>OX638302.1:29869372-30411214 GCA_951812265.1 Taphrorychus bicolor
CGTAGAAACTTATCATATATAATTCTAATACAATCTTACCCATCCTAAAGTTCATACTCCTATCTAAAACATTACTTTTGTAAATCAAACAGAAAAAGGTTTAGAGTTTTTATTTCGATTTTTAGAATTGACAAAAAATAGGTATTTGCTACGCATGTTTAATAGTTGATTGTGTTTGAAGCCTTATATTTGGCAGCTTTTGTCTAATGTTGGTTATGTTACGATAATAGGTATATCATGCCTATTATAATAACTCTGCGACGTACGTAATTTTCATACCTTTTGACGTCAGGCCTAAGTTGTAAAATTACGACTTTACCTAAATTCGTTCTGGTAGAAAACATTGTCTTTTCCTCAGGTATTTCTGTCGTGCTTGGAATAATTTTCAATTGCCGGTAGACGTTTAGAACAATTATTATTAAAATAAAAAAATCTCACATAATTCAATAGCTTACGATACACAGTTCGTTATCGAAATTAAATTTCATTATAACTTATCCGCTTTAAATTGCCGATCCGAGTCCGAATTATCGGCCCCTTACGTTGCCCAATTCGTTGCCAGTTTTTCCCATTAATTCCGTAATTATAATAATGATTGCTCCCCCTAGTAGTAATTTGCCGACCCGGCGGCTCCTACGGGCCCCCGCCCCCCTCTTTCGCCCCCTTGTCCGATTTCTAATCGATTTTCTATTACACAACTAAACTAAGTATATATCGCTCGGGGCCTTAATTTGTCTTGTTTCTTGCCCCGCATGTTATTTCCGTGCTACTGTGCACACCAGCAAATGGAATTATGACGTCTGTACTGTTGTAGAGGGGAGGGGTCCCGCGCTCTTAGGAAGAGTTAATTTTCGTGCCTAAAAAACGGATCTAAAAATCTAATTAATATTGGCCCATTTTATCCCGGATCCCCCTTCAAAATCCGAGCCTTATTTCCAATCGTTCGGCGAAATAAATGAAAATGAAGGACTATTGGTTTTTAGCTTTTGTTCCGCCACCGCTACCCAATGTGTGTGTGTATATGTTCGAAAATCAGTTAGGAGAACAAAGGGGCCAGCCTCCCCCTCCGAGGGGCAAGGGGGTGTTATCGGCCGCCGCGTATTTTTTATTTTCTTTGTGATTAGTCCGCGGCATCAGCTTCTCTTTTTCGCGCATGGCTTTTTTTCGTATTAGCGAACCGGACAGTCCAGGGGCGGCGACCACTTGCCACCCCCAAAATACAATAGCTATTTTTAAAATAGAAAACTGTTCACTCTTTTATTTAATAAAAAAAAAACAATACAACTTACTACAAGTGCATATTTTTTTATTCCACTCTAAGTGGTGGTCTTGAGCGCGGTAGATTGAGGCTACGCCACTGGCGACACAACGACTAATTTATCTTCAGTTTCGCGCCTATTTTCGACGCCGCTTTTTTTCGTCTATTTAGCGAAAGATTCGGACGTACGCCCCTGTTCGCAGCTTCAATCAGTAATTTAAAAACACACGCGAATGTGCCCACGTATTGATTTTTAATAAAATTCATTTTTTCGGTTGGCAACGGTCCGGCCAATGGCAATCACACAATCACTAATGGCCAAATACTGCATAATTAACTAATTATGAAATACATTTATAGCTTTTTTTTTCGGGCGAGACCCTGCCCCCTTCGAATACGGCAGAGCGGGGTCCTGCTGCATGTGTAAATTATATTATTTGGCCCCCATGGTGTCGGTTTTGTTGTTTGGGGGGGTAATTTCGTTAAAACCGATGTTTTCTCGCTATTTGGGAATATAAAAAGCCTCAAAACGCATTCTGGTAATGCCGGAGTTATTTGGGTCACTATGAAGTTTTCGGCAAACGTAAGGTTTGACTTAAATTGGGAGCAATTCGCAAAAGACCGCAAAGAAAGTGACACCTATTGACGCTGATAGCGTTTTCACGACTGTATGTCTCTCCTTTAATAGCTTAAGCGTAATTTAAAAGATACGGAGTAGCCAAGGCAACCAGTAAGAAAAAAAGAATATATATAATAAATGTGTCACTGATCTGGATCAGACTTGTACTCAATATTCCCCATTTAGAAAAGGTGGTTTTCAGTTCGCAATTCAAAGTAAGAGCTCGTTATTTGGTGACAAAATTCTAAACTAATCTTAATCAGTGTATTAGCAGTTTGATTGGCTGCGATAAGCAACGCTCTCGTCACCTTTTTTATTTAACCAATCATAATCCTGAAAGCGTGACTATTAATAATTACTTGGCGCTGCGGTCTCAACTTGAATCGTCAATATTTTAGAGTCAAAGATCAATTTTTATCGAGATAATTTTTGGTTGGGAGGTTTGGTTTTGGTCAAAAAGGAAATTCCTTTAGAAAATTTTTAGACGATTTTGATAAAAAAAAAAAAATGAAATATTTTAAATTTGTGCCTCTACCTTCCTATATTGGACTTGTTCATGTTCAAAATTTCCCGCTTTTCTAAATTTTTTTAGTTTTTTACTTGTGCCTTTGAAGTTTCTCTTTCTTATTTTTACTGTCCGTATTTGTATATTCTTATTTTTGTCATGTTTTAAATTTTTTTTGCTTCCATTTCCTAAATGGCGTTTTGCATTGTTTTCATTGTTTCGAGGTAATGTTGCCACAAAATTGAACTTTTCCAGTGACTAAACACTTGTACAGGGTGGCGCCATTCCGATGGATATATGGCAAAACATTAATAGACAGATGGAAACTGATTGTCGTCGCCGATTTTCAAGATAAATTTTACTGATAAATAATCGAACACGCCATATACTTTTATGTGCAAGTGGCGCCATCAGACGACGGCTGGCTCTTCCACAAAGGGTATGTGAGACAAATCGTAAAGTAAACCAAAACAGGTTTCCGTCGAAGCTGTCACTTCCCACAGACAGGTGGCCAAGATTTCGCACCAATATTGTCTGGGGACGACGTTTACCAGAGTGTCAACTCAATTTTCTATCAGGCAGAGGAATCACAGACCGGTTTCGCTCTTATAGGAGCTCATCAGTGGGGTATACCTTAAACATGAGAGCAAATGGAGTTCGAGAAACTTGGTTCTTTTTTCTCTCTCAAAAAAATGGCGGGATTTTGACACTACTGGATTAGGATTAGGATAAGGGCGTAAAAGCGAGATCTTATTGCATTTAAAAATTAACAAAATGATTAATTTTATTTAGAGAATGTATGATATTAGTAGTATAAATTAAGGTGTGGTTTTTATAATTCAAATCCAATTTTTCCTTTAGATTAAGAGTAACCAGCGTGGCCCACTCAGCCCAATCTCAATGCAGGATTCAATAGCCATTATTTTTAAAATGTAGTTCTAGTTCAAACCCTCCTACATGACATGGCTTTTGTCCCAAATAAATAAGTATATAAAATAATGCACGCATGCTATCGAATCCGGAAACAGGCCATTTATATGGCCTCTTTCCGATTCTGGCAAATCCTGCTTAGGACAAATTTGCAGGTGCCTCACCATTATATAGTAATTTTTTGCAAATTGCTTTGAGCAGAATTTGCACTTTCTCTCGGAATTGTTATTATTTGGTTGAACGACAAAATATTTTTGTATTATTGCCCAAATTTCCCAGGCCTTCCCATTATTACTATATCATACTTCACTACTAGTACTAAAAAAAAATAACAAATTTTTTTATAAAAAAATTAAAAGAAATGGACGACAATTAAAAAAGTTATATGTCATTAAAGTCATATACCATTCTTCTACAGCGTTGTCTACTCTTCACAGTGTTGCCAGTAATTTGTATAAAATGAAGAGGTTAAATACATACCGTATTAAACGGTATAATACAATGTATAATAGATTTGTATTATACACTTTCACTTCACTACTCTTATTGGAGCTCGTCAGTATGATATACCTCAAACATGACAGAAAATGAAATTCGAGAAACTTGGTTATTTTTCTTCCTCAAGATGATGGGCATATGTGCAAGTGGCGCCATCAGAGGACGGCTGGTTCTTCCAAAAAGGGTAAGTGAGACAAATCGTAAAGAGAACCAAAGCAGATTTCCGCCGTTGTCACTTCCCACACTTCCCACAAGTTGTCACTTCCCACAGAGAGTTCGCCGAGATTTCGCAACGATTTTTTCTGGGGGCGACGTTTAGCAGAATATCAAACTCAATTTTCGATCAGGCAGAGGAACCATAGACCGGTTTCGCTGGAGCTCATCATATGGTATACCTCAAATCTGACAGAAAATGGAATTCGAGAAAGTTGGTTCTTTTTCTTGGTCAATTCGATTGGCATATGTGCAAATAGCTCCATCAGACCTCCGACGGCTAGTTTTTCCACAAAGGGTATGTCAGACAAATCGTAAAGTGAACCAAAGCGGATTTCCGCCGAAGTTGTCGATTTCCACAGACAGGTGGCCAAGATTTCGCACCTATATTGTCTGGGTGCCACGTTTAGTAGAGTATAGCCCTCAATTTCTCTATCAGGCAGAGGAACCATAGACCGGTTTCGCTTTTATTGGAGCTCATCAGTAAGGTATACATCAAACCTGACAGAAAATGGTGTTCGAAAAACTTGGGTCTTTTTCTTGCTCAAGGCGATGCCCATCGCCTTGGGCAGGAAAGTTTCTCGAACTCCATTTTCTGTCAGGTTTGAGGTATACCGTAGTGATGAGCTCCAATAAAAGCGAAACCGGTCTATGGTTCCTCTGCCTGATAGAAAATTGAGTTTGATACTCATACAGATGAGAAATCTAGGCCATCTGTCTGTGGGAAGTGCCAACTTCGGCGGAAATCTGCTTTCGTTCACTTTAATGTATATTTTTAAGTCGTTTCATAGTCACCTACTTGATGTAGGTTTTATATCTTCACCTTCGGAAATTTTTGAAGAATTAACAAAAAATTAATTTTTTCCCATAAGAATTAATGTGTTAGAAAGAGCTAGCACATCCCGAATGTATCTAATCAAAAAAAAAATAATAATAATAATAATGAGATCAGCTGTCCCTTTCTAACCCATTACTTTTTATGGAAATGTTTTTTTATTAACTCTTTAAATAATACTAGTAATAAGGGTACAAATATATAGTTGCGACGTATAAACGGTCGTCCTTCTTCGACCTTGGTGTATTGTACGGGGGGTAGTTCTTTGGATGCGATTCTTATGTGATGAGAAAAAACACCCCTCGTATAAAGGTACAAAGTTAGACATCTTTCGAATCAGCTAAGAAAGAGGAATCGAACGAACTAATAATATATTATAAGGCGTTCTAAAAAAAAATATTTCATAAGTTTAAAAGCGCTATTAATAAAAAAAATTACCACCGCACCGTTAAAATAGGTATAAATAAACTCTAAAATATTTCTATTTGAATCTTTTTTCTATTTTGTATAACAGCCGAAATACAGCGCCATATGCGTCAAAAATGCAGTTTTGTCAAAAACATCCTGTATTAGGAAAACGAATCAAGCTGACCGGGAAATAATATCACAATAAATTTACACACAGAAGGCGATTAATTTGAATAACCTCCATAATATGTGTAAAAGTATACAAGTCGTTAAAAAACTAACACAAATTTTAATTTTGAAAAAAAATGAAGGTTGAACTTGAAAACCTTGGTCTAAAAATTGAGCAATACTGTTTTGTAGAGCAGAATGTGCAATTTATTTTAGAATATCGCTTCGAACATGTTTAGGAAAAAACAAAAACCATTTTCGAAAATTTTTTAGTAAAAAAAGTAATCAACATTTGGAAAATTTCTTACGAGCAGCTCCCAAATGCGCACCTTTGCTCCATTTTAGTCGATCTTATATCTCTTACGGTTTACGAGATACCAGTGATGAGCGGCGAATTCGAATAACCCTGTAAGCAGGGTATTGCTTAATGATAATCCGTAATTCCAAAAGCGCATTCCTGATTTAAATTCCAAAATATACACTTCAAAAATAAACAATCTAGGCCGGCTTATTGTACCGGCCTAGATTGTTTAATTTTTAAACTTTCTTTTAATTTAACCGCCTTCGTATCTCTTACCGTTTTGGAGATCGCCATGCTATATATTCTTACCTTAGATACACTGTATATACAGGAGGTACATTTGAAAAAAGGGTTAAGTTTAATAAGAGAAGTTCATATGAACAAGACCCTAGAAAGTATGTTTTTCATGATAGAGGGTGTCAAAACTAAGTAATTTAAGATCTTATTTTAGTACTTCTTCGATACTCAATAAAATGGCTGATTATATATTATTTTTCAAAAACTTAGCGAGGTAGGAAATATTAACAAAAGACAAAAAAAAGTGTATTTCAATGGCTTAATTTGAGAAAAAAATACAATTTTTTTTTAAAAAGTCAGTGGCTTACATTTTTGTCCATAATATTAGTGAGACTGATGCCCCCAGAAATTATAAGTTTTTTATCTACTCTCAGTTTTTTTTTTAAATCGGCGCCAATGAGTGTCAATTAAGATTTATACAGGGTGATTCAAAATTCAGTACAAGGATTTTAAGCGCATATTTGTGGGGTCAAAATAAGACGTATCCTATAGACATGGGTTCCAAAATGAACCGACTCCCCCCTACGGGCGCTGAAAGTTAGAAAAATAGTATATTGTTTCATAAGGAGGGAAAGTGTCACTTTCTGGCGAGGCTGTGCAACACGGGCGAGCCAGGAAAGTCACTTTACCTCCGAATAAAACATATTATTTTTTCTCCAAACCTTTGAATTATATGGTAATTAGTACTAATAGACATGTAGACAATCTTACCAGCGGCAGGTAAAGAATTTACCTGCCGTCCGTCGCGTACAGAGACTACCCCAAGATCTCCTGATAGTTGCCAAATACCAACCTGTAAAATTTCTTCTGTTCTTTTTGTTACAAGTAGCAATAATATCCAGCCTAGCTGTTCATACACAGCAAATAACATCATATCCAATAACAAAAATTGCACTGAAACCTCCATATTATCAAGACAAATTGAAAATTCTAATTAGGTTTAGGACTGAATCTTCAAGGTGCAACAATTTCACACTGTACCTTTAGCATCAATTTTTCCTCACAAAAGTAAATGTGTTATCTTTACCAAACAATAATTAATAATACTAGTACGTAAGTTGTTCTATAGTTAATAGGGGCGTTACTATTCCTATTATTATAATTAAAATGAATAAAAAATACGTTGATTTGTTTTCCTAAAATATATATATATATATATATATATAGGTAATTACAAATTACAACATTATAGTCCGGCTTATTTAATTTGTCAAAGAAAAATTCAGGTTTAGAAAAATCATTAATATTTTTGAATAGCTTAATTTCATATCTAATATATATCCAATAAATGTAATAAATTTATTTCGCATATCGCATCGCAATGTTCTTGAGCGGCAGTAAAAGACTTTACCTGCCGGCGACGGGCAGTAGTAAAAGATTTTACCTGCCGGCGACGAGCGGCCGGAAAGAACTTTACCTGCCGCAGGGATGACAGTTAGGAAATGAAGTGTTTTACCTTCGTCTGTTGTGTCAAATAAGGTAGCAATTTAATGGCATTTGGAGAAAAAAATAATTTCTTTTTAATTCATAAAAATTCTTGAAAATCTGTTCATGCCTGGTTCTCAACAAGCTTTCCTCATTTATTTTTTCTCAGAAATCTTTGGAAATCTTAATTCTTCGCACTTTTAAGGACTGTCATTATGATGACAAACATTTTAAGTTTCCCTGGAGTTTGTTAAATTCATCGTCACTATCTAGTAAGCCATACAAATATCTTCAATTTTGATTTCTTGAAGTTTCCTGATTAAATTAACCTTTTTCTAGAAAAATTCCTTTGACTGAACGGTTGCAGAATCATCATCTTAGCAAGGAAAAACATAGGAGGCTGGGAGTTTGTAGTAACGGCAACTGTTGTTTTTTAATTTATGCCATTTGTGAGTAATGAAATAAAAAAAAGCTCGTTGAGAAACGGGGATGTCCAAATTTTCAAGAATTTTGATGGACAAATACGGCCTCAAATAAAAAAAAAATCCAACTTTGAGGGCCTGTAGGGGGGGAGGCGGTTCATTTTCGGACCCATGTTTATAGGAAAAAAAAACGTCTTACTTTGACCCCAAAAATATGCCCATAAAATCGTTGTACTGAATTTTGAAAGACCCTGTATAAAACCCCATTTATTTAACTCCATTTTTTTGATCTTAAATAATTTTGATAAAGTTCTACATTTTAGAGAAAACTTTAAATTAAACCACCGCTGCTTGTGAAGGGTAAAGTACTTAAAAGTTTTAATTCAACGTTGAAAAAAAAATTGAAAATATAAAATATATTTTTACAAAATATGAAGTTATTTGTTTGAATAATACTTGACTTGTGGAGTAAATAAAAACGTTTTAAAAGTTGCAACTTTGTTACTCTCTAAATTCACCACGAGATAATAAAATGAAAATGGGTAAATATAAGTCGCATTATTTTTCCTCGGAGAACCTGTGGTTAATGGATTGTCCTACTCTTTTGAGACATCCTGTATATACAGGTTTATACACATTCGTCGTTCATAATTGGGATCTTGTAAACCTTAAGAGATAAGAATCCGATTAAATTAAAGCATACTGCTCATTTGGGTGCAGATCTTCTTGACTTTTTAATATCTTGCTCTATAAAAACGTGTTGTTTAATTTTTAGTCTAACGATTCCACCTTTCTGGGGCATCATCAACTTAAATTTTAAAGGTCGAAGTTCTTTTTGTTACGAGTTCTACCTATGTAACATTTCATGTTTTTGTTGGCCTTTTTTGACGGTTAGTTTATGTTTACAGATTCTAAGAGTTACTCAATTGATCGCTCATCATTCAAATCTGGGAAAATGACAGAAAAAAATAAATATGTCCATTTTCTTATTCAACCAGATGTTGTTTTTAAATTTACAATAATCCAACTAGTTTCAAAAATGTAAAAAAAAATCGAAATTTGCTATAAATGGTTTTATTTTTTCTGAACTTATTTGAACAGATTTTTAAAATAATTTTTTTTTAGTGCATATGAAAAAGTAAAGTTCAAATGAAACACTTACCTGATTAAATGATTGCATAGGAATCTCTATTGTTTATAATTGTGCCAAAGACAATTCGTAGTACTCTACAGTGATTGGTCAAAAATATGGAAGCAGGGTATGACATCAGTTCAGCTGTAACGAATCATAATAACCAGAATTATTTAATACAATTTTGCTTTTTTTATGTACCTTCTTTAACCTCTGGTAAGGCCCTGATTTTTAAAAAAAGAGAATAGGGGATGGCAATCGCCATTTTGTTTTAACTCCGGATTTCCTTGGCTGGGTAGCTGGAAGTCCAGATTTTTGCGTTATAATTTTATGCTTTCGGGTAACTGACACAATCACCGTTTCCCTAAGTTTATTGCTAGGTTTTCCTTTGAACACCAGCTGTGTACAACATCCAGTACCTCTTGCAACCTGCTGGAGATTTGTTGGTATGGGTGGCTTCTTATAAGGACAACGACGCCGTCCGCGTACATCTGGACCTCGACTCCCCATATTGCCAAAGTAGCCAGAAGATCGTCCACTTGTAGAGACCTCAGGAGTGGTGAAAGGACTCCGCCCTGTGGACAACCTCCCGCTGTTGTAAATCTGATAGTGTCATCGTTTAATGATGGATTCTAATATGTCGCGAATCCAGTTGGTTATTATTGGTTCGATCCTTCTCGTTTTACTGGCTCTGAGGAGGGAGTTTGTAGGCGCGTTATTAACGGCCCCTTTGTGGTCTATAAAAATACCAACTGCGACACCCTTTTAATCCAGGCTATCTTGGATTTTCACTACCATATTGTGGAGTGCTGGATTTGTTAGTCCGGTATGCATACTGACACGTATTGAGGGGGTACGTTGTTAGTACTCCTTCTCTTATGTATAGGTTTAGCAGCTTTTCCAAGCTTTTCAGCAGAGTCGAGATTATACTGATTGGACTGAGCGATTTGGGATCTTTTTCCCTACATCCCATCTTTGGTATTTAGATGACTCTCACCCTGGACCAGCAGTTTGGAATAAAGTTCCATGCAAGGCTCGCTCCATCCTCCCCTGGAGGAGTTGTATGGTTGAAAAGCCGTAATCGTGGATTTTAGCAGGGTTGGTCTGACCACTTTCTTGGAGAGCTCCCAATCTGCCCTGTTGGGTCGTTTAAATCATCCCAAGGGGCTTGTGTTAGTCTCCAAATTTGTCAGCCGGCCACCCGGAAAATGACAGCTTGCGAGTATCTCTAATGTTTCACTGCCAGTGGAGGTGTAGGTTTCATCGGACCATTTTATCGATCCAAGCTCCTGGCACGGTTCCCTGGAGAGAATTATATGGATTCGGGCTCCTGTTGGCAGGTCTTCAATCCCGCCACAGAACCTTCTCCAAAATTCTCTTTTAGCAGCCCTGACCTGCTTGTTGTAGTTAGTTTAGGTGTGTCCCGGTCGCCGGTTATTTTTCCTTTATTAAAGAGTCGTCGGACGTTTTTTCTCTGAGCTTCCAGGCGGTTATCCCACCAGGATGTTTGTCTGTTTTCTTTTTTTGTTCTCGTTGGACAGTTGTCTTCATAGGCCTGAAGAGCAGCTTTTGCTAGCCGCTCGGCTGCTAACTCTATGTTGACAGGACTATCAAAGGAGATGTTGATCGTATTCAGTTCTGTCTGGAGAGATTCCCGATACGAAGCCCAGTTTGTGCTTTTAGTATCTTTAAAAGTGACCATAAGTCTGACACCTGTTTTTAGGTTAAACGTTATATGTTTGCGATCGAAGCAAGTTTGCTCCGGGGATATTGTCCAGTTGCAGATCTTATTTGAAATAACTATTTGGGTTATCAATACCTTCATCATCACTGCCTCATCACATACATACACTTGACGTAACCTGCCATACCGACGCAGTCTTAGCGAGTCTGAGAATAGTAGAGCACCTCATCAATACTATTTAGAGTATTGATGAGGTAGAGGCTTTGGTACTGTGGAATTAGTCAGGTGAGTCAATTCCATATTACACGTACTATATACCCACAAAACTTCTTACCCAATGGTTATACGTTAGATACCATTCTGATTTGGTAAATTGGGTGTAATATTGTATCCAATAAAGTTGCAGCCTCCACATTTCTTCTATATATTTGATAGTTACTGGTAGACAACACCATAATCATGTTATGCAGAAAGGATGGCGTAAAATAGTGATCAGCTCTCAGTTTGACCTATCATCCACTGCCTTTTTGCTACAAACAATAAAAGTTGGTAGCACATCTAGAAATAGCGCAATTAGAAACAGAAACTAAAAATTAGAAACTAGAAAAATAGCAATAGAGCAATCTAGAAACCAAGAAACACCGTGCATCAGGTCTTCACTCATTAAGCATCTTTCTTCTAACTTAATCGCCTTCGTATCACTTACTGTTTTGGAGATCCCCAAGCTATGCATCCTTACCTTGGGTACACTGTATATATGGAGGTAATAGATACATTTGAAGTAAGGGTTAAACTTAATAAAATTATAACCTTGAAGAATACAGTAAAATACTGGGAACTCAAGAGCTTTTTTCGTCGATAAACTGAACGATTAATAGCGTATTACATACCGAGGTGGAAAATCATTCATTACTGTCAAGAGATTTGATAGTATACTAAGATGTGTAGCGTCGAGGTTAACTACAAAATCTGGAAATAGTAGGAGACCTCCTACCGAGGTTTGTAAAGTAAATATTTTATTTACAACCATATTAACATGAATTTATACTTTTCGCATTAGATATTTATAATATTTTTAATTATCCTGTATACACGTTACCAGTTATCTACCTCGTCAAGGTCGCTATTACTAGGGATATGTCACTGCCACGAAGCTAACAAACAAATTTGTTAGTAAAGACAAAGAAAAAGTAATTCTACAAAGTATCGTGTGTTCATACTTCAACAGGCCATGGAATTAGAGCAGAAGGTCTGAGATGAATTCATAAAAACAATTGAAGTCGAAAATGTCATAAAATGTGACGATTTTGATTTTTTTTGTAAACTTTCTCAGATAAGACTTTTAATTCAATGGCTTGCTATGAGGTTTTTTTATATACACCCTATATACAGGGTGATTCAAGATTCAGTACAAACGATTTTAAAGGCATATTTGTGGGGTCAAATGAACCCCCTCCCCCCTCTGGGAGCTCAAAGTTGGATAAAAAATCATCCTAGGCTTACTTATTTGAGGCACTAAGCCCTGTGCTGCTACATTAGCGGCCTCTTTTAGTTCAGGTGGAGGGCAGTCCCTTGGCTCTTCATCTGACCATATTTTGAATTTTCAAAAAATTATGCATTTACAGAGGTAATTCAAAAGTCACTACAAAGATTTTAAGGGCATATTTGTGGGGTCAAAATAAGACGTTTTTTTTCCTATAAACATGGAAAAAAACCCCCTCCCCCCCTACGGGCGCTCAAAGCTAAAAAAAATCATTTTTTATAATTGTGGCCGTATTTATTCATAAAAATTCTTGAGAATTTGTACATACCCTTTTTTCAACGAGCTTTTTTCATTTCTTTTCTCAGAAGTGGCGAAAAAGGGCGTAGAGGAAAAGTGGCGTTTTAAGGACTTACTGTCATTACAACTCCCGAGAAACATAAAATGTTCGTCATTATAATGACAGTAAGTCCTTAAAACGCCACTTTTCCTCTACGCCCTTTTTCGCCACTTCTGAGAAAAGAAATGAAAAAAGCTCGTTGAAAAAAGGGTATGTACTAATTTTCAAGATCTTTTATGAATAAATACGGCCACAATTATAAAAAAATAGTTATTTTCCTAACTAGTGCGGAAAGTGATACTTTCCCGCACGCTGTCTGCCCATGCCCAACGACGCGAAGCGGAATTCGGGCAGAATACGAGTGCGGGAAAGACACTTTCCGCACGAGTTAGCAACAATTTTTTCTACGAGCTAATTCATTGTAACAAAGACAAGGACCAAAGATACAATACATAAACAACTTTATCTTTGTCAACAGTATGACAGCTGAATTAATCAACATTCAATTGGTTGTTATGACAAAAACTTGGTCTGATTGTTGGTGTAATGTAATGTTTTAAGCATGAACTGGTAACATTGGAATAAAAAGTACGTATATTATGGGTATATTTTGTATCAAAAATCAATATAAAGGCAAGCATAATAGTTTCTTAAAACAGATAAAAATGTTTGGCACGGCTGTAAGGCAGGTGCACCTATCTATATAGACAGACTATAAAGTTTAAATTATATTATAAATCAGTCATTCTTGAAATATTTACTTTCCCGCACGCCAAGTTTACTTTCACGCACGCCGTGCGGGAAAGTGAAGCTTTCAAAAACAAAATGCTTGCGGGAAAGTTATTTATTAAGAACGCTCGTAGACAAATAATTTTTTTTTCAGCTTTATGCGCCCGTAGGGGGGAGGAGGTTTATTCCCTTGTTTATAGGAAAAAAAGACGTGTTATTTTGACCCCACAAATATGCAATTAAAATCTTTGTAGCGACTTTTGAATCACCACTGTAAACGCATAATTTTGTGAAAATTCAAAATATGGTCAGATGAAGAGCCAAGGGACTGCACTCTACCTGAAAAACTAAAAGAGGCAGCTAATGTAGCAGCACAGGGCTTAGTGCCTGAAATGAGTAAGCCTAGGTACGTAAAGCCTATTGCTATGTATCGAGAGTGGTGTGCGACTAAAAACGTCAAAAATGTGTGTTCCAAAATTGTTCTTCTGGATAATGTTTACAACAAAGCAAAGAGAAACCAGAAACGATATTTCGAATTATTGAAAACATCGAGCCTTCCTGAAAAGACAAAGCGTAAGTTTAGATGGATGGTAGATGGAGAGTAAAACAAAAACTGCCAACATCCTCTCGTGCTACGTGTTCGACTTCGGTTATTCCTTCAGGTTTCCAACAAGCCGTTGCAACCGTTCAACAACCAATTACAGTGATATCTGAAGAGATCACCACTGGAAACTCCGGAGCTGGTACGGAAATAAAAATTTCCATAAACGCCTACAATCAATCAAATTTAACCGTGAATATTACTAAGTAGTTTTGTGTGATTTGGTTTGTCATTTTCATTGTGTTTCTATTCTTCATCACTTTTTGAAATTAAATAGTATATTATTTACTGTACAAGAAATAAGTATAGGAAATGAGGGCGGAAAGGAGAAGTAGGTAATAATCCATTACGGCTCTAGGGTGGAAATTATGACCCATTACCTATGTCTAATTTAGAGGTAGGTAATAGCATTGTCTATATACATCTAGTCAGACAATTTAACGCTCCCGAATTCTCTACGCTTAAACGACTCAGAATACGTATACGACATCTGGTGTCTCCGACGGTACTTAAATCAGAGGTATGCCAGTTCAGATTTGAAAATTTTGGGAAGGGTTCTGTAATCTCGCCTTGGCCGTATCGATTTTTCCGTAGTTGGTTAAAACACCCTAAATTCCATCTTTAGCCAAGTTAGAAAATATAGTACTTATACCTCATTCACTTATTTTTGGCATTTTGTTTCTTTTGAAACCTTCATTTATTTTATACCTATATCTTTTCGGCACATGCTGAGAAGATACAATAAAAATGTCAAAGTCAGATTTCCAACGCCTACTTGACGGCAATAATAAGTGAATGGTTTATACATATCATTATTCGAATGGTTGAACCAGGGATGTACTTACTTTAGAAATCTACCGTATGTGTTATTCGAAAAACAAAAGACTTATTTGTCTTGAAATAACAAAAATATATTTCCAATTTTTCTTTTTTTATAATTTTATCTTATTAGCGTTAATGGAAAAAATAAATCCTGAAACAAACAACTCAATCTACCTACAACTCAATCTACCTAAACTCCTCCACATTTTTAATTATTAAGATTTTGAGTTTTTTTGGCTTAATCCAGGGACCTAATATCATCTATTTTTCTACAAACAGTGAAAAAATACCATAACATAAGAGTGTAAAGTCATGAATTACAATCGAGATTACAATATTTTACCATCGCGGCCGAGCTTATTATAATATTAGAAAACGAATTCAAAAGTGACGTTGAATTTCATAAGGTGTAAAAATATGTGATTTTTTAATGCTTTTTTCAAAAATAATTAATTAAATATTTTTGGTATTAGATATAAAAAATTAGAATTTCAAATTTTGATATATTTAGTTAATTAAGCATTATTTCTATATTTACGGAAACTATTGCCAACTGAACTCTCTTAGGGTAATCACAGGTGTTACAAAAGGCAGAAGATATCTTAATTATATTAAAAAAGTTTTCATATAGCAAATTGATATCCACTGGATATTCAATGGGCATACAGTTGTGGACATGGATATCTTCAACGATATCCAATGGATATAGATTTAACAAAACCCGATATCCATTGTACATCCAATTTGTCCCCCGATCCAACATCCATTTGACTTCCATTATGTACATCCATTGGATGTTCAAAAAAATACTACTGACATCCATTGTACATCCAACTAACATCATTGTACATCCAATCCAACTAACTTAAACTAACCTGAACATTCAGTAGACATCCATTGGACGTCCATGAAAATACGGAACTGGACATTCGCTTCTTTTTAGTTCTGCTATATTAATGGTTAAAATAAATTATACACATTATTGATTAGGATATGCTATCTTTGATTTATGAATATAGTACCACATTAAAAAAACACAAAAATTCTGTATCTCATAGTCTTATTGTGCTAGCAAAATTAGGAAATTTTTCAATCAATAATTTTTGTTTCTTTTGTTGATGTTCAAGTTGAATTCTTGCTCTAAAAGAGCAATCAGTATATTTTGCTACATTATCGCAATCAAGAAAAGACATATTTCGGTTCAAGTTGTCTTCTATTAAAGATTTAGGGCATGAATAGTAAACACGTTGGATATTTAATTCAAAAATAAGGGACAAAAACAAGATCGAAAATAAGGACATTGCTGGAAAATCACATATCAACATTTAAACATTAGAATCTACAGAAATTTCATTAAAGGAATTTAAAAGTCCGTTAAAGTTAAGAGTCCGTTAAAAAATCCACTAAAAGAACATCAGAGTTATGTGGTTTTTGAAATCCGTGGTAGATTCCTATCAAAAAACCTCATTTTCTACATTTTTATTGACTCTATATAACATAAAAGTAGACAAAACTGACTACCAGAGCTTTTGCTTAGAGGCAAACCATCAATATTGATTGCTAAATTGATTAAATCAGAATCTGTAGTTAATATTTTATGTTTTTAGAACAAATAAAAAATGTTCTATTTTACACCAAAGTAAACCAAATTATTTGATGTTTTGTAGAGAAAAAAAAATGCAAATTTAGAGTTTTTGAAAACAAAATAGATTAATGATAGGGCAAAAATTGGTTCAAAATCACATAAAGCGTCCAAAAATGCAAGTTTTCATATTTCTGCAGAAATTCAATTTTATGACAAAATCAGGCAAAACTGATTAAATCTTCTAATTTGTTGGTTTTGTTTTGGTAGTTACATTTTTGGTCCAAAGTAGGTGAAATTTGAATAAGAACGTCCCAAAATGCATGTTTTGTGTTTTTCGAAAAAGTCAGGTAAGAATTAGGTAGGGCCAAAAGTCAGAAACAACTTAAAACTACAAAAGGAAGCAAATTTGGAGTTTTTGGAATCAAAAAAGATTAAGCTCAGAGCGACAATTGGTAAAATATGACTCAAAGCATCCAAAAATGTAAGTCCTCATGTTTTTGAAGAAATTCTTTTTTATGACAAAATCAGGCAAACCTGATAAAATCTTCTAATTTGTTGTTTTTGGTAAAGTTACATTTTTGCTCCAAAATAGGTGAAATCTGACTGAAAACGTCCCAAAATGCATGTTTGGTGTTTTTCGAAAAAGTCAGGTAAGAATTAGGGCCAAAAATCAGAAACTACTTAAAACTACAAAAAAATGAAAATTTGGAGTTTTTGAAAAAAATAGATTAAGATTAGAGCGAAAATTGGTAAAAAATGACACAAAGCGCCGTCCAAAAATGTAAGGTGTCATATGTTTTTGAAAAAATTCAATTTTATGACAAAATCAGGTCTGTCTGATCTGTGCCCATATTTATAGTCATGACTTCAGTCCAAGTAAGGCTCAAGTCTTTGACATTTAGTGTCCATTTGAAATATATGGATTTACTTCAAACTTTTGATGATTGAGCACATGCTCCTGCTCAAGTTATGACTATAAATCTGGATATTAATCATATCTTCTAATTTGTTGTATTTAATATAGTTTTTCATTTTTGGTCCAAAATAAGTGAAATTTGACTGAAAACCTCTCAAAATGCAAGTTTTGTGTTTTTCGAAAAAGTGAGAATTAGGGCTAAAAATCCGTTTGAAACCATTTAATTAGTTTAGTAATGTGTGTATATATTCATTTATAATTTCATTGATAAGAGATGGTAGGTAATAATTCTAAATTGTGTACTACTTAGTTTGAACAAATTGGAGTTTTTAGTTTAAGTTATTTCAGGTAAATTTTTTTACTTTCAGCAATTTTTTTAAGATGTGGAGTGACAGGTAATTGACCAGAAAGGTCTGAATCTGAAGGTTTCACGTTTCAATTGGTTTTAAAAGACCCGTCTGTGCAACGAACAATCATTAAATCAAGGAAAGATATAGATTTGTTCTTTTCCATCTCCATTTTAAATTTTAGTCTCGGGTTGAACCAGTTGAAATCTATTAATAATTGGTCTACTTAACCCCCAGGACAAGCTAAAATGTTTTCATTCACATATAATTTATGGAAAATTATAATGAAAATTTAAATAAAAAAAACCCTCGGCCATGGAATTAGAACAGTACAGTAACTACAAAAAAATGCAAATTTAGAGTTTTTAAAAAAAAGTGTTGAAGATTAGGGCAAAAATCCATTGGATACTATGTGGGTTAACCTGCCACAATATTACATCATTCAGATCAGTATCAATAACAATGTAGGTATAATGTTGGTTGAATTCAAGCGTGACCATAAGCCTTGCTCATTTTCGGTTTTTGGTTGTCATGTATATCAATAAAGTTTTAAACCGTTAAATAATAACGAAATACCACAAAATGCAGTGGGCTTGTAGGGCTAAAATAAAAAATTCAGTATACGTGTTCTGTTCAGTTAATTAAGAGAAAAAATGAGTGTCTGGTCATATGGAAACTGTAAAAATTCCAAACTATTTCAATTCTTTAAATCCCGAATTATCATTTCATCAGTTTCCTTCGGAGAAACGTGTCGGTGAAAAAGTTTTAAATAAATGAATTATCAAGCGCCACCCTGTGCATGGAGTACAACACAGTACATGTAGGCCTTAAAGGTTAACAGAAAGTCAAAATACGGTCCTGTATTGTCGAAAGGAATCTAATCCACATACATACTGATTCCGTCAAGACAAATCAAGAAAATACGCCAAGGCAGCGTCGAGGACGGCAAATCATGTTTACTTTTCTTATCACACAGACACAACAACCAGGTATATGGTGCTGCAAAAAAAATTCTTCACTTCTGAAATGTTTCAAATATTTGGGGTTCAATCTTCGAGCGACATCTATCATATGTTTTAGCTAAATAAAAGCCTTGGAGAAATTAAGTCATTTGAAATGTCTGACTAGGTACATATAAACAATGGTAATAGGTGATTTCTCACCCTCTAATGAGGTGTGTAATAGAAGCATTACATACATGATTGTAAATAAAAGAAAATGCTGTTTTTCAGTCAATTTTCCGGACGAGACACCCAACAATTTGTAAACTAAGGTGTACCGAGGTGGCTCTAAGAGATACCTATTAAAGATATTTTTTTTTACTTGACCAAGTCTTCATAAATCCCTGAGGGCTATCACTTTGATTGTTCTTATGCTCAATACTTAAATGTCTTTTCTTTTGTTTTGGGTTAAAAATATTAGAATAACCAAGCGCAAAACGTTCACATTGAGTTAAGAGAAATACAAAGGTGGATCCTATTGTCGATGAAATCAAACTTTGCTCGGCTCTCATTTTTTCAATAGCCCAATAAATAACCGGAAACGTAGACCTATAAAACTTATGCAAGCGACAATTATGGGCGGCATTTCTGCACAGGTGGACGGACGGCACGTCCGGAGAGACGGCTTGCCAATAAAACTCGAAAAAAGTGCTTAAATGAGCCACCAGTGCATCCATCGTTCTGCTATCTGGAAAAATAATGGAAACCAAGCCGTATAAGCATAAACAAAACGGGAGGCTTAGCGGCCAGATAGCGGAGCGGCCATTTTTAATAGACGGCGTCGCGGAAAAAAAACCGGCCGCCGGCCAATAATGGTGATTTATACCGGACAGAAGCGGTGGGATGTGGATGACTAATGCCCTCTCGCACCGAGAGGGGGTGATACTTTATTATATTTTTACGGGAAATTTGAATAATACGAACCACCGTAATTGGATGTCGTATTTGCTTTCCAAAAAAGAATTTATTACCTCCATTTCAACACCATCGCCGAATTTAATGTCCAAGAAAACGCCCTTGCACCGGACACGCTTATTAGTGCAGTCTTCCCGAGAACTTAACCTCCAAAAGGGGGAATGGAATTCGAATCGCCGAAATAGAAAATCGATGTGATTCGGACTGACTCGGCCAGTTCGCTTCTCAAGCGAAAGGGTGAAGCAACCCCCTCGCCACCCCCCTCGTCCCTCCGCCGCCTCATTTGAATTTCTAATTAGCAAACCTCCATGCAATTATTGGATTAATGTAAATTACGGCGACGCGTTGTGCTCCGACGGAGGGCCGAAGGGGGGCGGACGGGGGGATAATTAAAATCCGTTGATTAATATGTAAATTTAATAAGATTACAGTTCCAGGAACGAAGCCCAGACAGAGAGAGGGTTTTTGCGACGATTGCGCGACATTACTACCACTAGACTGTATTGGCACTGTTTTCGCATTATGAGTATGATGAAGTGATTCTGAATAGTCAAAAAAGGAATATACGGAATTTTAATGCCTAGACGTCAAGTTTTTAGTGCTTAACATGGAAGTTATAAGCACCAAGACAAGCATACCCCTACAAAATCGATGACTAATTGTAGGTTATTAAAAATGCAACTTTTAAACGACGCGACGTGTACTTGTTTAAAAAACTTTTAAGGGTTCTTAAACACATTTCCATTCGACTTAGTTCACAGTGTATCCGGGGAGATGCATGATGTAAATTAGACTTTTATTTGTTCAAAAAGTCAATACAGTTCCACAAAAACAGACATATGACTATCGTACCTTAGTAAGTTATGTATTTCACGTGACACTCTGAACACGTCATGATAATGAAATATTAATGAATTGAAGATAAAAATAGGACAAGTAGGAGCTCTTTTTTCTGGTACGGACTTAATTGATTTACTAATGGGTTTTAAAATTTAATAAAATTGAATGCAGTTCAAGATCACGACTTGCCCTCATTATCCACATAAAAATTTCAAATACGACACGTCAGCCAATTTATGGTCATTATACATTTATAGTTAATGCAAGTAGTTACTACAGAAACTCCTTAGTAATAGGAGATGTAAGTAAACTCCTTGCTGGGTTGTAACCACATTTCCTGCCTAGTCAGAATCAGCATAACAAACCAAGATCTCTTTGCTTTTTTTAAAAGAAGAGTTAATGCCCATAACACTTTAAAATTTGCTGCAAATTTTAACTGAGGATTGAAGCACGGGCTCTAGTGATTTCAGATATACAGGGTGTCTGACGGTAGAGATAGGAAATTTGCTCTATCGACTTAAATTATTTTCAGAATGGCGGCGCTTCCGGTTATCAGGTAATGTAACACACCATATGTTTTTGCATTTTTAGATTCGTGTTCAAAAATTCTAATAAATTTTTGTGTAAGACAACCTATTCCAATTTCGAACTGTTTTTAAAATATTAACATTTGAAATACCCTACTTTTTGGATAAACAATTATAACCTCAAAAGTAACAATATTTTTATTTTAAATTGAGCAGAAACATCTACAATGTATTCTAAATGCCACATTACCCTTAACCTCACCAAGGTTATAGTGAAGTAGCAATTGAAAATTATTTTGTCTTAATTTATCACTACATAGTTCAAGTGTTATCTATTTTACAATTATTTGTAGACACAAAAGTGCTTAACTTATATGGATTTGGTGCAAGATTTCCAAATCCAAGGCGCATATGACTCACGCCTACAAATGTTAAAATATCTTATTCCAGCTTCCAGCCAAGTAATCATATTATACGTTTCAATAATCCACCCCTATCTAGCTTTTATAGCCATAGAATCTATTGGGAACACAAAACTTCCATTTCCATGCTCCTTTGTCTGAATTTGAAGTAGTTTAGAGGCATCAAAAGGGTTTCGACCATTTCAAACCGTTGGTGGTACTTGGTGATAGGTAACTAGTCCACACAATATCGCTGTCCTTGTTGCTTATTTCGGCATAAGGGGTAATATTTTGTTCTTCAGAATCAAGAATGATAATTCTACACCATTTGCATATGTAGTTTAGAAAGTATCATTTGTATTTTAGAACAATCACTTGGATTTCAGAATATATCACTTGTATTTTAGAATAGTGATTTTGATTTGTATTTCAGAAAACTACACTTGAATTTCAGAACAATCATTTAGATTTTAGAATATATCAATTCAATCCGATTCCGAAGATAGTATGTAATTCATTCATTTTCTTAAATTTAAATGACGCATTCTGAAATACATATGATATTTTCTGAAATACAAATGACTAATCTAAATTCCAACTGATGGTTTCTAAAAATATATGTGATGCTTCTAAACTTCAAATGATACTTTCTAAAATTCAATTGACTATTCTGAAATACAAGTGATGATTTCTGGAATACAAGTAATATACCTGAAATGCGATACCATATGACGTTTTCTAAAATACAAATGATACTTTCTAAACTACATGTGAAAATGGTGTAGAAACTAAAGCTTTACTGAATTTCTGAAATAATGAAAAAAAAAATTAATGAAATACCAAATTGTCGTTACTTTACATGTAATCTAAATAGGCGAGTTTATGTTGTCGTACCACCAGGTTCAAATTGTGATGTCACGTGCACGAAACCTATTGAATTCCTATTTCAAAATGTCAATCTAAAGGCCAAATGCAGAAACGACCCTTAAGTGTTAGTGCGCCCTCAAAGCTCACTAAATTGATACTTTTGACATAAAATAGACGGTAAATCTGTCCAAAATATCAACTGAATCGTCACACAAGTGTGGTTTCTGAATTTGAATCTAAGAGGAGGACTATTCAGCGTTATAGCCATAATTCATAATTGATATTAACCGTTATAGGTAATTACATGCTTCAGTATGAAAAAAAATATGATTACCAGTATGAAATAAACACTACGATGCTGGATAAACCTTAAATTAATGATTTCTTAATAAAAATTAAAGCAAAAATGCGCTAATTTGGAAACAAGATGATATTTTGTTGTAGGGGTGTAGCGATAGATTTAGGTTGCAGAATGCAAGGTTTTAGTAACTTTGTAATAATTCGATAAACTCTGTAAATATCTTAGTATTTAAGACACATTCTGAATGGGAACTAAATGGCGCAACTTTTTATCCAAACCAACCCTGTATCTATTACCGTTTCCAGGATCCCAATGATGTTTTTGTAGTTACTTTAATTGTAAAAATCGACAAATTTATAGGTTCAGTGATGGAACATTTACAAGAAGAGTAAAATAGTTATTTACGTTATAAGTGCGTTAAATATAGTTTTACAGTAGGAGTAAGATGTTTCTGGACGAGGCGATAGCCGAGTCTGGAATTTCGGAAAGAGTACTGTAACACGTGAGCTGACGTATGGCGTACAACATTTTACTTCATACTTATTAAAAACAGGAAAAGATTAATATTATGCGCGACGTATTATACATCAAGTACGTAAATAAATGATACAGTATGAAGTAAAACCTTCATAAGAGTCACTTTTAAAGTAAAAATCTAAAATTTTTAGGTTAAATTACAGGGAGTGCCGAGTAGGATAATTTTCTCATAATGTTGCAGATAAAATAGCAGATTTTAGCGACCGCTAGAACTGTTTACTACTTACACTGACAAAACCTTTAAAATCCTTCTGGGCCCATAATCTACAGGAGTCTTCAGTACTTGGAAACGTAGAAACTGAAACCAGATTTTGTGATAAAAAGAATGTTTATTAAATGGAATAAAAATTAATTAAAAAAATGGACGCAGTGTAATAATTCTGAACATTGAACAGTAACTAAGATTAGGTTAACTCTCTGCCACAGAACATACCATACTTATAATAGATGTATAACAAGTATACTTTCTTCAGTGTAACGTAACTGCAAAACGATCTATAGTATGAACATTTCATAGATAAATCGAACAACAAATTAAAGTCTTAGGACAGAAAAAAAGACACCCAAGAAATTAATAATAAAAATAAAGAAATGTTAGAACTCATCGTTAAAGGAATGTAGAAAGCAAAAGAAACCGATGACCCGCGGAACATCATGGACAATGGTCGGAAATGACATCTATGGACTTACATCTATCATCTATAGACAGAGAAAAATTGGCTAAAGAAGTAGTAGTCTTATGGTATCTTATTTTAATGTTTTCAGGGATTGGGAAAAGTAAATAATCTTCAGATATATTTTCCATTAAATTCAGATCAGATTGGGAAATTGCTTTACAATTATTTTGGCCTTAGAGATGTTAAATGTCTTAAAAATCACAACAGCACCCCGAACGCGATGCTCTTAGTTCTAATCAATATCCTTGAAAGTGTGGTTTGAAAACATATATAAAATCTTAGACACAATTAAAAACTTATGCAATAAGTTTTGTTTTTTTTTCTTTATCTGCTTGGTCAAGAGCTAATATGACATAGCTGTTGGCCAATTAGATGAGAAAAAAACATTGCAAACATAAAACTTATTGCATAAGTTTTTAAGTGTGTCTACGCGTTAACTTGTTGTCTCCATGATTTTTTTTTACGACTGTCTCGAAAATGAACAAATGCGCACTACTAACTACCGTTTAAAATCGCATATTGCAAACGGCGTGTGCAAAGTCCACTTTGAACATGCTTTCGATTGTTTTGCACACGCCTTGTTTATATTTTATAATACGAATGATCATTTATGAAGCAAAATCGCAGTCTTAGAATAGAAAAAGTATAGTGTTCAACATGTACGAAAATCACTCTTCACACTCATGTAACGTTGTATCACTCTCCTACGACTCGTGTCCAAACTGTCACACTCGTGGGACAAGAGCAAATTTTCGACACTAATTGCACAATATACTATTGTGCGCTTTTACCACTATAGCTTTTTCGGTGGTTTTTATATTTTCTAAGCACAAGGCTCGTTGAACTGTAATAATCAATCAAAGTCAGGTTTGCTCAGAATTTTTACTGATATTACTTTGTTGACCAATTTAGTAGAAATGAAACTAGAAAATTGTGTCCCAGATAGAATGGTTCGGTGGTCAATTGGCGGATAGGGATTAAAGACAGCAATTATACAGTAATTTCTTTGCCGACGTTTCGTTTAATCTATTTAAACATCTCCAGGGCTACAATGGGGAAGAAAGTTAGAACATTGGTTGCTATTTCACAACTACCATATGTAATCGAAATACACACCTCGAAATTGTTGTACACTGCTCCAGTCATAAAAATTGAAAATACCGTGGGCATATCATTTCAATTAGGTACAACCATCGACCTTCAAACTATATAGACTCAGTGTGTCAATCATAAATTGTCAGGTTTGTTTACTTCCAACATGCATATAGAACACAGCGGGCGCGCGTGGCGAGGGGAATGAAAAAATGGCCGCCGAGTCGGGTAATCGGTGGAAACATGATACGAAAGACATTGCATTCTTCTTGTGTAAATCCATTCTCAAATAACTGGAAACTGAAAGAGGAAAAACCATATAAACATCTGATAGCGCTTAGCACTCATCAGTGTTTGATAGACTAGACGGTCGGGGGTACTGCCTGTTTGTATTTTGAATTTTAATCGTGCCGTCTATGAAAATTTTAATTTTAATTTGGAGTTTAATCGGTATTTTGTTGTGCCTCAATATACTGAATTTCACCATATGTTGTACCTAGTTGATATGATATGCCCATGGTATTTTCAATTTTTATGACTCGAACAGTGTACAACAATTTCGAGGTGTGTATTTGGATTAATTACAGTAGTTGTGAAATAGCAACCAATGTTCTGACTTTCTTCCCCATTGTAGATGTCTTCCCCTGAAGATGTTTAAGTAGATGAAACGAAACGTCGGCGAAGAAATAACTTTATAATTGTTGCCTTTAGTCCCTATTCGCCAATTGACCACCAAATCTTTAGTAGAAATATTGCTACCTTCATTGGTAGGCATGGAATTAATTCGTACTGTTTAGAATCAAATTCTAAATATGATTAATGGGTTTGAGGGGTCGGTGGTTGAAATGAAAGTCTTCTTTCCAAGTTGGTAGACGTTTCGCAATGATTTTATTGCATCCTCAGGACCCCAAGCAACAACAAGATAGAATAGGACAGACTTTAAGTATCACAGTACTATTATTCTTTATATAAGTGTAAAATGAGAACTACAATGCTGATTCCTACATCTATTCAGCCAGAATGTTAATCGATTTGAAATCCAGAAGATTTTTCACCTGTTGAAAATGAAAATGCAAAGAAGGAAATGTTTGAAGGGTGCAAAATGGAAAAGAAAAATTTTTTAAAGAAAAAAAAGTGAAAAAGAATAAATGAGAAATAAATGAAGACGGAAATTTCAAAGAAGTTGATTTTCTTTCCATCTACTCAGCGAAACCGGATGGAAGACAAAACGAATGAAACACAGAAGATACTTCACCGGCTGATTATGAAAACAGAAAAAAAAATATTTAAAGGGTGTGAAGTGGAAAAACAATAATTTCAAAGAAAAAAAGAGAAGAAAAAATGAAGAATAAATGAAGACGGAAATTCCAAAGAAGAGAAATTTCTTTTCGTCTACTCAACCAGAACTGAATGTTTACTAGAAGGAAGGCAAAATGAATAAAATACAGAAGATACTTCATCTGCTGACTATGAAAATGCAAAGAAAATATTTAAATGGAGTGAAATGAAACAACAATTTCTAAAAAAAAAGAAGGATAAATGAAGATGAAAATTCCGAAGAAGTAGATTTTCTTTCCATCAATTCAGCCAGAGTGTTAACAGAAACGAGATTTGAAAGTCAGAAGATTTTTCACCTGCTGAAAATGCGTGCGAAATGGAAAAAGAACATTTTTTAAAGAAAAAAAAGTGAAAAAGGAGAAATGAAGATTAAATGAAGACGAAAATTTCAAGACAAGAATTGGATTTTCTTTCTATCTACTCAGCCAAACCGGATGGAAAACAAAACGAATGAAACACAGAAGATTCTTCACCGGTTGATTATGAAAATAAAAAAAAAATGTTTAAAAGGTGTGAAGTGGAAAAACAGTAATTTCAAAGAAGAAAAGCGAAGAAGGAAAAATGCGGAATAAATAAAGACGGAAATTCCAAAGAAGAGAAATTTCTTTCCGTCTACTCAGCCAGAACTGAATGTTTACTAGAAGGAAGGCAAAACGAATAAAACACAGAAGATACTTCACCTGCTGACTATGAAAATGCAAAGAAAATATATAAATGGTGTGAAATGAAACAACAATTTCTAAAAAAGAGAAGAAAATTCCGAAGAAGTGGATTTTCTTTCCATCTATTCAACCAGAGTGTTAACAGAAAAGAGATTTGAAACCCAGAAAATTCTTCACCTCTTGAAAATGAAAATGCAAAGAAGGAAATGTTCGAAGGGTGCGAAATGGAAAACGATACATTTTTTAAAGAAAAAAAAGTGAAAAAGGAGAAATGAGGAATAAATGAAGAAGGAAATTTCAAAGAAGTGGATTTTCTTTCCATCTACTCAGCCAAACCAGATGGAAGACAAAATGAATGAAACACAGAAGATGCTTCACCGGATGATTATGAAAATAGAAAAAAAAAATGTTTAAAGGGTGTGAAGTGGAAAAACAATAATTTTAAACAAAAAAAGAGAAGAAGGAAAAATGAGGAATAAATTAAGATGGAAATTTCAAAGAAGAGAAATTTCTTTTCGTCTACTCAACCAGAACCGAATGTTTACTAGAAGGAAGGCAAAACGAACAAAATACAGAAGATACTTCATCTGTTGACTACGAAAATGCAAAGAAAATATTTAAATGGTGTGAAATGAAACAACAATTTCTAAAAAAAAAGAAGGATAAATGAAGATGAAAATTCCGAAGAATTGGATTTTCTTTCCATCTATTGAGCCAGAGTGTTAACAGAAAAGAGATTTGAAACCCAGAAAACTTTTCACCTGTTGAAAATGAAAATGCAAAGAAGGAAATATTTGAAGGGTGCGAAATGGAAAAGGAAAAAGGTTTAAAGAAAAGAAAGTGATAAAGGAGAAGTGAGGAATAACTGAAGAAGGAAATTTCAAAGAAGTGGATTGTCTTTCTCTACTCAGCCAAACCAGATGAAACCAGAATGAAAAAAATAGAAAAAAAATTTTTAAAGGGTGTGAAGTGGAAAAACAATAATTTCAAAGAAAAAAAGAGAAGAAGGAAAAATGAGGAATAAATGAAGACGGAAATTGCAAAGAAGAGAAATTTCTTTCCGTCTACTCCGTCAGAACTAGAAGGAAGGCAAAACGAACAAAATACAGAAGATACTTCATCTGTTGACTACGAAAATGCAAAGAAAATATTTAAATGGTGTGAAATGAAACAACAATTTCTAAAAAAAAAGAAGGATAAATGAAGATGAAAATTCCGAAGAATTGGATTTTCTTTCCATCTATTGAGCCAGAGTGTTAACGGAAAAGAGATTTGAAACCCACAAAATTTTTCACTTGTTGAAAATGGAAATGCAAAGAAGGAAATGTTTGAAGGTTGCGAAATGGAAAAGGAAAAATTTTTTAAGAAAAGAAAGTGAAAAAGGAGAAATGAGGATTACATGATGAAGGAAATTTCAAAGAAGTCGATTTTCTTTCCATCTACTCAGCCAAACCAGATGGAAGACAAAACGAATGAAACACAGAAGATGCTTCACCGGCTGATTATAAAAATAGAAAAAAAAATGTTTAAAGGGTGTGAAGTGAAAAAACAATAATTTCAAAGAAAAAATGAGAAGAAGAAAAAATGAGTAATAAGTTAAGACGGAAATTTCAAAGAAGAGAAATTTCTTTTCGTCTACTCAACCAGAACTGAATGTTTACTAGAAGGAAGGCAAAACAAATAAAATACAGAAGATACTTCATCTGCTGACTATGAAAATGCAAAGAAAATATTTAAATGGTGTGAAATGAAACAACAATTTCTAAAAAAAGAAGGATAAATGAAGATGAAAAATGCGAAAAAGTGGATTTTCTTCCCATCTATTCAGCCAGAGTGTTAACAGAAAAGAGATTTGAAACCCAGAAAATTTTTCACCTGCTGAAAATGAAAATGCAAAGAAGGAAATATTTGAAGGGTGCGAAATGGAAAAAGAACATTTTTTAAAGAAAAAAAAGTGAAAAAGGAGAAATGAAGACGAAAATTTCAAAGAATTGGATTTTCTTTCTATCTACTCAGCCAAACCGGATGGAAAACAAAACGAATGAAACAGAGAAGATTCTTCACCGGTTGATTATGAAAATAGAAAAAAAAATGTTTAAAAGGTGTGAAGTGGAAAAACAGTAATTTCAAAGAAGAAAAGAGAAGAAGGAAAAATGGGGAATAAAGGAAGACGGAAAGTCCAAAGAAGAGAAAATTCTTTTCGTTTACTCAACCAGAACTGACTAGTTTACTAGAAGGAAGGCAAAACGAATAAAACACAGAAGATTCTTCAACTGCTGACTATGAAAATGCAAAAAAATATTTAAATGTTGTGTAGTGAAACAAAAATTTCTAAAAAAAATAAGGATAAATGAAGATGAAAATTGCGAAGAAGTGGATTTTCTTTCCATCTATTCAGCCAGAGTGTTAACAGAAAAGAGATTTGAAACTCAGAAGATTTTTCACCTGCTGAAAATGAAAATGCAAAGAAGGAAATGTTTGAAGGGTGCGAAATGGAAAAGGAAAATTTTTTAAAGAAAAAAAAGTGAAAAAGGAGAAATGAGGAATAAATGAAGAAGGAAATTTCAAAGAAGTGGATTTTCTTTCCATCTACTCAGTCAAACCGGATGGAAGACAAAACGAATGAAACACAGAAGATGCTTCACCGGCTGATTATAAAAATAGAAAAAAAATATTTAAAGGGTGTGAAGTGGAAAAACAATACGTTCAAAGAAAAAAAGAGAAAAAAAAAAAGAGGAATAAATGAAGACGGAAATTCCAAAGAAGAGAAAATTCTTTTCGTCTACTCAACCAGAACTGACTAGTTTATTAGAAGGAAGGCAAAACGAAAAAGAAATGAGAAACAAATGAAGAGGGAGATTTCAAAAAAGTGGAATTTCTTTCCATCTACTCAGCCAAACCAGATGGGAGACAAAACGAATGAAACACAGAAGATGCTTCACCGGCTGATTATGAACATACAAAAAAGATAATGTTAAAAGAGTGTGAAGTGGAAAAGCAATAATTTCTTAAGAAGGAAGAGAAGAAGGAAAAATGAGGAATAAATGAAGATGAAAATTCCAAAGAAGAGAAATTTCTTTCCGTCTGCTAAGTCAGAACTGAATGTTTACTAGAAGGAAGGTAAAACGAATAAAACACTGATATGCTTCATCTGCTGATTATGAAAATGCAAAGAAGAAAATATTTAAATGGTGTGAAATGGAAAAGCAATAATTAAAAAAAAAAACGAATGGTAAGTGAAGACGAAAATTCCGTACGATGCTCCACGTATAATGCTGATTCCACACTCAGTTAAACCAAACAATCACAATAAAGCAAAACATTGCACTTACATTTTGGGAGGGAATTTCACGTCAGTTAAAAACATACTGTTAAATAACCAAAAAACAACAAAACAGATTATAATGATGGGTAGCATGCCAAAAAGAGACACAACCACAGAACGCATGCAAAACAGTACCTCCCCAGTAAGATGTATGCGGCAAACTCTTAGGATTAGCTATGTGTTCAGAAATCAGAATGTGATGGGTACACCGATGGTTTTTCGTTTTTTTATTGCGATCTAAGCAAGGCTTACAAGTTATTTTTCTTTTTGTATTTTATTACATTTATCTATTACTTTTTATAATATGTTCGGGGCTTCGAGAGAAAAGGAAAAAAAGAAAAACAAGGCCATATCTCCGCTCTAATACTCAAATAACAAATGATAATATGATTGGCTCAAATCGTCTATGTCAGTTCGTTTAATCACTGATGTTTTGTATTTACAAACGCAAATAATTTCGTTTAATACTCTCTTTCTTAACTTTCGTTGGGTTGCAATTATTTCAGTGTTTTCGAACTTAAAGCCTTGGCCTTTTCCTATTTTATGTTCTATTAGAGCTCTATGCTGCTCTCTGCTATGTTCTCTGCTATGTTCTACTATGTTCTACTAGATTCTTTTTTTGCGCGAAATTTTTTAAATCATTTTTGTGCTCATATATTCGTTGTTTAAGGTATCTGCCAGTTTACCCGATGTAGGTCTGTTGACAGTCGGCACACGGAATAATATATACCACGCCTGACGATAACCAATCGATTTGAGTTTAGTAAAGAAAGCTTTTTTAATGTGTTTCCATTTCCATTTTTTTGTGTTATATTAATGAATTGATTTTTGTTTTCAACAGTTTCTTTAATCGTTGTGGTAAAACATTTATGAAAGGGATCGACAAAGTAAAATTTTTGATGTCGCGCTTCCTCTTTTGCGTGTGTAGGGTTGCTATGAATAATTTGATTCATAAGTCAAAGTGGATGGTTATTTTTAATCAACATTGCTTTAAGGTAATTGAAGTCTTTGATGAAACTGGTGATCCGAGAGTTGCAAGCTTCTGTTTTCAAGTTTTGGTAAATGTTAATTTTCTGACTCATAGGATGTTCAGAATGATAGTTTAAGAATTGTTCTGAGAACATTGGTTTGTGATACCAATCAGTAGCTTATAAGCCATCCACCAACTGTATCACTTTGACATCCAAGAAAGATAAACTATTATTATCTTCTTTCTCGATGGTAAATTTGAGCCTTCATGAAAGTTGTTAAAAATATGGATAATCTCGTCACATTTGGATGTTGGAGTGGTTGTAATAATATCGTTTACGTATCTATAGAAAAAGTTTAATCGGGAAGACAACTCTTCCATACAATGGTTTTGTAGTCCAGACATGGCAATATTAGCGCAAATGTTGGACATGCAATTGCCCATTCCTAAACCAAATACTTGTTTTCAAACTGAAAAAAATTTCTTTCCATAGAAAATTCAAAAAGCATTTTGACTGATTGTAAGTCGGGAGTTGTAAGTCGTTCTACTAGACGCCATCTCTCTTCAATAAGTCGAGCCACTAATGTAGTATACAGTGTGTCCAAGATAAGGATGCACTGTATGGGCATCTCCAAAACAGTAAGAGATACGAAGGCGGTTAAATTAGAAGAAAGTTGCACAATGGGGAGATCTTTTACATAGTGTTTGCAAAATTGAGTTGTTTGTTTTATTTTTTTAGATATCTCAAAAACAGTTATTTTATGGATTTTGGTTTTTATTTATTTTTTGAGTTATTTCAAACAATACTAGAAAACGAAAAACACTTTCTCATTGCACCTTTCTAAGCTCTACAGGATAAAGTTTGTTACTTTTTATTCCAACGTTTCGTTATCGATGAGCCCTGCTAATCAACTTTGCTTCTTCTTATGGACAAAAAAAAAGTAGAAAAAGCAAAAGATAGCTCTCTTTATACCCAATTCAACAATGTGATGTACTTGTGTCGGAAAAGCAATTTGTAATAAAATATCTACATTTTTTATTACTAGGAAATGAATAAAAATGCATAACAACAAATAGAAAAAACTAAAAGGACGCAAAATGTACAACAAATGTTCAAATAGATAACCAGTATTCTCTAAACACACGTAAGATCTTCTTACCGTTGATTCTAAGTCTCGGGATAATAATTCTGGAGTGATAGTATTAAATGCTACCGTAACTGTTCTCAAAAGTTGATCTTCTGTATCAAAATGGTGAACGTATACTTGGTTTTTTATGTAACCCCAAAGAAAAAAGTCTAGTGGGGTTAAGTCTGGTGATCGCGTTGGCCAAGAAACCTCACCATAAGTGTGATGTGAATCACCGATTGTTTTTCCTGGAAACTGTTCCAGAAGGTACCCTCGAACTAGTCTAGCATTGTGTGCAGGTGCACCGTCGTGTTGAAACCAACAGTCTTGTACATTCTGCAGCGGCAGATTATCTAGACTTTCTTCCAATTCATTTCTCAATAAAGAAGGGTAGCGTTCTGAGGTTAAGGGGTTGTGGTAAATAAAAGGTCCCAATATTCTGGTGCCCAGAATGCCACACCACATGTTGAAGCCAAATCGGTGTTGGTGCTTGGATGATTTATTCAACCGGGGGTTGCTTTGTGCCCAATAATGGGTATTGCGTCTATTAAAAATTCCGTTGTTTGTTACCTTGCTTTGGTCCGACCAGATAACTTTGAATGGAAAGTCATTATCAATGTGACACTGCCTGGTACACCATTCACAGAACGTCCTCCTTCTAATTTCATCTCCAGGTCGCAGTCCTTGGCAAATTCTAAATTTATAGGGGTGAAAGATATTTTTCTTTAAAATAAATTGGGCTGTAGATCTGGCTACTTCTGTTTGACTTTCAATTTCCCTTGTTGATACATCAGGTTTTTCAATGACCGATTGAATAACTTGATACTCTTTTTCTTCATTAGAAGTTTTTTTCCTGCTTTTAATAAGTTGCTTAAATTACTCAAACTCCTTCAGGTTCAAAGCTACACGTCTGAAGATTGATCTATTGGGCTGTCTTCTTTCTGGATATTTGTCGATGTACATACTTTCAGCAGCCACACAATTGTTTTGGGATAAAACGTAATATGACAACATATAAAAATTTTCTACCCCTGTGAAACTATTCCCCGGCATAATTTTAATGAATAACTGAAATAATTTTCGCTACTTCTAATGAAACATTTATTGACAGATGTTACAACTAACAATTATAATGTTATTCATCGCCTGCTATTGAAAAATGTAGATAATTTTATAAAAATTGCTTTTTTGACACAAGAACTGATATAAATCATGTGATGTAAAACATCGTTGAATTGAGTATAAAAAGCAATATCTAATACAGTATGTACTTTTTTCTAAGTCCATATGATAAAGTTAAGTTGTTGATGGTCTCTCGGCAACAAAACGTTGTAACAAAAATTAGTAAACGTCATCTTGTAGAGCTTAAAAACGTGCAATGAAAAGAAGAGAAAGTGTTGCTTGTTTTTTGATACTGTTTGAAATAACTCTAAAAATAAATAAAAACAAAAATCCATAAAATTACTGTTTTTGAGATATCTAAAAAACTAAGACGAACAATTCATTTTGGCAAACACCATGTAAAAGGTCTCCCAATTGTGCAACTTTCTTCTAATTTAACCGCCTTCGTATCTCTTATCATTGCAGAGATCCCCATGCAGTGCATCCTTATCTTGGATACACTGTATCTGTGAACAAGAAAACGACGTCTAGAGATATTAAAATGTATCCTGGAATTTTATGATTCCGTATTTGCTGACTGAATGTGAAGGAATCTTGAACGTGGCGTTGGTCTGTCACAAACGCCTTTTTTAGTATACTGCTAAGGAAATTGGTTATGTTGTATAGAGCAGAGTTAACAAAAGATACTATTGATGTCAGTGGAATATTAACCTTATGCATTTTGGGTTCTGTCCCATTGTTGCGTTTTAGAGTTTTCGCCTGCTCTTTTGATATTAATTTATTACTTGACAATAAATAAATCGATGTGTCTGTTAACTATCTGTAAACTTAACCTGTGGATGCAGTAAAACCATTGCGAAACATTGACCAACTTGGAAAGAAGACTTTCATTTCAACCACCCATTAATCGTATTTAGAACTGGATTCTAAACAGTAAACAAAACATGGGATTACTGTTTTGTCAACATCGAGTTAGACAATAAACTCAAGTACGTCTATAACGTATCGGACATTCTTTGCTGACCTTAAGGCCAAAATCTGGGGGCACGGATCATCTACACTACGTGCATGTACGAGTTAGAATCACATACTTCCGTCTCGAATATAATTCCATCACATATATTTGCATCGAGCAACCGGAGTAATTCGTGTGAGTATCGGCAACATTGGATGTCATGAATCAGAAACCAAGTGCTTTCGTGGAGAGTACGTAAGTCTAATTGCCCATGGGTCTAATTGTGCCACTTTAAAAAAGCTCTCAATTGTCGGCATGTGCAGAAATTACAATTTGCAAAGTATTGTGTTTCCATCTCCTCTTTTGCAGTCCAAGGCCGACAATGTAAAAGATAGGCAATGTCCATGATATGTTATTCAAGTATATGAATAAACCACACTAAAAATTGCAGTGTGTTTGCTTTGGGGCAATTTACCGCGTTGAACCCAGATAACATTAAAGGAATATTCATATTCTATTCACGTTCCCTCGAGCTACCAAAAAAGAATGTTCCTCAAGGAAGGTTCATATAATGTGTCCATAATATTTCTCGAAATCACATTCCGAATGTTACATTCTTTTCATGTTAAGAAAAGTCAGGTTGTTGCGTTATAAAAATATTATGTGATGAAAACATTACCTAAAAGAAGTTCCTACGAATAACATTCATGGAATGTTCTTTGGAAGAACTTCCATGTAACGTAATGTTTCCAAATTTTTGTTCTACACAGACAGATCTTCATCACTTTGTTTATATCTTTGTTTCTGTGTCTTCTTATATAATTATTAATAATTTCACATGAGGCCCCATGCATTTAAAGTATAATTTTTTTCAATCAATTTTTTTCATTAATTTGCATTAATAGCAAAAGTCTCAACAATGTCAAAATTGTTTAATGGAATATAGACATATCGGCTTGAGCCGACCGTGATCTACGGTTTGTTCATTAGAAAATGTCATCTAGTTGCCCTTGAGTTGAAATATCAAAACAGGATGAAGGAACAAAACTATTTTTGATTCCGTCACCTTTCTATCAAAATTGCATAGCCTTCTAGATGACGTTTTCAATGAACAAACTGTGTATCCGGATTTGACACCGTCGCTTTTTCACTCCAATCACTCCACCCAAATGGACCGTCATGTGATTCACTTGATGGTCTTTTACATTTTGTCACGTGACTGTCGAAATTCGGAGTAAATAGAGTTAAGATCGTCATGCCGAACCCATTTTATGCGTCTTATGTCAATTGTGGCGTCATCTGTTATATGTCAAGTCAAAGTCAAACATACTACATACCGTCACGGTCCTTACACGTGTGTCGGCCTCGAACCTCAAATCGTTTCAAAAACTAAAATCAAAAAGATGTGAGAGAAGGAAGATCGAGAAAGAATAGTTACTACATTTATACTCATCTGTAGGTATACCTTAAAGACACTAGGTTGATTTAGCGTCTTTAAGGCGTCTTACAGGTATTATAATTCTTATAGTTCTTGTCAAGTACCGGTGACTTAAATATAGGTAAATTCGGTCTTAACCGTTAATGGGTCCAATGATGTAGAAACGGAAATAATCTAACTTTGTTTTCATGTCATTTCAGATTTGATTCATCTGTGACCTTTCGAACCGGCAGTTAAATCAGGATTTGCCTACACCCACAGCTTTTCTAAGCATGTGATCGTAATATACAAGGAATATGTATAGACTGTTCCTTTGAAGAACTAAGAAGGTACATTCTTGTCATATAGCAAAAAAACGTGTTCATCACATTCCTGTCACATGAGGAAGAACATGAAAGGAACTTAAATATCATTTGCAGCGCACCTCGCGTAACACGTTATATACATGTGATATACTAGTTCCGAATGATAATTTATCACATGTATATCACGTCCAACTTCCTCAAAGGCATATTCTTATAATATGTAAAGAATGTAAAATTGTTAAGTGGGAAACAGGCCTGAAAGCCTTAAATACAACCTCCCAAAAGCGTTTTACTTATTTCACCGAACGCTGTTTCGGCTTCACCTCTAATATATTTAATTTGAAACAAAGCTGGGCGCTTTTAGTATTCCACGTCGGACTGCAACAAGATTAGAAAAGTAGATTTTCGAATTTGAGAAATGATGCAGCGCTCGTTAGTATTCCTGGGATGCCCCTTTCGAACAGTAAGGGTGTTAATAAACGAAGATAAATGCCCCGACGTAGTAGTAAAGAAATGAAAAAGAACGTAAATTGACCGAAGAATTGGTTGTTTTGAGTCGTGGTTTAGGGAGAAAACAAGCTCGCTAGTTGTGTTTGAAATGAGTAGTGGCAATTTGGCAACTATGGCGGTGACTTTAAAAAAAAAAGAACCCCTCAATTCGAAACAATTGAACACTAGTCCCGGTCCTCGGCCGCCCCCGTTCGGGCTATCGACCAAAAACAAAAAACGGTCAAAGAATTGTCCGTCGCAGCGAACGGCGAAAAAGCCGACGAGTCCGTCCAGAGTGGACATGGCTGAATGCCACCGATCCACCAATCATTTGTTTTTCGCGATTTTTTTTTCCAGTTTTATTTCGCGCTCCGCAGTGACAGTTGGTCATCGGTGAACGGCGCCAGAGCCGGCTTTAGGATCACTTTACACATGTAATACTATGTAACATCTATCATGTTATTACAGACCCTTATAAATTAATATGATACATTATTCACTTTCTAAATTCTTCTCACAAACAACAAAAATAAGAAATTTTGTCATTTCAGCATCTGAAGAAGATAAGGCTGGATGCTGAACTTTTCGCCCTCCGGAAAGCCGGCGCGGTCCTAATGAGTAATGACTAACGAGTTTGGCGGGCGAAAATATGCAAATCAAATTGCCCAGGCTGCTTAATTATTCGATGTTCGCGCTTTTTTTTGAAAAAACTCTAATGTTATTTTTTTGATGTTTCCTATCGAATAGTGTTAATGGGAGGGAGGCAGTGGTGGAACATTTAAATGTCAGTTCAGCGCTCTCAACAAAGGAAATTTAATTCCTATATTTAGTATGTCTCTTATAACGCTATAATAAAGGAGTTAAATAACTGATTTACAACCATGTGTTAACGAAATTTTATACCACTTTTAACGGTATAACGTTTGTGGAGGGTCAGATCTCTATGATTTCAACTACCTTCATGTGGCGAAGAAACAGGGTCTATTGCTTAAAGAGACTTAAAAAAATAAGTTTAAAGAGACTTAAAAAATATATATATATTTTGACAAAGAAATATCTAGAAGGAAGATTGAGGCGCCAATTATTCTTCTACCGACCCAACGATCTAGTATACAGGATCATTATTTTTCGAGTTTAACCATGGAGATCTTGATTATTTGAAGATATTTGATTGGTTCCAAATGAGTGGTCCCAAGAGAGAGCTCGTGCACCGCGACCTAAAATATCTAATGTACCTCAATATCATGTGAAGTTTACTTAGAATACCCAGGCCTTTTAGGAAGACCTTTATCTTCTTAAGTGAGATTTTGTGGAAGTCCAGTGGTCGGATTCACCACCGGACAAAGTTCTGAAATCTGACTCTTTCAGCTGCAGGACATTTACTCAAGATTAGATCTTCACGAGACCACGAGACAAGTCTCGGTCTCGGTCTCGGTCTCGTACGAGATCGAGACCGAGACTTTAATATCGACTTCGAGACCGCGACCGAGGCTGTCTAGGTCTCGTTCTCAAGATTTCGTTTGCAAGATATTAGTTATTATGTAATCAGCAGGCGAGGGGTCCTTATAATAGTGCGTTGCATATAGTTATTTTTAGTACGAAAAGACACTTTACTTTTACGTACTAGAGAAGTACTCTAGTAATACCTACCTGAGTTTTCTATATATATGTATATATATAAATTATCTTTATTTTTCGTAAGAAAAAAAGGCTATCGACCTATTGGTGTTTCTGCCTATGTGTTACAATATACATTATTTACAATTTTACTTATTCTAGTTAATATGTACAGGTAATAGGGAGAGAAAAAAAGAGTTTTATTCTAAATTGAACTGTTCTAACAGGGTGGAAGTAGGGAAAAGGTAACGGGATTGTTTGGTCTGTCTTGATAAGCAAAGTGGATTTATTATAGTCCAGTGTTGTGGATTGTTTCTCCATTTGGTTTGTAAGTGTATAAGTCTTTCAGTTATTTTGGTCATTTTTTTTGCGTTCGTAGAGAAGTTGGTTAGGTGGGTTGTGTAGGTGGTTGTCAGGGTGTCTTATTTTGGTTATTAGTCTTAGAGCGATTTGCTCAGTAGTCTGTGTATATATTTTAATTTTATCGGTTGGGTTTGCTCTGAGTATATGTCCATAGTCAAGAATTCGTCTACAAATGGATTTATATATTTTGGTTGCCGTTTTTGTACTGATTCTTTTGTCTTTATATGTTAGTACTCTGAAGTGTTTCGTCCTTTTAATAATTTCCGTCCTTGCATTTTTTAAGTGTTTTGTGAATTTAAGCTTTTAGTCTAGTTTTACTCCCAAGTAAAATGTCATGTTTGGGTTCAGTTCTGTGGCCGTCTGCAATTATAGTTGGGGAGTTGTATTTGATTTGATGGTTAAGTAATAAAAGTTGGTTTTTAGTGGCGATTGGCGTTAGTCTCTATTTGAAGAATCACGTCATTGTGTCGTCTGTTAGTGATTGTGATTTTGATACCGCTCTCGAGGTAGTTTTGTAGTGCACAATAAGTGCAGTGTCGTCTGCGTATTGTAATATATAAGCTGTTTTGTCAATTTGATTTTTGTCCTGTTTGTTGTGGTTGTATATGTCGTGACAGTATATATTGTAAAGGATTGGTGAGAGGGGTGATCCTTGTGGTAGTCCTTGTTCAGGAGAGAAAGGAAATGAAAGCGTGTTGTCTATGCGAACTTGCAATGTTCTATTTTCCAATAGATTTTTAACTGTATGAAGTAAGTATTTTGGCGTATTAATTCTGTGTAGTTTGTATAGTAGTCCTTTGTGCCAAACACTGTCGAAAGCTTTGTTTATATACATGAACAAACAGGCTGTCTTATGTCCATCAAGGTGTGCAGTTTGTATGTTGTTAGTTAGGATAAAAAGTGGGTGTATAGTCTAGTGCCAATTTGCTCTTCCAGTTTGTGTTTTATAATGATTTCGAGTATTTTACTTAGTACAGTAAAAAGAGTAGTGTAATAGGTCGGAAGTTTTGTGTTTGTGTGTTGTCTTGCCCATTTTTTGGAATGGGTATTATTATGCCAGTTTTCCAGGTGTTTGGTATCGTATTTGATTGGATGCAGTTATTAAGTAAGTCTAGTATAAGATTGTGGGTTTCAGGAGTTAAGTTCTTTAACAGTTTGCTTTTTATTTTGTCTTTGCCAGGTGCAGTATTTTTTAAGTGGGCAAGCGCTTCTTTGTATTTATTGTCAGGAATTAGTTGCAGTTGAGTTTTCTATTTTCCTCATTTTATAGAAAAACGAGATTTTGTTTGTTTACAAAGTAGTTTCATCACGAATGAAATCGACGAGTGTCAGAGTGAATCGAGTGTTACTTTCCGCCCTTTATATTTATAAATAACTATCAACTATCATAACTAAGTTCTATGGATTCCTGAGTGTGACTAGTCTGCCATTTAACAATATGATGATAACATTTTTGTGTTTGGAAAAGTATTGTATTATTTCTACACAGGGTAATTTTTAAGGGTAGTTTTTAAGTTGGTTTAAATTACTTCATTCTACCACAAAATAAAGCTAAAAAAATAGGAATTTTTCCATTGGCAGTATGTGCACTTTTTCGACATGCATATTGGAATTCATAATATAAAACCTGATTTGAAATATTTCCATATTTTCACTGAAATTTCGCAGATGTGTCGATAGCTAAGGCAGGATGCATATTTTTTATAGAAAATATGTTTAGTAGCATCAGTGGCAACCTACGGGCAGGTCCAATGCAGTTTTACATTAAACTAACCTGAACTAACCTGATTCTACATTGGAAATTGGAACCCTCAATAATTTCAAATTTTGATTTTAAGTAAACATTTATACACAAAAAAGGACATTTCTCTGAAAACTGTGAGTTATAACTCAATAATTCAGAAGAAAATTGAATATGCAATTCAAACATAATAAGATTTTTTTAAATACTACCTTTTTTTCGAGACCGAGCTATTACCAGACCAAGACCGAGACCGAGCCTCAATTATAATTTTGAGACCGACACAGAGAATTTTCACAACCGATTCACACTGAAGACAAAACAGAAAGGGAAATTAAGAAAAAATATTAAATTTAGGAAAAGGAGAAAAAGTAGGTCAAAGGGAGTATGGAAAGAAGTAGAGAACATAAAAGTAAAGAAAAAATTATGGATATTACAAATGCTGATTAGGTGCTTGAAAAACCGAAAGAGAGCCAATTAAATTTAAGAACATAAAAAAACGGCAATTGAGAGAAAAAACAGATGAGCTAAAATTTAAAAATTTAAAGAATAGCAGAAATTTATTCAAGGAAAATACAGTATAGGACGCTCAAGAACAAAGTAAGAGAAAGTAAGTAAGTAAAAAATAGTAAATGATCTGAAATAGAAAGGAGTAAAAATTTTGCGAATGGAAGAATAGACGTAAACCAACTAGAAAGAAGAAAAAAGAAATTTAATAAAAAAAAACAAAAACGAAGAAGGGAACTTTATTGGCAGAAAATTGAGTCACAATTATAAAAAAAACAGACAATATTACACCATGTAATTGGGAAAAGAAAATGAGTTGAAATAATAAAAAATATCAAAAGGAAAGTGGCTGAAAAATGATTCAATAAATTTTTTTCAAATTATAGAAAACGTAAAATGACTATTCAAAAAAATAGTAAATGAAGCAAACGTCTTACAAATATGGAAAATATCTCGGATTAGAAACAATACAAATTAATCATACAAAGAACAAAGCAGGTCAAAAGCAGTGCGAGAATTGAGTGCGAAAAGATGAATGAAAAACCAGAAAAGGAAAAATAATCAGAATTTGGAAAAGAACAATACAGAGAAAAGGTAAATGCGTTAAAAATGCAGAAGATGGCTAAAAAGGAGTGTGAGGAAAAAAGGATTTAGAACTAAATAAACACGAAAAAAGAGGCAAAATTAAAAAAGTTGCAATTTGTCAAGGGGTTCTTAATTGATGGTCCGATATTAAATCTTAAAAATCAGACCCCTTCGGTGGACGATTTTTAGGCACTTATAACATCGAGTTTTTGGCCAATTTTTTGAAAAAAATACTTTAAGGGCTAATTTCATTAAAGTTGAGTTTGTTACGTTCTTAGTGAATTGCAGACGTGCCATTCCCTTCGAAAATAGCAAAAAAAAAATCTGAAATTTATTTTAACTTGACCAAAGAGGGGAGGAGGGCTAATTTTTAAAAAAAATTCTTGCAGGGTTAATATAATTAGGATTGAATATGTTACGTTCTTAGTGAATTGCAGACGTGCCATTCCTATCAACAGCACCAAAAAAAAATCTGATATTTTTTTTGAAATAACGACTTTTTTCTCAATTTTTAAGTTTGACCGCCTGTAATTTTTGGGCCGCGATTTTTAGGCACTTTTAAAATCGAGCTTTTGGTGAATTTAAAAAAAAACTACTTTAAGTGTAAAGTTCATTCGAATTGATTTTTTTACATTCTTCGGGAATTGCAGACGTGCCAGTCCGATGAAAAATAGCAAAAAAATGTCCCATTTTTTTTAATTGACCAAAGGAGGGAGGGGGCATGTTACGACTTTTTTCTCAATTTTCAACTTGGACTCCCTGTAACTATTGGGAGGACGAGTGGAGCGTTTGGAGTGTATCCACCTGTTTTTTTGCTCTTCTTGATGTGCTCTTTCCTTCAACAGAAGTCCCGTAAATGCAATATTTTCGGAGTTAGGCCCCTTCGGTAGCCGATATTTAGGCACTTTTAAATCGAGTTTATGGTAAATTAAAAAAAAAACTACTACTTCAAGCGTTAATTTCATTCGAATTTCATCGAATTTGTTATATTCTTAGGAAATTGCTGACGTGCCTTCCAATCAAAAACAGCTAAGAAAAATTTCCTAAATTTTCTTGAACATGTCTAGGGGGGGGGGGGGTAGTACGCCTTTTTTCCCAATTTTCAAGTTTGACCGCCTGTAACTTTAAAACGAGTGCACCGATTAGAGTGAATCCAACTGTTTTTTGCTCTTCTTAATGTCCCCTTTCACCTCCCGCCAACAGAAGTCCCGTAGAGACAACAATTTCGGGAGAAACCACCTTTCATTGGGCGATTTTCATTTACTTTTAAAATCGATTTTTTGGCCAATTAAAAAAAAAACTACTTTAAAGGTAAATTTTATTTGAATTAAGTTGCGTTCTTAGGGATTTACGGACGTGCCATTCCGATCAAAAGGAGCAAAAAAAAAGTCTAATTCTTTTTTTAAAATGACCGAAGAGATGTTACGACTTTTTTTTTTTTAATTTTCAAATTTGACTCTCTGTAACTTTAGAACGACTGGACCGTTTGTAGTGAATCCACCAGTTTTTTACTCTTCTTGATGTCCCCTTTCACCTCCCGCCAACAAAAGTCCAAAATCGAGTTTTTGGCCAATTTTTTAAAAAATTGCTTTAATTGTTAATTACATTAGAATTGAGTGTGTTACCTTTCTAGTGAATTGCAGACGTGCCATTCCCGTCAAATACACCAAAAAAAATTTCTGAAATTTTGTTGAACTTGACAAAAGGGGGGGTCCCCTTTTGTTTGACCGCCTGTAACTTTAGAACAAGTGCACCGATGGGAGTGAATCCACCTGTTTTTTGCTCTTCTTGATGTCCTCTTTTACCTTCCACCAACAGGGGTCAACTGTGTGTTATAACTCAATAATTCAGAAGAAAATTGAATATGCAATTCAAACAAAATAAAAATTTTTTAGATACTACCTTTTTATAGAGACCGAGACCGAGACTCAAGTTGCTACTACGACACCAAGACCAAGATTACGCGAGTCTCGGTCTCGGTCTCGATGCACAAGACGGAGACCAAGACCGAGACTCAATTATAAATTCGAGACCGAGACTCAGAGTATGTAAGTCTCGGTCTCGGTCTCGTGAAGCTCTACTCAGGATGTGTTCTACAGTCGCATCATCCTCCATACACAGTCTGTGTTCGACGTTATCTGCTATGCCTGGCAGATCCTATGCATGTGGTGTTTTAATCGACACTGCCCAGTGTATAAGCCCATAGCGGCTTTAAGCGGTTGTCTGTCGAGGTTTAATTTAAGTCTTTTGTCCTTTTCTCACAGAGTACTTGTATGCCTGCTTTTGAGAAGACAAGGCCTGGGCTGTCTATCCAGCAACGTTCGGTCTGTTCTTCCGCCATCTGAATTATTGCCAGATTCTCCTGGAAGGGAAGCAACGAGTGCTACCTTTATAGGGCCTGAAACGGTCTTAGGTATCGCAAGATTGACAGAGTTGATAAACAACTATGTAAGGAGGAGTTCTTGTCTATTCATGGCCTTCAGAATTCTAAGAAACGAATATACAATATTTGCAAACAAGTTCGCCAGCGAAATGCGATTCCAAAATGTGACCAACGTGGTAAACATCACAACCGCAAAAACCGTTTACCTGAAGAAACCGTAAGAAGTGTGCATGATTACATTAAAGCAATAACTAAGTATACGAGCCACTATAAATTGTCGCAAATGTAATCCCAACCGTGTTTATATTGATCATGGCTTGTCTATTGCTTCTTTATATACAAAGTTCTATCTTCCATGGTGCAGACAAAGATAGGTATTTCTCCAGCTAAAGCAGACGCCTATCGAAGAATTTTTTGTGGTCAGTACAACATTGGGTTTAAGTTGCCAAAGTGCGACACGTGTGATACATGTGATCAATACAAAACTTTACTTGACTCGACTAAAAACGACGAAACCAAGCTGCGAGAAAATCAAATTCTATTAGAATTACATCAGCGAAGAGAAAACTGAAACAGAAGAAGCCAAGAGAGGAACAAAAAAACTCGTTATTTCGTTCGACCTTCAACAAGCCCTTCCAATGCCGGATTTGACTGTGGGAAAGGTGTTTTACCTCAGAAAGGCCTGGATATACAATCTTGGAGTACATAACTGTAACACTGGTAGAGGATTTATGATCATGTGGCCAGGGCACACAGCAAAGCGTGGAAGCGACGAAATGTGTTGTTTTGAAATATATTAATCATATTGCCCCTCAAACAGAAGAGCTAATAGTATATACTGACAACTGTGGGGGGCAAAATAAAAACTGGACGATAATGTCTTTATGGTTACAGATGATACGCGAACAAAAATTTAAGGCCATTGAACATCGATTTCTTGTGCCGGGGCAGACCCACTTACCATCCGATAGGGATTTTGGTGCGATTGAAAAGCATAAAAAGTATCTAAAACAGGTATATCACCAGAACAATGGCATAATGCAGTTAGAGAGGCAAAAATAAAAAATCTTTTAGAGGTAATCCCAATAACACAGGCAGATTTTTATGCCTTTGGAGACATTGTAAAAAATACAAACAAAAAAATTCAATAAACTCCAAAGAATAAGTCAATTTCAGCAAAGTACGATGCTTTCGATTTGTGGTAGAGCGTCCTAATTAGGGATTCATCAAGTCAAGTGGTTTGACATTTTTGAGAAATACTTGACTTGACTTGAAAAACTAAATACTTGACATTTAGGTACCTGACTTGACTTGATTTTTTTATAGTTAAGCTTGACTTGATGTCAAGTATTTTCAAACTACTTGATACCTGATGAAGAAGAGATGACTTCGCCACTTAAGAAGGTTCATGGCGTCGCAAAAAAAACTGAAACATTCTGAGCATCTGCGGAAAGTATTGCACTACTGTAAATATAAAAATGGCTATGCCAAAAATTGCTATAATAATACGGTGGAATTCGACTTTTGAGATGCTGGAGTGGAGCTTAAACATGAAAAGTGCATTGAATGTATTATGTGCTAATGCATATATTCTCAAAGTATTTAATTTGAAGGTCACTGAATGGTCGCTAATAGAAAGAGTTTGTAAGTACCTTAAAAGTTTTATGATCATTTCTACTACATTAGAGGGTCAAACCTACTGCACTTTCCCTATGGTAGTAATTGCCATAAATATGCTTTTGGACAAATTAGAGAAGTGTGCATTTGATCTGAATAATAAGGCAAACAGAGATGTAACTGATAAGCAGTTGATAAATAGTATTCAGGCGGCACCATACAAAATAGTAAAACACTATATGAAGACGAATTGGATGTATTGCTTGGTTTCAATTTTAAAACATTTACGTTTTCTTATTCAAATTGGGGAAAGAAGAAAAAGATACAGTTTTACGTTTAGAAAATATTTTTAAAACCAGATATATTAAATGTACTAGTACTCCACTCTTATCCATTCAATCGTCGTCAAACTCAAATGACGATACTCTAGCGAGAGGAGAGTTTGACATAGATGTGTTAAGCTTATTTAAGAAGGCTCCCACTCCACAAAGCAGTGAAGAGAGTTGGCGTTTCGAAGTAGATAAATACGTGAATAGCCCAAGAGCTGACTCCACAGATGATATTATACTCGATTGGTGGAAGAGGCACCAAAATGTCTATGCGTATTTAGCGTTAATGGCAAGAGACTTTTTATCGACGCCTGCTACATCTGTGCCAATTAAACGGGAATTTTCGAGGGCCTCAATGACCATTACAAAATCAAGGAACAGATTAAGTGATAAATCTATTAGGACCCTTATGTGTCTAAACTCATGGCTAACAAACGATATCAAATTAATTAATGATTAATCCCTAAAACACAGTTTTGGTTTTTATGTTTATGTTGTTATAACAATTATAATAATATTAATAATTTTGTTGTGTTTCGCTCAGATACCTACTTTGTTTTTTATTTCTCTAACTGCTATGTTAAGAAGTAAATTACTGCAGCATATCGATCAAGTTTATTTTGAAAGTTGAGACTTACTTGTACAAATCGTTATACCTACAATTCGAAAAACAAATTAGACACAATACATATATTATCCTTAAAAGTGCTAGTGTTTTCTTATGAATCTGCGTCCGCGATTTTCCAGAAATTAAGAAATGAAGTGTACAATCGTTTACTAAGTAACCATGAACTCATGAAAATAATCGTTACATTACGATAACTAAAATCAAGTAGTTTGAAAAACTACTTTATTTTTCAAGTACTTAAAAAAAACTACTTGCCTTGACTTGATATTTAATGCCTCAGGCTTGATTTGAGCTTGACTTGAAGTTAAGTCAAGTCAAGTAGCTTGAAAATCAAGTCATGCCATGAATCCCTATTCCTAATACAATGTTTATAAACCATTACCTAAATGAACCATTCAAGGCAGTAAATATTGGAAAACGATGTGTGCAACTTGCGAAGTGTTTAACGTTTTCAGAGCTGCCCCTTAAATATTCTGTCTTTGTCTAAATAAATCCAAAAAAACTGGCAAACCGCAGGGAATTACTACCTTTTGTCCCCCCTACTTATCATCTCTTCTACGCAGAGTTTGGCGTAAAAGATTTTCAGTTGGAGGCCACCGAAATATATGAAGATGATATAAATATAGAACATCTTGATCTTAATAATGATGAAGAAACATAGTTCCTAAAACAAATTTTTTAGGCTAAGGGGCCATATTGAAAATTTATATTACGTTAATAAACACAATAAATATGATCTAATTTTTAAGTTGAAAAAGGCAATAAGCCACATTTTTCGCCAAATATATAATATTTTTATTTGGCATTCAGATGGTAATATCAAGGAAGTTAATGGATTGTGTCAACAGTTTCCTGTTTAGGACAGTGGAAATAAATGTTCTCGTTAGAATATGGAATAATCAAATTTTTGAGAATTGTCCTCTAACTGAGAAACAGAAGTTTTTCTGTATTGAATCGGGGTCATTGGGCAGTGATTGGTAAGTTTAAGAGTTTCTTCAATACAAGGTTTGTCTTGCTTGAGGAGCTCGTTTGGTCATAATGAGATATTTTCGATTTTATAATACTTTTCCTTGAGATTGAAATAATTGTCCGTAGACTTCATTAAATAAGGTTTGCTTACAACTGCACCCTCATTGTCCATGTTTATCGAATAAATTGGATACAATTCCTCAGGTGTACTGGAAATCAGGGGTATTGCAACATAATATTATATTATTAAACGAGCTTTTTATGATAGCCATTTATGACCCCTCGCCTACGACTCGTGACGCAAGTCTCCCGTGGGAATAATGGCCATAAAAAGCGAGTATAATACTATACTTTGTCTAGTTTTTTGTAAAGTAATTGACTAGTTTTTTTATTACCTAGTTACATTTTTTCGTTTTGTATCCACGTTTTGTTACTTTTATGTGCAAATATACTACTACAATAGCAGAATTGTGTAAGCTTAATAATAATTTCAGGATTTGATCAAAATATAAAAGTTGAAATAACTCAAAAGTCAGAAAAGGTGGCTTGTTACCCTCTACCCCCAAGCCCTTCAATTGCCCGATAACTACCCAGATCGGAGAGTGGTCGTTATTATAATTGCGCCACCCACTTTAATGAGCTGTCTCTTGAAAGATGCTGAACAAAGGTACTCGACGATTGCTAGAGCACTAGTAAAAGCGGGAAACCAAAAAAACTAGTAAAGCAGTAGAAACAGGACAATATCCGCACAAGTTCTATGCAACTTTGACCAGTGTATTCACAATAATTGCCTTTACATTACTACAGCCAAACAATTTCATAAGAATGTTACCATTTACAAGTGCATACCCCAAAATAAACATAAAGAAAATAACCGTCAATGCCCAACCCTAATGTGGAAGCCCACAAATAAACAAACCCTTTTATCCCTGACTGATTTCTGGACGATAGGTGACAGATACTGACAGAGGTTAGCTGCTAAACTGCCAGAAATTTAACCTCTTTTTGGTTTTAGTACTGAATCCACCATAATTTACTAACTTAACTGGCTGGCCTAATTCAACACATTTTGGGGCTTACTATGATTTGAGTGTTACAACGACCCACTATATACACTCCGTTCGATATTAATTTTTTTTTACCCGTTGAAAGAGCCTTCCTTGCTTAATAATACATGTTGAAATCACTTCTTTTTAAAAAAATCTGTGGCAAAGGAGAAGAGGCTAATTTAAAATTTGGCTTCTCTTTCTGTTTTAGGTACTACATGGTGTTTCAACTTTTAAATTTTTTGGAAATTTTAGCTTTTTCGTAAATGTCTGAAAACATGATTTTTGTTAACGAACCCAATTATCCTCTTACAAAGTTTGTTTGAAAAATGGCATCATCTGCAGCGGATTTCTTAATTCTGCTAAGGTTTGCGGAGGCCGGTTCAAATCCCTCAGTTTTCTACTCATTTGATCCCACAAGTGCTCTATGGGGTTAAGGTCTGGGCTTCGAGCTGTCCAATCCATAACTGTAATCTCCACCTCGGTGAAATACTCCCGCACAATTCTTGCTACATGTGGCCTTGCATTATCATGCATGAATAAAAAATCATTGCCTACGAATGGAGCAAATGGCACAATATGGGGTGTGAGGATTTTATTGATGTATCGGTCAGTTGTAAACCGTTCTAAGGAAAGTCCCGTTTTTGCCTCTAAATTAATTCCTCCCCATACCTTAATCGACCACATCCATAACTGACAGACGTCTTAAAGTTACATTGAGCGTATCGCTCACCCAGTCTACGAAAAACTTTAAGACGTTGCTATAAAGACAAAAACGAAACTCGTCGCTGAACAGAACCTTACCCCATTGGTCTTCACCCCAGAGGAAATGTTTCTTAGCAAGTTCGAGCAGTTGGTGCTTGTGTTGGGGTAGAAGCTTGGGACCGACTGCCGCTTCATATGGTCTCAGCTGGTTTTCTGCTAATCTCCTTAAAACTGTTTGTTTTCTCAGGCGCCTGTCGTGAATTGCAGCAAATTCCGCTTGGAGTTTAACGCTAGAAGTGAATCTACTTCTAACAGCCTGGAGTCTTAAAAATCGGTTCTATTGTGGTGTAGTAATTCTTTTCCTTCCTTGTCCCTCTCTTCTTTTATTCGCTCCGGTTTCTCTGTATCTAGCCAGAATTTTGAAAATAGCACTTTGGGTTTTCTCTAATCCAATGCAATATCGGACTGGGTCCTTCCTTGCTCATGTAAGCCACTAGCATAAGCGCATTCTTCAGCGGTTAAACATCTATTCATTTTATTTTAATACAATTGAAGGTGTGTCTATCAAACCGAAAGTAAGAGTATCAAAGTGACAAATGTACCTCTAGTAGGTCTTTGTATTGTGACCAAAAGTTTTAGAGATTTTTTTAACGAGTTATAGATGTAACATAACATAACCATTACTCTTATTAGTAGGGGAAGTCATACAGTAACTATTACAAATAAAGAAGCCAAGGTTTCAACTCCTCTTTATTGCCACAGATTTTTTTAAAAGTAATGATTTCGACATGCTTTTAAATTTATTGCCTCTCCCAGTACACCATTGATTTATTTTTCATTGTTTGTTACCTGTATTATTAAGCAAAGAATACTCTTTGGGTGAATGAAAGAAAAATGGGTGAAAAAAAATTAATATCGAATAACATTTAAGGGAAATATTTGAGATTTAATTTGATACAAGTTTTTGAATATTCCATAATTTTGGAACGGAGTTTAAGTACCAATATACTGAAACCTGGGGTACACTTTTATACGGAGCATATGTACATATGCCTCGCTAACAATGAGTCTCTTATTACCCTAAGAACTTATTAGAGGGTAAGTGTAGGTTTAAATTTAAGCACCAGTCAATTATAGTTGGTGAAAGTATATTTCACTTAGAGTGTCCTCCAGAATTGACGAACTCTGCAGCTGATTGAAGTCAGGCTACTCTCAAGCAGAATCCAGAAGCCAGGGCCAAGGGCTCGAGGTGCAGTGGTGTGTGTGGTTTCGATATGTGGAGAATGAATGAAACGTAGGGCGTGTAGGGTGGATGAGGTGTAGAGCACAGTATAAGGTCGCAGTTAAACTCAAGTTAAGGCCTAAGATGGAAAATGAACTACAATTACTCTCGAGCATGTATGTTCTGGATGGTACGTAAATGTAAGGCTACATTTCTATGAATGATCCTTGCTAGGTAATATTTAACTAATCTGACATATTAAATGAACAGTTACATACCTCAGATGGAGGATGTCCTCCGAAGACTTCTACAAAAGTTGATGGTTAACGCTTTCCAAGAGCTATTAAGTTTTGTAGGTAATGTCAGGAAACACATAACCTTTAAAATCTCCCAGAGCGATATTTTTCTCTATTGCAGCTATCCTTAGCCAAGCCCAAGAAAAAATGTAAACTAAAAGTGCAAATCCTCAATTCATTTGCTCTCTTTTTATATTATTAAAATTCCCAGTAAATTTCACTCTGCAATGCGTCAGTGTCTCATTGGTGAAGATTTAACCAATCAGGATCTTTACTATGATCATGAAGCACCAAAACAAAATGCGTCAAAAGCCATTTGTATAGTTTAATTTATGCAATAGAAATTGTTTGACCAGAAGAAAAGAATACATTATTCTAGCATCTATAAATGTTTTTTTAGGTCTTTTTCAAAAAATCATACAAAAAAAGTATAATTTTTATATTAGAACGCAGAGAAGGAGTTAAATATTTTAAACCGTTACAGTAGGGAAGTTTTCCTCCCTACAAAGTAGGGGCCCCTTTTTGGGGCGTCATGTCCGATGGCATACCCAGCAAAGTATGGCCGGTTAATTCAGCCTGCAGTAGGTTTGGTTCCGATGTAACCTCCCTCCTTCTGTTATGGAGTCTGTATATACTCCACTTGGCTTCTCGCTCCACTTAATGTGGAGCGGGATTAACCCGAGAAGTCTTTGCAAGGCCAATGTTGGAGTGGTGCCAAATTCCCCACTGATATCTAGGCAGACTTGTGGCCGCAAGTTACTCAGTTTGCACCTCGCACTTCTTCGTCCGCCCTTGGAATCCCAGACAATGGCTCCATACGTAATCATTGGTCCAATGAACGCCACATACAGCCAGTGCATTAATTTGGGTTTTAATCCCCAGTTTTTACCTTTTGCATGTCCACAAGGACAATTTAGCCTCTCTTTTTACGTATGTGCATTCCAGTTTAGTATCCTATCTAGTGTAACGCCCAGATATTTCACCTCCTCTGCGAATGGAATGGTTTTACTCAGCAAGGAAGGAGGCCTCAAAGAGTCCCATTTTCTCCTCCTTGTGAACGGAACCACCACGGTTTTTTCGGGTTGATAGACATCTTCTCCCCAAGACACCACTCGTAGATCGTGTTGATAATCTCCTGGAGTATTGCTGTTATGCGTCCTCCTTGATAGCCTAAAATCAATCACAAGGTCGTCTGCATACGCCTGAACATGCACATTTCAACCACAATTTTGTATAATCTTGGTCCTAGCCCATAGATAGGATATTTGCGATTGCTAAGAAATTGAATTTTGTTAAATTGAAGGCAATTTTATCTATTTGCACTTAAAAACTGATGATTAAAACAATACCAATTTTTGAGATGTTTTAAACGAATTTTTATAATATTGGTATTAGCCAATAAATAAGACATTTCCTATACTCAAAATTGTTTTTTTTTGTCAAATAGTAGGGAATTTTATAGATTTAAGCCCAAAAACTGATGCCTTTTATATGAACTTGTCCTTGACTGAAAATCAGAAATCTTTAGTCAGCCATAAATGTCGTTTTCCGATAAGTAAAGACGACTGTTTGTGGCTCAAAAACGGAAACTCCTTTCTCTATCTTGGCCTTAACCAAAATAAAATGCTATTTCTGATATCAAAAAAATTGGTTTTTCTAAAAGCTTTATAGTGCTGGGATAAAAAATTGACGTTTTTAAATATTTATTAAAGGGGGTAATTAAAATTACATAAAGAGGAAAAATATCAGTTCTCAGTTATTCTAGACGATTGCGCGAACCTTTAATCACCCAAAAATTAGTTTTCAGACAAGCTCAGACGAATATTGTGAGGCAACAACTTTTGTATTAAGATTCAAAAACTAAAATCGAGGTTTTTGGCCACTTGAAACGATTTCAAATAACTCTAGCCTTGTCCAAGTCAAAACACTTTCCTTGAGACCAAAAAGCTGTGTTGAAATCATCAAGTGACTCATGAATTGTGGATTTGGAACTTTGAAGATTAAATTAAAAAAAAACAATTAAGATTAAAAATACCAGTTTTCAGGGTTTCATAATCTTAGTCCTAGAAAAGAAATAACACATTACCATATGCGTTTTTTGTGAAGCAAAGTTTTTGTCAACAAATTTTGTCCATTAGTCTGCATATTTACCACTAATCAAAGTCATCACATGTTAACAATTTGAGGCCTTCCCTTCGAAATCTGAAAATTCTGAAGAGGGGTAAATGTATGTCGGTTTATTTTTACTCTCTGACAGTTTATAACAATCTCTTGTCCACTCCCGGTGTATCTTTATTCATGAAGGGCTACATAAAGTGGGCAAAAATCAACTTTAATCCAGGGTGCAATACACCGTGGAATTTTTCGAAGATGGAACATCAGAAACCTAGTGGAATAATGGCTCTTATTTAGACTGTTTTGTGTGACAATAAATCCTGATAGTAGTTTCTGGAAATGTACAATGTTAAAGGGTTATTGAGGTATTTTAAAAATTGTTGAGTTTTGTCAGTAAATCCTAGTCACAACAGCCACACACAAACTGACTACTCAGTCAGTCCCAGTGTGATTATCTGCTCAGTCAGTCTCAGTACTCCAGCCGAGTACTCAAAGACACAATTAAGTTCTTATCTAAGGAATTTAAGGGCTTCCATACGTTGTCATCGAATTGTTCAATAATATCGTTTGCATACATTGCAAAATTAGATGAATCCACCCTCAAGAAAAAAAATGTGCATTAGAAGAAGGATGAACTAACATAGTGGAATTAGCTAAATCCAATTTTTCGAAATCTAAGACTTTTCGTTCCACTTAAAAGGAGTTTTGTATATTTTTTGCAGTTATAGAGGGATTGATTTTCAACTGCAAGTGCAATGAATTTTTGAAGAGAAAACTGTTAACCTAAAGATTCTTCATTCTCATCAAAAATTCGTTTTGAAGATTTATTGTCAACCCTCTTAAAAATGATTAGAAGATATTCTTGGTGATAGTTCTCATCCTATGAAGTGACAAGGATATCACTTATAAACCATTCCCATATTATTGACATTCACTAGGTGTTGGAAAACTGATTTTGACATTTTTATGTTATCTTCTCAACATGAATTCTCATTCTTATTTGATTTGGATCAAAAAGTTGCCTCATTGGTCCAAGTCATCATCTGAGGGAAAACAATGTATTCTTACTTGTCCCAAGAACTTCTGAAAATTGTCTTTCTCGTGCTTCAGACAGTAAATCTCCTCAAATGATATAGGTGACAACCATCTGCTTTGAAAGTCCTTCTCCTAGGAATATCTTGACAAACTTAACATCTTACCTTTAAGTAGCAGTTAAGCTCTCCTCCTCCTCGAGGGCCTCTACCATGACTTTAGGTGGGAGAAAAGACGCACGCCAATTAGTTTTTCATTATTAAGACATTTTTTTTAGTTGTTATTAGCCTAAATTCTATAAAGCGCAAAGGACCTTACAAATCAGGGCTAATAGACCCAATTTCTAATTTTTAATTATTGGCAAGAATAGTAATACAAACCTGATAACAATGAACTGACTAATTCAGGGTGGCTCGTTTCAAATGGTACACAATGTAAAGAGTTCTTGTAGGCGTCCGATAGGAAATGAAATTATTGATATATGCGAGTCACTTATTTTTTAAAATCAAAGTCATGAATTGCTTTATTCACGTGGGCTCGTTTATTGAAAAATCATATTTCGTCGTAATGAGATGCCGCAATGTTACGCAATATATGCCATAATGTGTTTACTATAAAATATATTTACTTACTTAAGTGCCCTTTGCCGAGTCGCATACAGGCAATCTGTAATACCAAAAGGTAGTACCATAAATTGTCCATATGGTACTGGATACCGGTTATGCATAATATATTAGGCCGGGTAGCTACCATGGATGTAATTAAGGTAAATTAGCGGACCGCCATTATTATCTGCAGACGCGGAGGCGGTCATAAACAACGCAGAAAGACCAAGAAAAACGACCTCGTACATACTAATCATACCAAAGGGTCGTATACCAGTCAATGGGAGCGTGATTAGTTTAAATAACTTGCAAGCCGTGCGTAGAACCCATCTGGCAAAGAAATGGTCAAGATTTTTTTAATAATATGGATAAGTAAGAACGTCATGGTCTGTGACTAGGGCACCTTATTGATGGATTTTCTTACTAAAGCAAACAATTTTTTTTTAAATCTTTTTGTGACTTTTTTGATTGCATTTAATAATAATAATGATTTATGAATAAACCATTGATAAGTGTGATACAAGTGTGTGATCCAATTCGAGATGTAGACAGAAATGGAAATCGATCAACCCAACTTCCAGATCTCCGCTGTCCAAACTGAATCCAAACCAATGCCAAGATATCATCAAGATAATTAAAGTCTAAATAATGTTTTTTCTGTTTTATTGAAGATAATTTAACACTACAAGAAATTCACAGCATTACTTATATCTCTTCTAACGCCATCCTTATATCTCTAAACAGTCTGACAATCCTATAACTATTGCAGGAAACCCAACTGGTACATAGGGCTACAGAGGAGAAAGTCCCAAACCTGAAAAACAAACAATAACCCAAAATTTTATGAATTTGTATTTTGTTAGGATTAAAAATCCATCCGACTTTCATTTTACTGGAGAGGAGATGGGTTTATTGGGTCTAAGTCTGACACTTTGTTCTCATCACAGATGAGGAATTTTTTGTCTTTCTCCAATGAGATGTTTTCCAAGAATACTGAAATAAAAATTATAAACACTTGCGACCACTTATATATTTTTAAAAGATATTTTTTTCAAGAAAACTGAACATTTTAAAGATCTCAGTTATCATGGCATCTTCTTAATTTTTAAGGCTATAAAAAGGAAATTTAAAGAACACGATTTGATTGTCGCCAAAGCTGATAACGGCGGCTGCTCAATTGTTTCTACATGGAAAAACTTGACCGAAAATGTGAAACTCTTTCTGTCTGAGAGTGGAATTGTGAGGCTTTCTAATAATCCTATTAACAGATTTAAAAGACAAATTACCGACATAATCAAAACACTATCACCCTTTCTTGAGGTCCACGTAGGGACTTCTTCCTAGGAAATGCCTTAGTACCCAGAGCTTACTTAAACTTTTTGAAGTGAACATCCCAATTCGGCCAGTGGTCAAAGGGAGTGTTCGTGATCACACCCACAAGTGTCGTATCCAAGTTCATACTTAAGCTAAAAAGTAAAATGACATGTTTTGAACATAAAGAAAGGGTTAAGGACTCCCTGGATTTAGTACATAGAATGTGGGTGTGTAACAAGGGATAAAGTGACGGCCTCGTTGGATGTTTCTAAACTGTTTACTGTGATTTCTAGAAACTAGAAACGAGTCTGTCTCTGTAGATAAGGACTTTCTAAGCTAAAAAAAAATGGTGGAGGACAACCATCACACATAACATTAAAAGATTATTCACGTTCCTATCACATTCCCTCAAGCTACCCAAAAGGAACATTCTTGAAGTCATATGAAGGTAACATGAATGTAATTTTCTCTGGAAGAATGTCCAAAATGTACGTTCTTGTCATGATGCCTCATATTATGTACTTTTTGGTATGATAATATCACATGACAAGGAGGTTACTGAAAAGAAGTTCTGATATGATAGGAACGTTCTTTAAAGGAACTTAGTCAATTAAGTAAAATATTTATATCCCATTTATTAAATAACCAATAAAAAAAAATAATAGTGGTAATAGAAGTGAATTTTAAGTATGAAATACATTTTAAAAGTTGACATTTTCTGGCTTGTTACGTAAAATGCCAATGGCACCTCTAGGTGGAATTTTATAAAAATTAATCGACTCAGCTGCTGTATTATTGGATAAGGATAATTTCCCAATCCTGCGAATGTAAATTAGTAAATTTTTTCGGCAACGATGTTATTTTATAACACCTAAGTGTAGGATTCCGTGTTCCAGAACAGCTCTGACTGGTCTGATTAAACACTATTCGAACGCAGTGTAATTAACCGAACGTCATATTATTTCATTACTCATTAGTGTCTTGCCTGTTTTTAAAGTAAACTTTTTGGTGTGTTGGAATAGGTCTGTCACTGTCATACATTTGAAGATTAGTATAGTCTATTTCTTTCCGTTGTTGAAAAACGTCATCCACTACAGAAATTTTACATTAAAAATACGCGTGTCGCTAATGTCTTTGTTGTGTCAAATTGTCAATTACGTAAAAGGTCAATGGGGGCTGGGCTGATAGCGGAAGCAACCGAGATAGGTAACTCACTATTTCCTTGGTGTGTGCTGTAAAAAGCCTATTCCGCACACATTTTATTGTGAAAGTAGAGCACTTTACGGAATATAACTAGAACGTCCTGAGTACTTGTATAGGGGGTCACCGGACACGTTCTTTTCATATGATATTCAAGTTCCGAATGATAATATTTTACATGAATATCACATGTTCTTCTCCTGAAAGGATTATTCTTGTCAGGTGCTAGAAATGTCTCAAAGGAACAAATGGTGCATGTTTATCATATCACAAAAGAATGAGTTTATCACGTAATAATCATATGCCACGAAACATAATTGGCACGTTCTGAGAACCTGAAAAGGAAGTCGCCTTCTCATGTGACATTCAAGTTCCAATTGATAACTTTTCACCTGAATATCACATCCCATCGAAGGCATATTCTTGTCAGATGATAAGAATGTAAAATTGCTAAGTGGGATATTGCTGAGCTACTCTTCATCTTAAACATAAAGTTGTCACAAAAGTTTTTCTAATTTAATTAAAAAAAAATCCAGCAAGGATGGTTTGGCTTTGGTCGTCTGCCTGTTTTCTTTCCTTTCCTTGAAGTTCTTGTGAATCATCTTTAAAGCAATTTTATTTGCGGGTGGAAATAGTGAAACTCTCCAGTGATTAGGTACGTCTGTATTTTGAACACCAATACTGAGGGGGCCAAACATATGTTGGAAAAACCGAATGTGGTTTACCCTAGAATTAAGTTCACTTTATAACTAGATCATAAACACACTATTAATTTTTAGGTCTCACAAAAATTTCCTGTATCATCCTCATCGCAGAATCATATAGAAACACGCCTAAGGTTATAACAAATTTTGTACCTAATCTGAAATTACCCACGCAATCAAAATTTCGTTAAAATCTCAAATCGAAAACTCGCTCAAGTCACAAATAGCGGGACAAACTGACCCACTTGTCAATAAGTGGCATCAATAAGTGACTGAAATGTCAAGAAGGTGGTTCCTCTTATGAGGAGCAGGTATTCATAATGCATGTTGTCCATTTTTATAATATTTGAGACCGTATTCTTAAAATCAAGCGCTATCATTCCTCTAATATTTGGACGATCAAACAGCATTCTGTCCTTCTTCTACTAAATGCGAAAGTTACCTAGAAAAGTAACCTGAATTTAGTGCAGCTTTGTTGTACAAATCAAAACGAATTTTGTCAAAAAAAAATGCAATTCAAGCGTCGGTTGAGATGTATAACAGAAATTTTTAAAGATGCTGAACACGAATAGGAAGAACTATGAGAATGTGAGGATGATGATGATAAGTATTTCATTTAAAAAGTACAAACTTTTCTTTTTTGCGTGTGTTTAATTCCAGGTTTTGTTTAATTTTTGGCTTATCTACAATGTTGTAATATTAAAGTTTGTAGCTTAAAGTGTATTTTGTTTATTATTGTCTTGTCAATCAAATTGCATTTTGTCCCTTAAATTCAAACAAAATGCATTATATCTAACAGCATTTTGTTTTTTCTTTTGCATGTTTTTTGTTTTTTTTTTGCATAAAAATATACGTGAGAGGTTTTGTATAGCTGACGGTTTTGTAATAGACTATAACTTTTTATTTAAAACAATCTGTTTCTCTGTAGCAGTTTTTTGCTTCTCCTGGAAAATTGTAAAAATGGACAAAATGCACTTTGCATGTCTGGTCCTCATATGTTCGTCGCACTTTTTGTTCTCTCAATACAAAATTAGCTGAACATTGTAACATACCCACCTCATTCATTGTTTGTCATTTTTAAGAGGAGACCAGAACTTGGGTCCTCAGTCTGGTGCTAGATCATCAACCTCAGTCTGGTACTCATTCAAGAACCTAAACAGGACAGATTTTTCCAAAGACTTCAAGATTAATAGAGAAATGTCCAAACCAGATCATAGTCTCAATACGGAGGCCAGTTTGAATACAGCCCCAAAATAAACTAAGGAAGATTTTTCACATCATCAAATTTGTTAAAATAAGCAGTAACAAACATGGAAGTAAACAAAAACACCAGACCTAAAGACGGCCCCCAATTTATGTACACTGGGCGTGACGCCACAGTAGTGCTCTTTTCAGCAAATATACATATTTCGTTTAGCTCCCAATTTCTAGTGCAAAGCGTAAAATGATGGACTGGAATGGATTGACATGAATTTGAGCCCATGTTGTTTAAATGGCAGAGAGCTATCCTGTACTGTCTAGAGTCCTTGAACGAAGAAAACTTTGGACATTAATACGTGATGGAACTGGTTCAAAACCTTTGACTAAACAGGATCTTTTTGTGTCAAAAACGCCAAACATCCAAGAATATGGGACGAAGCTTGTCAAGTTGAGGTACTTGGTTAGTTCTTATTCCAAAAGTTGCTAAGTTGTCCGGAATTTTCAGTGGTTTCGTGTACAAAAAAATTAATAAATTCTTCAGGCAAAATCCAAAAGATTCACGCTCTCAACAGAGATGTTAATAGCAGCAAGGTGGATTATCAGTTGGGGACGAAATAACAACTTCAGGCAATGTTCAAATCGCCAACGTTTCCACCGTATATTGCGGTCTTTATCAAGGCTCTTGGAGTGACGAAGTTATGTCGATGTTTATAAAATTTGACGTGTCCATTATTCGTTACTGGGTCTAAGTTTTGCGAGATAGCACGAAACGAAACACATGCAGTGCTGTGAGTAGTCAGAGCCGGAGTGCTCATAACCTCGTCTGTCATAACTTTAACTGTCGTAGCCGGAGCTGCGACTTAACTTAGTCCCTTCATTAAGAGATTCCTTCAATATTCGGTCGAAACGTCGGCGATTTGAACATTGATTGATGTTATTATTTCATCCCCAACCTTGCTACTATTGCTATTGGGACACTAAACACTTGAAAAAGATGATAATGATCGACGTTTTCCTAGAAGATAATTTAACTGCTGACTTGCATTTGGACCTTTTAGAAAACGTCATAAAGCCGCTTATCGTTCAGGCTCTAGAAAGTCTCATTGACGAAAATGGCTCAACGAGGAAACCCTCGTTTCCAACCAGATGGAGCTCCCATTTAGATGGTAGGGAACGGCTCAACCGTATGTCCTGAAAAATGGATTAGCGTGGAGGTCGCATGGAATGGTCAATCGAGATCCCCGGACTTGACGCTCCTTGATTTTTTCCTTTTAAATCCATTTCAAATCTGCTGAATAAAAGGCGCGTTTCAAAACTCGGCTATCATATTAATGCCGGTGAATTACAATGAAACCGGAAATCTGTTTTAAAATTTACAGGGAAACTGAAAACAGACTTTACCACTCAAGACTCAATTTGAGCACTTGATAACATAGTTATAACAAAAACAAATAAAATTTGTCTCTCTGTCAGGTATTTTTTTATCATAATTTACGATCTGAATGGATTGCAAATCTGAATAGACATGTTTTTTTGGGCAAAAAAGATATTTGATGGTTCGTTTTGAAACGAAAGCATTGTATACGTTTTTGCAGCATATGAGCTGTTTACCAAGTAGCCATAATTACTAGTCAGGTTTTGGGCGCTGATGATGGCTTAAAGCCGAAACCTGTTCGTTAAAAACGGCACTAAAATATAACATTTGAAGTAAATATAACACGAAGTTTACACACATCTTTTCTTCCCCTTCTATTATTAATTGAAAACGAATTGAAATCAATTCGATTTGTATCCCACATGAAAACATAACACTTTCTCTAACAAATTGATAACTTCATGTGTAATTAATTAAATTTGTATTGTTCGATCACCTCATATAACCAATAGGTTCGGTCGTTGGCGGCACCTTTGAATATCTATGTGCTCCGCAGCTTGTTTGGATCCAAATGGAAACAAAAGGAAAAATTGTCTTAACTCAACACTGGGATATAATGGAAGGAAAACAAACTGTGATTTACTGTTACGCTGATCTGGACGACTATATTTAACATATGCAATGCAAACAATCTATTGAGCCATTGTTGAACAAACAAAGGAAAAATGAGTGTTTATTTTACCTTTGGATCAGAAACAAAAAAAGGCGTTTATAGTCATCATGAAGGACTTCTGTTTTTCGCTCGAAATTCGAAGAGACAATCAAATGGATTGAACCGGCACAACTGGAAACTAAATTATCATAAATGAATATGATTGCGCTCCGATGTGGGACAGTCCGAGCGACGACGGCTGCTTTGCTTTTCGTAATTAGAAACCTTTATGTAAAATGAATGCCTCAAATTAAGAGGCGAGAAGACATTACGCTTCTCCCAAGTGCGAAACTTGCTTCTAAGTACTAATAATAATATTATTGGAGAGTTCTCAGTTTCGCTGAGCCAAATTGGCACAAAGTGGTCCGGAAATCTATTAAAGAAGCAAAGCTTTTCCTAGTTCTCTTATAGGTTTTTTTACACACAGTGACAGATCGAATGCAGCCCCTCAAGCATAGCACCTGACTCCTATATAGGAATTATTAGTAATTCTGGCAGAACAGGATTCGCATTTGGAATTGGCCATGCGGCTCGTTCGATATTCTCCGCGAGTGCTTATTAGACTCAAAAACAAAGGGTTTTTTAATTAAACACGGTTTCACACATCAATTGCGAATTCATTTAAAACAAACTGCACCGAGCGGTTCATAATTAAAACTGATACGAGACATCGAGAGAATGTATTCCAGCTTTTTCTCCCAGGTTTTTATTTGGTTTCGACTAACTTCCTTTCCGCCATTTTGTTTTCTAACCAGCATCAATCTAAAGATTTGAATGAATTTTTTTGTGTGTGGACTTGGCTTTATAATATATTTTTAGAGCAATTTCTGAAAGTTTTATAAAACTTAATTCACGCAGGGCAAGAGAGTAAGCTGGGAACTGAAGAGTTGAAATTGTGATGGATAAATGAAAAAGTTTTTTTTATTGGTGGGCAAAAAAAGTAAATGTAAATGCCAATAAAACTGAAATAAGAACGTTGAAGAAACTCAACAAAGCAAAATGAGGTTTGAATGTCGAAAATTATAAAATCTAGAAACTACAACTAATTTGGTCAGCTTTGTACGGAACAAAGAGTGGTCCATATCTATTATCGAAATAAATATTGAGGATAATGTAGTGACAGCAGCAGTAGAGAAAAAAAATTGTTTTATAGCAATAATAACAATCAATGCAGGATGAATGACGTTTGAGGGATCTCACCCAGCACAGTAAGATACAGTCTGCCCACGTTGTTAATATCATGAACACCAAAATCCTACCACAACAAGTCTTGTTAGTCTGGTGACAGTAGACCCACCGAGTAGCCATGGAAAAGCCTATCCACACGAGGTTTGAAAAAACAATGGTGGAGTGTACCAGTACATCGCTAGCAGTAGAACTACCTTTTAATGTATGTAAACAGATTAACCAAAACTACAAATCTACACATCCGATATGAGCCCCGAAACTTCTAATCAGAGGATGCACTAGATAAATTAAGCAACGCCTTGAAGCAAAGGTCTATGGATGGCGCCGATATAAGCAAAAAACGAAATACATGGCTAAAACAGAACAGGACGAAGAGATAGAATAGAGGGTCACAACCAACAGGTCACAATCAACACTCTTAATTTTGAAAGGGTAGAGCGTTTCTAATGCCTGGAGCTACAATATCTGCTGGTGATGACGTTACTGAAGAAATCAAAGGAAGAATTTAATCTGCAAACCCCGGCCTATACGCACTTAACCATCTTATGAAGTCGAAGAACCTGACCAGAACATCAAAAGCTAAAATCTATAAAACCATTGTCAGGCCGGTAATAACATATTTTCGTTCAAAACTCAGACGTTTTGAATGAAAAATTCTCAGGAAAATCTTCTGAGCCCACCACGATCCCACGACAAATCGATATCGTATTAGAACGAAAATTGAAATAAAGGAGCTTTACAACGATAGCGATATCGCACAAGAGATTAAATCCCAAAGACTAAGGTTGTAAGGCCACGTACACAGGCTGCAGGATGAAAGACTTGTAAGATTGGTGTGGGAGGAGGTTCCAACAGGACTCGGGCGTCCCATAATGCGTTGGAGAGACAGCATTAAATCAGACCTACAGAAAATGAATATCCCTTTCGACCAAAAATTGATGGAAGACCGTATTAATTGGTGCAGTCAACCAAGACCCACCCAGGGTTGTAGCGCTAGATGATGATGAAATAAGCGATCATAGCAATGCATAACACAAAACGAGGTATTCCTGAGTAACAAAGAACAGTTCTGTCGAAACATAAGGTCTGATCCTTCTACGATCTGCGTAGACAACAGTTTAAATGGGAAGCATGGACTGAAATATGGGCAAAAAATGCAAGCTTCAATCAGGAATGCTCCATATCTAAACGATCCATATATGGATAATTCACTAATAACAACCGATAAAGTAATAAAGTCTATCAAACGTACCCACAACTGGACAGCAAGTGGGTGTGATAATATGCACAACTTCTGGCTAAAAAAGCTTTCCTGCTTCCTCCTAGCACTCTCCGAACGCCCCACCTGACATCTGGTTGAGTCCAAAGACTAGCCACACTGATGAGCCAACAGAATACCGCCTTCCCAGGTAGCACAACTGACCAGTTGGACGTCTACTGGACGTCGGCTTTAAGTCATTTTTGGTCAATACGTCAATTGACCTAAGCAGGGCGTCTCGAAGACGTCAACTTTTTGACGTCCAATGGACCGCAACAGATGGACGTCCAGTGGACGACCAAGAATGGTCATCATATTATAAAGATCACAATAGTCTAATCATTTTTTCTGCTCAGACTTCTGACTAGTAGGTAGGTATCTACGTACCTAATGATATATCTTTAATATGTGTAGCATATAATAGAAATACCTGCTTATTTAAGATGATGGAAAGCAAGTCTTTTCCATCGATTATTGTCTAACTAAATTCATATACGATAAATAGAAAAGTGTAAACACTACATGGATTTAAGATTTCAGAATGCTAAACAAAAATTAAACAAGTGTGAGACGTACCAGTGATGGAAACAGTAGTGTTAATTTCTGCTTCCATGGGGTAGGTAGGTACTCACTCGTTTTTACTTTTTGTTTATTATTTGAAATGTTAAATCCTTGTATAGTATATACCCTTTCGTATTTATCTTATATATTAATTCAGTTAGATAATGCTCGACGGAAAAGACTTGCGTTCTATCATCTTAAATAAACATGTATTTCTATTATATGCTGAGCCTAGGGGTTTGACACACAGCTTTTCTTGCGTTGTAGATCTGAGGAAGACTAAATAAATAGTCGAAACGTTGGCAATGTTCTGATAAAGAAGAGTATTATTTTACCACTAGTATTATATTTCCAATAAAACATGTTTAAAATATGTAATGAATTTTTTTTATTATAAAATAAACAGCTTGATATATTAAATATGTAGGGTCGCCCACAAATCGACGTCGGAAGACGTCTAAACGCAGACGTCAGACCGACGTCAACAAATGGACGTCTTGTGGATGTGACATGTAGCCGTCATGTGGACGTCTTTTGGCTCAATCTCATGTCGTCATTTGGACGTCCATACGACGTAGTGGGCTACCTGGGTTATTGCATGCCTATGCACAACATACGGTGTGTTCATTGGAAAACGCCATCTAGAAGGCTATGAATTTTTGACAGAAAGGATGACATAATTATAGTTAATGGACTATTGTTGCTTCATCCTTTTCTTTTGACATTTCACAGAAAAATAAAAATTTCACATCATACATAGCCATCAAAGTCCGTAAGCATATAGAGAATAATAAACTCACGGCCGAGGAGCAGAAAGGATCCATAAGGCGATCACAGGGATTCCGTTGTGATAGACAAGGACAGAAATATCTGCGCAGCCTTTATAGACTATAAGAAAGCTTTCGATTCCATTCCACTCGATTGGCTCATATATAGGTTGTACCACGACGTGACTGCCGTAGCTTGGGAGTGTGTTGCTGGAGTGTACAAGAATTGTAAATTTTAAATAAGTAGTAATAGGAATTTCCTACTGCACCGTTTCTAACTGTAATTCAGAAAGTAGCAAGTGTAATTCAGAACAAATCAAGTGTAATTCAGAATAGTTAAGTGTAATTCAAAAACTGTCACTTGTAATTCAGAATAGTCAACTGAAATTTGGAATAGTCAAGCGTAATTCATAAAACATCAATGTATGTATGTGTGTAATAATTCAGAAAGGATCAAGCGTTATTTGGAAATTATTAAGTATAACTCCGAAAGCATCAAGTAAAGAGTGTCTCATTTTCGAAGATTTTTGGTTGCATCTCTGTTAATAATAAAGTTAGAAAATGCGGTTCACGCTCACATGCACAACCTGGGCTTCTTTTTGAAACAAAAGATGCCGTTGACAGATTTTGTCGCAGCATTTTCCATTCAATTTCAATAGATACAGGGTGATTTTGAAGATTCTGCATTTTGGGACGCCAGCAGTAAAGACAGAAATAAAGAAAAAAGGCGATTATAAAACTTTCTGAGTAAAACTTGATGGTGTAGGTATTTTTCTACTTTAAGGAATAATTTCGCCGCAATAAAACAAACATAGGTTTTTTTTTTAATGAGACATCCTGTATTGTCTTAGTCATTTAGAATCCCCTCGACAAGAGCATTTCAAAAAAGCAAAAACATGTTTTTATTTTTATTTTTATAGACCCACTATTTGCAAATGAAAGTTAGATGCAGCGGTGGATTCTACGTCATAGATACGATTTACTTCTCATGAAACTAAAAGGATAAACGAGTTTCCAAAATGCATAACTTTTAAAATCACCCTGTAATCTACGAATGCAAAATAGCTACGTCAAATCTGTCAACGGCCTTTTTTGTTTCAAAAAGAAACCTAGGTTGTGCGTATGAGCGTGAACCGCACCTTTCTAACTTTAATATTAACAGAGATACAACCAAAAACCTTCGAAAATGAGACCTGTACTTGATGTTTTCTGTGTTATACTTGATAATTTATAAATTACACTTGATCTTTTCTGAATTACATTTGATGTTTTCTGAACTACATTGGACTATTCGGAATTACATTTGATTCTTTCTGAATTACATTTGATGTTTTTTGAATTACACTTGACTATTCTGAATTACACTTGATTTTTTTGAATTACATTTGATGGTTTCTTATATACACTTGACTATCCTGAATTACACTTAATGCTTTCTGAATTACATTTGATGTTTTCTGAATTACATTTGATGTTTTCTGAATTACTCTTGACTATTCCGAATTACACTTGATGCTTTCCGAATTACATTTGATGTTTTCTGAACTACATTTGACTAGTCGGAATTACACTTGATTCTTTCTGAATTATATTTGATGGTTTCTTATATACACTTGACTATTTTGAATTACACTTGATGCTTTCTGAATTACAGTTGGTGTCTTCTGAATTACACTTGTCTATTCCAAATTACACTGGATCCTTTCTGAATTACATTTGATGTTTTCTGAATTACACTTGATGCCTTTTCGAATTAAGGTAGACTATTCTGAATTGCTAGTGACGGTTTCTGAATTACATTGACTATTCTGAATTACACTTGGAGATTTCTGAATTACACTTGACTATTTTGAATTGCACTTGATAGGTACTTTCTGAATTACACTTGACGCTTTCTGAATTACATTTTATGTTTTCTGAATTACACTTGACTATTCCAAATTACACTTGATCCTTTCTGAGTTACATTTTATGTTTCTGAATTACATTTGATGTTTTCTGAATTACACTTGACTATTCCAAATTACACTTGATCCTTTCTGAATTACATTTGATGTTTTCTAAATTACACTTGACTATTCTGAATTGCACTTGATAGGTACTTTCTGATTTACATTTGATGTTTTCTGAATTACACTTGACTATTCCAAATTACACTTGATCCTTTGTGAATTACATTTGATGTTTTCTAAATTACACTTGACTATTCGGAATTACACTTGATGCTTTCTGAATTCTATTTGATCTTATCTGAGTTACATTTGACTATTCCGAAATACACTTGATGCTTTTCCGAATTACAGTTAAATATTCTGAGTTACAAGTGACGGTTTCTGAATTACACTTCATGTTTTCTGAATTACATTTGATGTTTTCTGAATTACTCTTGACAATTCCGAATTACTCTTGATGCTTTCCGAATTACATTTGATGTTTTCTGAATTACATTTCACTATTCCGAATTACACTTGATGTTTTCCGAATTACATTTGATGTTTTCTGAACTACATTGGACTATTCCCAACTACATTTTCACTACAGTTTCTGAATTACACTTCATGTTTTCTGAATTACATTTGATGTTTTCTGAATTATACTTGACTATTCTGAATTACATTTGATGGTCTCTTATATACACTTGACTATTCTGAAATACACTTAATGCTTTCCGAATTACATTTGATGTTTTCTGAATTACACTTGACTATTCCTAATTACACTTAATCCTTTCTAAATTACACTTGACTATTCGGAATTACACTTGTGGCTTTCTGAATTACATTTGATGTTTTCTGAATTATACTTGACTATTCCGAATTAAACTTGGTGCTTTTTCGAATTACGGTAGACTATTTATGTTTATAGAATTACAAGTGACGATTTCTGAATTACACTTGACTATTCTGAATTACACTTGACCATTCTGAATTACACTTGACTTTTCCGAATTACACTTGATGCTTTCCGAATTACAGTTGACTATTCTGAATTACAAGTGAGGATTTCTGAATTACACTTGACTGTTCTGAATTATACGAGTAGATTTCTGAATTACACTTGACTATTCTGAATTACAGTTGGAAATGGAGTAGTTTAAAGACCATTTAAAAAGACAGCTTTATTGAATTAGTTGCTCAAAATGTCAACCTATTTGCTATAAACATAGTCTAGCTCTTCTTAGAATTGAAGTAGTAGTGTTGCTAACAGTCTCATGATCAGAACGAATAGTTACTGCGGCAGCCATAATTTTAGCTAATAGTTATTCTCTGTTTTCAATAATTCCCGAAAAAACTTTTTTAGTCTTTTGCATAAAAAGTAATCTAAGGGATTGGATCTTGCTGACCACGGAACTGCTGCACCTCCTCCAATCCACCGGTTTGTATAATTTTTATAAAGAAATTCTGTTACTGGTCCACCAAAGTGTGGAGGTGCGCCCTCGTGCTGAATCCACATTCGTTGTCTTAGATTAAGAGGAACATCATCCAGCAATATTGTATTTCCGAGTTTATCGTGAATTTTCAAGTGACGAAAATTGTGAACTCATGGTGTTATTGATACCATTTCTAGAGAATAAGTCTTCATTACTAAACAATATTATCCGAAAAATCCTCTGATTTCTCAATATACAGCGACTAAATTGAAATCCCTCCAGCAACACACTTCCAATGGTAGTCACGTCGCGGGACACCCTGTCCATCTTAAACTTTACAAAATAGATCCCGTTATTATAGCATACCTAGAATAGCTAGTGATGATTTGGAACACCATATCGTATCCAGAGACTTAAGGAACCATATTGTGAGTAGTTCATTACCAATATAGAGGAGATGGTCTGAATTCTCTCTAGTTCTGCCTGGCTCTGAATCCTCTGTCGGCGCCCCTCAATAAGGGGCTCAGGCAGCCTATCATCTAACATATCGTGCTTCCAATGCCAAAACCACGATCGTACAATTCTAAAGTTCTGCACTATATATGTCGTCTATATGGACACAAACAGCGCTGATGCGCTGCAATTAACTCGTCATGAGGCAACAGATTCGCATCAAACTGGAACGAACTTTCGAAATTCACCTTCTTTTCGCCACCTTTCTCCCTACTAAATAATTTTTTGTTACTTTTTTTTGCTTCACGACTTGTTCTCTTTAACGAAATATTTCTTCTAGAAGACTTTTCCTGGATGTTGAAATAAGAATCGTTGACTTGAGTTTTTTGTGCGTTTCCTTTGTTTGGATCATTTTGGCAGTTACGTCTGTCTCGAAGGCACACAGCTGTGATCCTGGATAACGGAAAGGTAGAGTGTCCAATGCACGTTGGTCAGGAATAGTAGGGTTCTCTGGTCCAATATCAGACAGTCCAGTAATGGAAGGTGACTCCTTTTCAACCTTTGTCGTTCTTGCAATGGATGGACTGCAACAGGCCACTCTTGCCCAGGTTCAGAGTTAAGAATGGCAAGGGACTGAAACGATGATATGTATATCAATTCAGGGACAGTTGATAGTTAACGACAGAGAAATAATGATTATAAAACTATAATATAAAACGTCCATTTATTAAGCATCTTTTCAAACTCTCCGTAAAATTGCTAAAATGAGCATATAGCACAAAAAATTTAATTTTGACATCAGTAGAATGTAACATTTATTTAAAGGCTTTTGGAGCAGTTGATATGGTTTGGTTAAGTCTATCAACCTATTTTGAGGACAACTTCCTATCTTGAAACCAAACTGGTAGTTGACTTTTCTTTTGAAAAAATTTTGAATATTTATTGCTACCCCTTTTGCAGCAAAAAGATCCTGAACAATGAACATTAAACCCCCCAATCTGTCATATTGCTAACCGGATTGCATTTTCCTGATAGGGAAGTGCGTTTTACGATATGCTAATGATTTTTATTTCCTCCATATGCCCTTGAGTAGTGAGACCTGTAATAATTAACTGACCACCTGACCACTGTATAATTAAAGAAGTTAGAGTGACATGAATTATTTTTAGAAAAAGAATCTTCCACAACCGCACACAAATATTCGTAATCAGCATTACACAACATAATAATAAACTCGTGGTTATGTGACCCTTCAACAGCGACCCGCTGAATGTTATATTCCAAATATTGCCAAACCATTTACGTTGTTCACTCCCCATTATTCAACAAGGTTCGAAAAGCGACAGTATAACCCCAAGAAAAATCCCTTCCTATAGATCTCGCCTAACTAGATATGCACTTTCGGTCCAGCAACTACAAAATACCTCCTCGCCAGATTCTTGCATAAAAGCCCCCGGAAACCAAATAAATAAATAAGACACGCCATAGCCATTTCATAAACTGAATTTTTATTAAAATGACCGTTCCGAATCAACATAAACCCAATATATAACGAGATATTGGGGATTTCATCTTTCCGGAGTCCATTTGAAAAATTTTATTTAGATGCCGCGCCTTAGACCGATATATTGAAATATTATGCGGCTGCGGACGGTGGCCAGGGTTGCCAATGCATAACAAATAGGCTGGGGATGATCGCACCCCCTCCGGTCCAATATCGGACCCATCCCCGAGGATAAATGAAGGAGGAAGTATTTCAAGATCTTATTCGACTGACAGAGGCGTACTTACTGCATCGACTGGAAAATTAATTGAAAACAGCGCTAATGGATGTTGGCAAGTTAAACAATGATTTAGCTTATATAATAAGAGGTAAATAACACGTGTCATGTAAAGAGGTTGCCCCTTGAAGAACATTGAAGGAATTAATATAATAACGAAGAAATTAAAACAATACAAAATTACGCAAACTCATTCACATTCCGTTCTATTGTGGGTGTGGTCGTTCCTTTACTTTCACTTCCCCCATGTCACACCAGTTCCTTCCATTCATCTCCCTTAATTCTTCCAAATTAAAAACGTGCTTAGCCTCATCAGTTCCTCCTCCAAGTATCCTGTTGCTCAGTGACCGCAATCCCTTCTCTCACCAGCATGCTGGTCCTAGACAGAGTAGGAGAAGGTATCCTTTTGAGCCAAAACCAGATCGAACAATATTTTCAATTTTAAAAATTAACAGATAAAATTTCGTTTTACAGTGAATAATACAGACTTCTGTCCGAAAAACAAAGGAGGTAGAGAGTACTTTTGCATAAACAGACCTCGGATAGAGCTTGTGGAACAGTACTCACAGGTCACACGAGTACTTTTATATAAACCATAATGGGATAACAAACGTGAAAAATATAAAGCGCCCTCTATGAAAAACAATGACGGTTTTTAGCAAAAAATGCAATATTTAAAAGCTTCATTATCCCTCCAAAGAAAAATAACTCAGTTGCTGTTTTAGGATAGACATATAGTGGAGCAGTTCACCAACTCGCCGCTTATCTCTACCGGCATATGGTGATAGTAATTCTTCAAATAACGCTGTGAGTTAGTGGTTTCTTTCGGTAGGTGCAAAACGAAGATGGAATGTGCATCGAGTTAATGTAGACTGCCATAACTTAGAGGTATTTCAACAATATCACCAGCTCAAAGCCCATCTAGAAATATTTTATAGATATTTAGGAATGTCTCAATCAACATTCATATTGCTGCATATTCAACCCCGGGTTCAAGCCAGAACTGCACCACTGAATGTGGTGCATGTCACTGTGACATGCACCAACAGCCTACAACTGCCGAAGAGAGATTAGTTATGACATTAAGACATAAAAGAAAGCCTTAGGTTTTAGCTACAAATAACGTGAACATCTCTAGGTGAACTTTTACAACAGCATAACCTCCTTTCGCAACTTAAAGTCAGGCTTAAACTCCTGCTCTTCGTTTCTCTTTTTCACCGTCCTCTACTTCAAATAGATCATCATGAAACAACAGATTCGCTTCAAACTGGGACGAACACTCGGAATGCATCTTCCTTTCTCCACCTTAGTCCTTGCTTAACACTTTTACGTTTTTGCAGCTTTCTGCTACACGAGATGTCTTTTTCAATCAACTTTTTTCTCTGGAACCATTTTATTGGTTCTTGAAGTAGGAATTGTTGACTTAAGTATTTTTTTTGTGGGTTTCTTTGTTTAGCTAATTTTGGCGATTACGTCGGCTGGAGAGAGAGCTGCAATGTTAGATATTGGAAATCCAGTACACGTTGGTCAAGGAATGGTAGAGGGCTCTTGCCCAATGTCAGATAATCCATTAATGTAAAGTGGCTCTTTGCCAACGTGCGCCGTTTCGGAAATCGACGGGCTGGAATAACAGGCGACGCTTGTCCAGGTTTAGAGTCACTAGTGGCAAGGGACTCTTCTACGCATAAGAAAATTGAAACCAACAAGGTAAGAGGTTAAAAAGTACCTCGACGGAATCACTTGCTCTGAGCACACTAAGAGGAAGCGGTTTCCAAAACATTATAACTCGCTTACTCTTACGCTGATGGCCAGCAAGCGTTTGAGGATAATGTACTAGATGTTTAAGTCCATCCACAATTGATCACGAAGTACAGAAGCCACGCGGTCGACATGGTGAGACTATCGAACATATACGGTGCTATTCAGGTTCAGGAACAGAGACGACTGCGTAGATTTTTCCTGTAGGGGTCTACAGAGAACAATCGCCGACTACTTCACGAAAGCCCTACAGCCCTACTCTTAGCTATTGAAAAATAGTTTCAGGTGCAGTATTAAAGCCATACAGCGTTCAGCAACGAAGATAAGGCAGAAGCATTTGGCCAAACATTCGTAAGAATGTGTAGGCTAAATACCCGCCTTCGTTACATCCTGGCGATTGAGAAAACTGTCCAACATTCGAGGAGAGGAGATCGGCAGCATTTAATAGAACTGGTGACTCCCCGGTAAAGTCTTGAATAACCTTGTTGAACATAAAGCACCCGTCAAGGGAGGTATCTCTTACAAGGTGCAGAAAAATCTGACTAGAAAGTGTGCAGCTTCCCTTTGTGCTGTAGCAAAAGCAAACTCTAATGCTACAGCATTTTCCAATGAAGTTAAAAATGAGAGTGGTGGTAATGTTGAGTAAACTGGGCAAGAATAAGAAGTTCCCACATAACTACCATTACACTACTGTCTGGAGCTGAGAAATTCGTAGAGCGTATTATCTAAGGAGACTCAAAGACGACTGAGCAAAAGTGGACCCAGGCCGGGCCCTCACATACCATCTATGAATAACCAGAACCATGTCTCGCAACAGTTGAGGCCTATGTAACCAGGTGGTTACATAGCCAAATGTTTAGCCAGCTATTGGAGGAGGATATGTTTAGGCTCAGCAGCTATGACAGAAGAGATCGGACCTCAACCAGACCCCTAGTCCGGTACAGGTGATACAGGACTATCCAATGATCAGGAACAATGATTTTTCTTAATTCACCTAACATAAAGTCTCGTCTCCTTGATATGTTTTATGATGGAGGAGAATACTCAGAAGTTACCGATAGAGTAAGGACATAAAAAGAGCAACATACAATAGCTCAATTCTCCTCTGTATCATTAAATGACCGTTAGCTGGGATTTGGATGATAATAGTCAGAGACTGTCCAAGACGGGTTTTGTTCACCCCTGAAGAAAGCGATGCAGAAAGTGACGTCCCAATGGAGCAACGTTCACAGAAAATCTGAGGTTGGGTTTTGCCAGCGACTTTGGCTGCTCTGGGGGCATCGAAAGCATCGGAAACTACTGGGAGGTTGATGGTATTTCATTCAGCTTTGCCTAGTGCACACATGCCTTAGTAAATTGAGGAATAGGGATGATAGAAAGTTGCAAGCCACAGATAAAGAGGAAACAGTCCTAATTTAGAAAACACAAGCTTATAATCAATTGGTGCTGGAGTGCGTGGATGTAGATCCATAGATATAACGCCGAGTAAGAGGGTCAAGACTACTGTCAAAACAGGTATAAGGCCAATGTTGGTTTTTGAGAGCTGCAATCAATAGAATTGCAAGTCTTGATGCTATGGAAAACGAAATCGTATCTTCGGCTTGGCAGAGGTAACATGAGTGCCCCAAGGCGCACTATTATCACTGACGACAGGGGTTTTTATTGTGATGCAGAACGAGCTGTAAATGACCTCCAGGAGTGGATGGTAAGTTGGAGGATTAAAATTATTTCAACAATTATGAGAAAAGCTCAACAGAAATGTTTCAATCTGCTTCAAACTAACGAATGCTTAATAATTGGCAAAAAGCAGGGTATAATTTGTGAAATGTTTTTGATATTCTTTTTGACGGACTGGTTTTGCCACATAGGTGTTGAAAATCTGTTATGGAAGGTGACTATGAGTGTAGTGAAGGAACGCCGAGTAAAATATGTACATAAACCAAAAGTTGCGCTCTAAATGAAGGTGAAATGGCGATAAAGCTCTAGAGCCATGTACTCCAAATTGGGGCAAAGTGGAAATAGTTTCAAATATACAACCAAAACCAACACTAGCTTAAAACATGGACAAGTTCTGCCTTCTCTTAAATCATTTCTTTTGAAGAAAAGTCAGGATAAATCTTACCTGGCAGATTATTAGGCTCCTGATCCGTAGGGTCATAATGACCCTACGGCTGATCTGAGATGCCGGAGCATCTCAGATCAGCAAATAACGCTCTAGATTAAAGGAAAGTTAGTCCTCGGGGGAGCTTGTAACCCTTAGAGGGCGCGTCCCTAGGTGGTGAATAGGGGAAAGCCCTTACCGGCATAGCCGGCGGGTAGGTGGGAAATAAAATACCACTGGCTGGGCGGATGGGACTCATAGCTGTAGAGAAAGCAGCCCAGCTAAGAGAGGAGAACTCTGAACCCTGGTCCTCCTAGTAGGGGGTTAAGGCAGCGGGTTAGCTCCTCGATACTTGGAAAATTTCAACTGTTAAAAGAACCATTCAACAGCCTCGGAACATGATCGGAACCAAAAAACGACAAAAGCTACGGAAAAGGAGAATGATTTTTGGAACATGGAACATTCAAGGTCTGTCAACAAAACTGAATGAAGTGCTCTCAGAAGTAACGTAACACAAAGCTGATATAATAGTCCTTAAAGAAACGAAGAAGAAAGAGCAGGGCTCGGAAAACCTAGGAAAATATGACCATTTTTATAGTGGTGTATCAAAAGAGCAGACAGCTTAAAAAGGAGTATAAATCTTTATCCGAAAGGGGCCCAGAAGATTTATAACAACATGGGAAGCAATTAGTGAGCGAACTATCAAGATGAACCTAACTGTACACCGGCAAAAGTCACAAAACTGTCGCAAAAAAGATCAATTCTACGAACAGTTAAACTGTGAAGTATAAAAACTGGGAAACTCACGAGAAATCTTAATGCTGGGAGACATGAATGCAAGAACGGGTAAAACCCAACAAGGTACAGTGGTAGACAAATACGGAGAAGATGTACTAAACGACAATGCAGCAGATTAATTTCAATATGCGAATAGAATAGCCTCAAAATACAGAATAGATTTTACCCACACCGCAACATATATTAATACATCTAGACCCAAACAACCAATAACCTATAGTCCATAATTGACTATACAATAACGCGACAGAAAACTAATCTAAAGGTTCAGGATGTACGGGTGTATAGAGGGGCAACATGCGGCAGTGACCACTACCTGCTTCGAGCAAACATTATATTCAAACAGAAATACGGAAGGCAAGCAGACACAAACACGGAAGAATAACAGAGGAAGGGTTTAATTTAGGCAGTTTAGATAACCCAAGTACCCAAAATCTATACAAAACCAGATTGGGCGAAAAGCCACAGACTTGCAAACCTAGAAACAACGAAGAACATTATCAACTTATAAAAAGTTGTATACATGCAGCAGCCTAAGAAACCTTGGAATACAAAGAAAACAGACAACAGAAGAAGACATACTGGTGGGACGGCAAAATAGAAAAGGATATAAAGGATAAAAGAGAAAAATACAAAACATACCTGACCTGTAAATCAGAAGAACATAAAATATTGTTTAAACAGGCACAAGCAAAAGTTCGATAGAAGATCAGCAGAAGAAAAACGAAACATGGGAAGAGACATGCAGAAAAATAAACTTGAACATCGGAGGACAAAAGAGTAGCGAAGCTGGAAAGAGTTGAAACCCTTGAGACAAGAGAAAACAAAAGAACTAATATCCCCAATTACATTAGAAAAATGAGATGATTACTTTAAACAGTTACTAACAGAACACCGAAACAAATTCCAGGAGACTCGAAACGAAGAAAATATACTTACAACTTCATCGCCAATTAGAATAACCCTAGAGGACGTAACAAAGGCCTGTACAGAGGGATAGCAGTAACGAGGGATAGCAGTAACGAACACTGTCTACAAAGTATATGGCAAGACTTTGGCAGGTAAAATCGATTGAGAGTATAGGGATATGGCAGCGGAAGAACAAGCAGGATTTCGGGCAGCAAAATCAACATTGAACCACTTCTTCTGCGTCTCCCAAGTATTGGAAAAGAAAACGGCCTACAATCAAAAAACACACCTGGTGTTTATCGACTTGAAAAAAGCATACGATAGCATCCCACAAAATAACCTATGGGAGGCACTTCAAAGATCTCGTTTCATTGTAGAAAGATGTTGGATCGCAGGTGCAGGACAAATAGCCACTTCACTTTCTCGAAATCGCCAACATTTCGATCTTTATTTTTAGGTCTTCCTCAGGGCTTTTTCAGTCAGTGAAGAACGTCACCAAGGAATATACAGACCGTTATGGCAGTATATAAAACCAAAATTATCGTTAAAATCCAGATGGTGCACATAAAAGCCAAGCAACAAATACACGGGCCAACGAAACCAAACAGGGAAATTCTCATCATTATATTATATATAGCACTTATTAAGGCGATAAAACGACTATACGAAAAAGTTGCAGCAAGAATCAAGATCGGACAAAGACTGTCAAAGGGCTTTAACATCACTAAGGGCTTCAAACAAGGGTGTTGCCTGTCCACGACCTTGTCCAAGATATACTTAGAGCAAGCATTGAAACAGTGGAAGAGAAAATACGGAAACATGGATGTAGCACTGAGCAACGGCATCATATACACACTTAGAACAAGCATTGAATCAGTGGAAGAGAAAATACGGAAACATGGATGTAGCACTGAACAACGGCATCATATACACACTATGCTTTGCAGATGACCAGATAGTAATGGCACAAGATCAACATGACATTGAGTACATGACCAGGAAGCTTTTAGAAGAATATGCTAAATGGGGCTTTGAAGTCAACATACAAAAAACGGCGTATATGTGCGTGTTGGAAGGTAGCAGGAAGACCTCATCCTGGACGATGGACAATGTATAAAACAAATAAAAAGTATAACTACCTAGGTGCGCAGATAACCAGCGACGGTACACTGGACGACAGTACAAAAGACAGAAGTGTTCAAGGCAAAAGAGCAACTAGTATATGCTAAATGGAATTTTGTGGGACAGAGGCATATCGAACAAGAATATATACAAATGATATATAACACCATAGTGAAAAGCATTATTACATATAGTAGCGAAGAATGGCCACTGAGAGAAAAAGCAAAGAAAACCTTCTGCGAAATCAAAAATGGGGAAGATCACCAACATCAGAATCACTGAGATTATGGGAGTAACTCAAAGCATAGATGACGGTATAAGAGAAGGCAATCTAAGATGGTATGGACACGTACAAAGAATGCCAGACGAACAACTACCAAAGCAAGTATGGAAATGGACACCTCAAGAAAGAAGGAGAAAAAGAAGACCAAGGAGAAGTTAGAGAAAAGGAATCGATAGGGAACTAAGAGAAAGAGACATCGACGAGAATCTATGGACGGACAGACGAAAATGGAGACTGGAAATCCTTTCGGCTTGGCTTTTGCTAATTGGTATGAAATCTCTAGGGCCTCGGGAATACCTGTATCCCTTAATCTTCTGAGAAACATTAAAATTCTTCTGAGGTGAAGGCTGTTCTGTCGGCCTTCACGCATTATCTGAGGCACACCCTAGTAATCCTTATGGGGCAAACAGCTCTTGTAGAACCTTCACAAGACATGATGTTGATGGAGCAGCCACTCACATCACCTCGAGCAAAATCATTTCTGCTGAACACAAGGTTCCACTGTGAAATGCAATTCCATGTTCATTTGCCTGATTTTTGGCAGGATTTCGGAAGTCTGTTCAGTTGGTCCGGCAAGAGATACCACCTCTTATTTATTTGAGGTTTCCAATTCCTACATATGGTACTTTGTCAAAGAAAATCTGACTGATGGACGCCAAGATTTACCATAAGCAATAATCTGTTCACTTATCAGCCCAGGTAATGTCATTGGTAAAATGACTGCTTCGTCCTACAAACGAATATAAGAGTAATTGTTGTCCATCGTCATTCAAGGAGGATATTTTCTAATGTTGAATAGTTATAAACCCACGTTATCCAAATCATTTCTTAGTTTGCAGTTGTTTTGACTTCAGTTCAAAGGTGTTAAACAATCTCTTTCCAGTAAGTATTAGCCGAGTTGATGCAACTGATTTAAATCACTATCAGTGGACTGAAATAATATCTTCAAAGAGGGTCAGTTTACTTCAGCGTAATTATTTCAAGAAAGAATGACTCAGATAACTCAGACAGTTGATAAACCACATAATCATTATAAGCTCTGTGTCTAAATCAAATGGTTCTATGACATCGATAGCGGACGATATATCTGCATATACAAAAGGTGTCCATATCGGTCAATACTACGCGTATTTTAATAATTTCTGACCAGTCAACAAAGGGAAATGTTTAGCTAGAACTGATTGGAGATATTAGGTATTTGGAGCAAGGAGGGCACCAGCAATTTTTTTCTAGTATCACTTTTTTCTTTTTTTTGACCCAGCTCTTATCAACTTGCATAAAAAAGTACAAAATTGATGCACACATCATATCATCATGAGGTTGAGTTCAGGTAAACTCAATCTAGATCAGATTCTACTCCTTTGCCTTTTGTAGAATGTTGATTTTAAATTGAAAAAAAATATCCAAGCTGTGGTATTTTCTTCTTTCTGCAACATATCTAGACCACTTCTTAGTCTTATGTTTGTCTTTATTTCTTTATCTTCTTTATCGAATCAGTATTTTCGTAAACAGTAGCCGTAAAGCGTACGTAAAAAAGTAGCCTACCAGCCACTTTTGTTCGAATCAGTCGGAAGGCTAATATATTCAAACTACCTAAACGAACAGAAATCCAGTTTCTGGATGGGCCATCAAAACGACACAATGTGCTGGCCCTGGTAATTGAATTAAGGGGTTGAAGCGCTGCATAATACACGGCAGAATCCCGTCATCTATATTCAGATAATAGCCGCGACCCTTTGGAATATATATCGGATTAGCGTCCCGTTTTTAGTTTACGAAAATATTGCGTCACGATCTTGATGGAACAGATATCAGCCATCAATCCTGCCTGGTAGCCGATGGGCGTGCCGTCGCGTACGCCCAAGTACCCGCATTCCTGGGCGCGAGACCTATTCATGAGGTATCGCAAAGGCGATGCTTTATGGCTACTGGCTTTCAAAAGTCATTAAGAGACGCTCGTAACTAATGCTAATGGCCCCAGCACAAGCTAAAATGAGATACCGAACGATTTCTTGTTGCCAATGCATTTCTTATTACCGTTTCGTTGCATTTTAATAACGAAATAAATAGTCTGAGATTGATAAGTGAGACCCGAAGAAAAAACACCTGCAATTTAAATGCATTAGTATATATAGCGCATAATGGCGTCCATGGGCAAGTAACAAGCCCTTTATGACCCTGTACCCCGCTTTGCCCCTACCTACTTAAACCCCATCCAGAGGCGACACAAACAAACAGACAACAACAACGCTTCGCAGTCCACACTGAGAGAATCCGAACCAACTTTACATAATCTATTCCGTTATAATGATAATCAGGCAAGTCCCGCCGCATAATGGGGGGCCGGGGGCGGCCCCTGCCCCTTAACGAGGGGCGGCCGGACCGAGCAGAGAGCTCTTTGTATAGTTAGTGTAATTAGAGCCGGGCCCGTACCGGCTACCTTATTTAAATGCAAATGAGCTTCATTTCGCAATATTAATGTTCCCCAACCCTGGTCGAGGATTGAGGGGCAGAGAGGGTGGCCGAAAGGGGTAAGATGTCGCATCGTTGTCAAATTTAGGTAAATCCGCAATAAAGATGATGGCTATTAGTAGTTGATTGTTTTTAAATAGAAAAAGTCAGCAAGATAGCAATTTTTGATCGAGAAGAATGAAGTAATGAAGGTATATGTTTTTGTTGCGTTATCAATTTCTTTTAGCAACTCATTGTTAACTTGATGGCTTTTTCTAATTAACCCCCTATAAACACTAAATTTTCTAAACTCGCCTTCATTTCGTTTCAAGTATAAAATTAAAAAAAAACTAGAACTGAAAACAAAAATATGTTCTTTCGTACCTCCCCTTATACTTCACAATAGAAATGACCAGAGTGCTACCACCTCACCTAACATATTTCCTAATCGCTTCTTCACTTTTGGGCTACACTCGACAACATTGCAAGGCCATTTCGAACTTGAGGCCGTCTGAGTTGACCCTTTGAAACTAAAACAAAACAGGGGAAAGCAGTGCATCGTGGGACGCCTTAATTGCCGGCTAACGCTGGCCAGCTTGTTTCTTTCTGGGAAGTGTCTTTCTACAGGAGGTTAATTTTTTTTTTCAATAATTGTGAAATGACGCACAAAATCCTGAATGATTTATTTGGCACGAATGGATGCGGATGGACCGTCGAGTAGATCCAAATATTTGACTACACGAATTCCGAGCATCTGTACATTATACATGATTGGCAAGGATAACACTGCCTGTAATTTACAACTGGACAAATAGCGTCTAATTCAGTTCTAATTAAATACACGGACGAGAACGATAGATGGACGGTCGGACTGACAGAACAATCGATCGCAGAGAAATCGCCGGGCTTCAGATAAATAGTTAAGGGACCGACGAGGAAGTCAGTGAGGGGAAATATAGAGCAACTTGCCCCCCTTTCACACAAAAACCGTATTTAAAAAAAGTCTTAAAATAAAAGTTGAACCCACTGGCCTTCTCTAACTTTCGACCAAATTATGCAGAAATCTACTGTGCTAGAAGACGTGGCGATAATCAGATTTCCCCCTCAACATAGAATCTGATTATATTTGGGCAGTATCCACATTACCCGTGGGCAACGTCGGCTGCAATAAGAGAAAGGGACTAAAGGGTCGGTCCCTTTGATGCCGAGGGGGCGGGTGGGGGAATCGAAATTCGGTCTGAGACGGTCATCTTAGAATAGAGAGCGGTGGTCTGCACCGGCCTCTAATAGAACTCTACATGTAAGCTATTGATTAAAACGTCTCCCTCGCGCTAAATTAGGGCGGAATTAGAGGGTATTTGATGCAGTGGTGGAGATGCCATTTGCTGGCAACCTCTTAAGTGGTGTTCTTAAGCTTCTGCCCCAATGCGACGGGGCTCTTTTCAATTCGATCTATCTAGATTGCCAATTTATTATCTTATATACGTATCAAAGTTTACTGTCAGTATTGCTGAATTTGTATAAGTAAACAAGTGAAACTTTAACTTAAGGGAATCTTAACTTGTCGGTCTTAAGTGTTGTTTCGTTTACAATTTTCAGCCAGTGCCAACAGCTTAACTTCTTTAGTTAAAGCTTTCAGTATCAACTACCGAATTCTCATTTTCGTTCTTTACGATTAGAAAATTTATTGTGAATTTTTGCATACCATGTTATAAAATGATCGAGAATAAATCCCTAGATGAAAAGATTTCTCTGTGTCAACTAACAAATTCTCATTTTTTTTCTATATCCATACGAACCATGAAACTAAATCCCATATATGAAGGAATTACCATGTGCCAACTATTTTATCTTGTTCTCAATCTTTTTGGATTTTTTTTTTGTATTGTGAATTTTGGCAGGGACACCTCTTTAAAAAACGATTTCCCACCAGTGTTGATTTCCTAACATATATCAAGCATATGGCGCTTGAAGGTTATTAAAGTTTTTCGAAGGACCACATCAAAAACATCATGATTAATTAAAAATATGATAGGCTGTACAGTTGATAGTTGGTATTTATTACAAAAAAAGCCACTTGACACAAGTTAGCAGTACTAAAAATAAATGAAATTTTTTAGTTATATATGTAGTCTTAAAGTCTCAATCTTTACTAATCAATATTGAATTGAGAACAACAAAGCAACGCAGAACGTCTTTGTTACTTATCTACTCTTCTTTGGTGGTAAATGTCTGACTAAAATCAGTTTAAATGCCTAACTTATGTGAAAAAGTATTCTTGGATTATTTATCCTGAATTATCATTAGTCCAGAACAGGAAATAGTGCAGTTGTGTGACAATGACTACACTTTACTTGGATACACAGCTAGAGAGAGAAAAACGCTATTTATGCAAAAAAATCACGCATTTCTTGTATACTACGAAGAACTAATCTGCATACCCTCAATAATGCACAGATAACAGAAACACATTTAATCCAGTACACGAGACTGCGATTAGGACCAAACGATTACTTCATGGAATTCTCAGCTAACTTGCTGACCCACTAATGCAGATACATTTCGATCGATATTTTTCGCCCGGGAAACAGCGATGAGTTCAGACTTCATCTATGAAATCTGAACTTGAAATTTCCTTTATCGCGGTGAGCGAATGCATTTATGCATTTTTGTCCGCTCTCTGGTGATGTATCAGCCAATGATATCGAGGGATCCATACTATTAAACCGTCGCGACGCTGCACAGCCAATGGGGAAATCAGAAGTCGCATACCGACGTCCTCGTTATCTGGGGGTAATAAAACTGTGGTCTGGGCTACGTTTTAGATTTTATTACGACGGCTTTTCTTTGAATATGATGACATTCAACACGATTTATTGCCGCTTTGTTTGCATAGAAACAGACGATTTATTTGGGATGTTTACTGTTTGAAATCGTTCAAAATGCTTTTATTATTAACTTCGTATATTGAGTTTTCCCAACAAGTTTGCTATGCAATGTAAGCATAGACCGTGATAACTTTGTCAGTGTTAACTGGCAAGGTCACAACTTTTTCAATACTGACAGAACTGACGGTCGAGTTCTCAATTTTTTCAATACCGAAAAGAACGTTATTCAGATTTAATATTGGCTTAGAATGTAAACTAGTGACTAAAGAATAAATTTCATAGACGAACAGGATAATTTTTTCAATGTTAACTGACAATTTCTCATTTTTTTCAATGCTGATAGGAAAGTTATTAATCCCATCGACAAAGAGAATTTTCCTCGGAATTCTCTGTGTCACCTGTCGCGTCCCCAAATAAAAAAAGCTATTGAGGATAAATCCCATTCACAAAGAAAATTCTCACTCTGATAGGAACCTGCTTTAAACCTAAGTTTGTCATACAATGTAAATAAACGGCGTGAAAAAAAAATCCCATACACGAAGAGAATTCTCTTAACGTCTACGGCTTTTCAATACCGACAATAACGTTTTCCAAATCTGAGTTTTCCAAACGATGTAAACAAATGACTTGACAACAAATCCCATACACAGGAAATTATCTCATTATCAATTACTGAGTTTTCAATTTTAATGTTAACAGCAATGTTACAAAAAAAAAAACTGAAATTTACATACGATGTAAACAAATGGTCTTGAGAATAAATCCCATAGACAAAGAGGAATCTCTCAGTGTGTTAGCTGTCGAGTTTCTAACTTTTTTATTATCTATAGAAACCAGCTTTACATCTATTTTACCACACGATATAAACAAATATCGTGAGAAAAATTACCATATAAGAAGAAAATTTCCCAACGTTCTAGTTCTCAATTTTTTAAAAAAATCTTATTCAGATTTGAGTTTTGCATACAACTTAAAGAAATAACTTAAGGATAATTTCCATGGACGAAAAGAATTGTCTCAATATCTAGTGTCGAGTTGTCAATTCTTTCAATACCAAGAGCAACGTTTTCCAAATCTACGTTTTGGCATTCGATATAAACAAAAAGACTTGACAATAATTCTCATAATTTTGTTTCACACTGCCCAGACCGAGTACCCAAGAACACTATCACCTGAGAGAATTATCTCATTGTTAACTGTGAGTTCCCATTTTTTTAAATACTAAGAACAAAGTTTCTCAAATCTGACTTTTGCATACAATGTAAACAAATGATCTTGAGAATAAATCCACAGACGAAGAAAATTCTTCCAGTGTCAGGAATCGATTTTCAATTTTTTTATTAACGAGTTCCAGATACGATAACAAATGTCGTGAGAAAAGCTCCCTACACAAAGAGAATTCCCGTAACGTCAATGACCGAGTTCTCAATTTTTTCAATACCATAATCAACCAAAAGTTTGGCATACAACCTAAAGAATTAACGTGAGATTAAATTTAATGTAGGAAAGAAATTTTCTGGACGTCGACAGTCGAGTTTTCAATTTTTTCAATGCAGACAACAATGTTCTGCACCAAATCTGAGTGTTTCTTACGATGTAAACAAAAGACCTTGAGAATAAATCCCTTAGACGAATATAATTATTTCGCTGTCAATTTGCGAGTTCTCAATTTTTGCATTATTAACATGCAATGTAAACAATTGGTCTTGAGAATAAATCCCATAGACGAAGGGAATTTTCTCAAGGGCAGCTGTCAAGTTTTCAGTTTATTTGTAACCGACGAGCACTATTTTTAGATCTTAGTTTAAGTTAAAAGTGGTCAAGTCTGAGTTTTGCATATGATGTAAACAAAAGGTCTTGAAAATAAATTCCACACACAGAAAATTATCACATTATCAATTACTCTAAGTTCTCAATTTTTTCAATATTACCAGCAACGTTTTCCAATCTGAAATATACATGCGATGTAAACAAATGGTCTTGAGAATAAATCTCATAGACGAAAGGAATTTCGCCAGTATCGGCTGTCGAATTTTAAGTTTTTTTACTAAAAATAGCCACCGTTATTTCTAACTTTAGCATAAGATGTAAACAATTGTCGTGAGAAAAGCTCCCATAGACAAAGAGAATTCTCTTAATGTCAATTCCCGAGTTCTCAATTTTCTCAATACCAATAAGAATTTTATTCAGATCTAAGTTTTGCATACGACATGAGAAATAACTTGAGAATAAATTCCGTGGACAAATCCATGGACGAAAAAAATTCTCGCAATGTCAACTGTCGAGTTCTCAATTTTTTTATACCGACAATAACGTTTAATAAATCTGAATTTTACATACAATGTAAACAAAAAGTCTTGAGGATAAATCCCATGGACCAAGGGAACTATCTCACTGTCAATTGTCGAATTTTAAATGTTTTCAATACTAGCAGCAACGTTTCCCAAATCTGAGCGTTTCATACGATGTAAACAAAAGGCCTCGAAGATAAATCTCATAGACCAAGAGAATTATCTCACTGTCAATTGACGAGTGCTCAATTTTCAAGTGGTCTTTACAATATTTATTTAACTTTAGCATACGATGTAAACAAATGGCGTGAGAAAAGCTCCCATGGACAAAGAGAATTCTCTTAATGTTCACGGCCGAGTTCTCAATTTTCTCAATACCAATAAGAATTTTATTCAGATCTAAGTTTTGCATTCGACGTGAGAAATAACTTGAGAATAAATTCCATGGACGGAAGAAATTCTCCCAATGTCAACTGTCGAGTTCTCAATTTTTCAATACCGACAGTAACGTTTCCCAAATCTAAGTTTTTACATACGAAGTAAACAAAAAGTCTTGAGGATAAATCCTATGGACCAAAACTATCTCACTGTCAATTGTCGAATTTTAAATGTTTTCAATACTAGCAGCAACGTTTCCAAATCTGAGTTTTGCATACGATGTAAACAAAAGCCTTGAAGATAAATCTCATAGACCAAGAGAATTATCTCACTGTCAATTGACGAGTGCTCAATGTTTTTATTATTAACATACAATGTAAACAAGTGGTCTTTACAATATATCCCATAGACGAAAGGAATTCTCTGAGTTTCGGCGGTCAACTTGTAATTTTTTTATTACCAATAGGCACCTTTTTTTATATTTAACTTTAGCATACGAAGTAAATAAATGAGATGATAAAAGCTCCTATGGAAAAATAGGATTCCCTTAATTTCGACGGCCGAGTTCTCAATTTTCTCAATAGCAATAAGAATTTTACTTAGATCTGAGTTTTGCATACGAAGTGAGAAATAACTTGAGAATAAATTCCATGGGCGAAAGAAATTCTATCAATGTCAAGTGTCGACTTCTCAATTTTTCAATACCGACAGAAACGTTTCCCAAATCTTAGTTTTATATACGATGTAAACAAACTTATAAACAAATGACACTTTTAATTGACGAGTTCTCAATTTTTTCGGTAGTAACAACATAAACGTTTTCCAAATCTGAGTTTTGTATACGATGTAAATAAATCTCTATATTTAAAGATCTTGAGAATAAATAGAAGAAGGGAATTCTCTAAGAGCCGTATGTCGATTTCGCAAATTTTTTGCAATTCGGATAGGAACGTTAGTCAGATCTGAGTTCTGCCTACGATATAAAGAAATAACTTGAACGCAGATCCCAAAGACAAAAGAGAATTCTCCTAGGAATTCTCTGTGTCAACTGTCGAGTTCTCAGTTTAACAAGAGGCCTTGAGAATAAATTTTAGGAAAAGAATTATCCCACAGTCAACTGTCGAGTTCTCAATTTTTCAATACCTACAGTAACGTTTCCCAAATCTGAGTTTTACATACGATGCAAACAAACTTATAAACAAATGACACTGTTAATTGACAAGTTCTCAATTTTTTCGTTAGTAACAGCATCAACATTTTCCAAATCTGAGTTTTGCTTACGATGTAAACAAAAGACCTTGAGAATAAATCCCTTAGACGAATATAATTATTTCGCTGTCAATTTGCGAGTTCTCAATTTTTGCATTATTAACATGCAATGTAAACAATTGGTCTTGAGAATAAATCCCATAGACGAAGGGAATTTTCTCAAGGGCAGCTGTCGAGTTTTCAGTTTATTTGTAACCGACAAGCACTATTTTTAGATCTTAGTTTAAGTTAAAAGTGGTCAAGTCTGAGTTTTGCATATGATGTAAACAAAAGGTCTTGAAAATAAATTCCACACACAGAAAATTATCACATTATCAATTACTCTAAGTTCTCAATTTTTTCAATATTACCAGCAACGTTTTCCAATCTGAAATATACATGCGATGTAAACAAATGGTCTTGAGAATAAATCTCATAGACGAAAGGAATTTCGCCAGTATCGGCTGTCGAATTTTAATTTTTTTTACTAAAAATAGCCACCGTTATTTCTAACTTTAGCATAAGATGTAAACAATTGTCGTGGGAAAAGCTCCCATAGACAAAGAGAATTCTCTTAATGTCAATTCCCGAGTTCTCAATTTTCTCAATACCAATAAGAATTTTATTCAGATCTAAGTTTTGCATACGACATGAGAAATAACTTGAGAATAAATTCCGTGGACAAATCCATGGACGAAAAAAATTCTCGCAATGTCAACTGTCGAGTTCTCAATTTTTTTATACCGACAATAACGTTTAATAAATCTGAATTTTACATACAATGTAAACAAAAAGTCTTGAGGATAAATCCCATGGACCAAGGGAACTATCTCACTGTCAATTGTCGAATTTTAAATGTTTTCAATACTAGCAGCAACGTTTCCCAAATCTGAGCGTTTCATACGATGTAAACAAAAGGCCTCGAAGATAAATCTCATAGACCAAGAGAATTATCTCACTGTCAATTGACGAGTGCTCAATTTTCAAGTGGTCTTTACAATATTTATTTAACTTTAGCATACGATGTAAACAAATGGCGTGAGAAAAGCTCCCATGGACAAAGAGAATTCTCTTAATGTTCACGGCCGAGTTCTCAATTTTCTCAATACCAATAAGAATTTTATTCAGATCTAAGTTTTGCATTCGACGTGAGAAATAACTTGAGAATAAATTCCATGGACGGAAGAAATTCTCCCAATGTCAACTGTCGAGTTCTCAATTTTTCAATACCGACAGTAACGTTTCCCAAATCTAAGTTTTTACATACGAAGTAAACAAAAAGTCTTGAGGATAAATCCTATGGACCAAAACTATCTCACTGTCAATTGTCGAATTTTAAATGTTTTCAATACTAGCAGCAACGTTTCCAAATCTGAGTTTTGCATACGATGTAAACAAAAGCCTTGAAGATAAATCTCATAGACCAAGAGAATTATCTCACTGTCAATTGACGAGTGCTCAATGTTTTTATTATTAACATACAATGTAAACAAGTGGTCTTTACAATATATCCCATAGACGAAAGGAATTCTCTCAGTTTCGGCGGTCAACTTGTAATTTTTTTATTACCAATAGGCACCTTTTTTTATATATAACTTTAGCATACGATGTAAATAAATGAGAGGAGAAAAGCTCCCATAGAAAAATAGGATTCCCTTAATTTCAACGGCCGAGTTCTCAATTTTCTCAATAGCAATAAGAATTTTATTTAGATCTGAGTTTTGCATACGAAGTGAGAAATAACTTGAGAATAAATTCCATGGGCGAAAGAAATTCTATCAATGTCAAGTGTCGACTTCTCAATTTTTCAATACCGACAGAAACGTTTCCCAAATCTTAGTTTTATATACGATGTAAACAAACTTATAAACAAATGACACTTTTAATTGACGAGTTCTCAATTTTTTCGTTAGTAACAACATAAACGTTTTCCAAATCTGAGTTTTGTATACGATGTAAATAAATCTCTATATTTAAAGATCTTGAGAATAAATAGAAGAAGGGAATTCTCTCAGAGTCGTATGTCAATTTCGCAAATTTTTTGCAATTCGGATAGGAACGTTAGTCAGATCTGAGTTCTGCCTACGATGTAAAGAAATAACTTGAACGCAGATCCCAAAGACAAAAGAGAATTCTCCTAGGAATTCTCTGTGTCAACTGTCGAGTTCTCAGTTTAACAAGAGGCCTTGAGAATAAATTTTAGGAAAAGAATTATCCCACAGTCAACTGTCGAGTTCTCAATTTTTCAATACCTACAGTAACGTTTCCCAAATCTGAGTTTCACATACGATGCAAACAAACTTATAAACAAATGACACTGTTAATTGACAAGTTCTCAATTTTTTCGTTAGTAACAGCATCAACATTTTCCAAATCTGAGTTTTACATACGATGTAAACAAATGGTCTTGAGGATAAATAGACGAAGAGAATTATCTCAGTGTCGTCTGTCGATTCTCGAAGTATTTGCAACGCGTTTAGGAAAGCTATTCAGATCTGAGTTCTGCCTATGATATTAAGAAATAACTAGAACACAAATCTCAAAGACAAAAGAGAATTCTCCTAGGAATTATCTGTGTCAACTCTTGGGTTCTTATTTTAACAAGAGACCTTGAGAATAAATCTTAGGAAAGGAATTATCCCACTGTCAACTATCGAGTTCTCAATTTTTCAAAAGCGACACTAACGTTTCCAAATCTTGAGTTTTACATACGATGTAAACTGTTAATTGATGAATTCTAATTTTTTTCGTTAGTTACAGCATCAACAGTTTCCAAATCTGAGTTTTGCATACCATGTAAACAAATGGTCTTGAGAATAATAAGACGAAGAGAATTCTCTCAGAGTCGTATGTCGATTTCTCAAATTTTTTGCTATGCAAATCTGAGTTCTGCCTACGATATAAAGAAATCACTTGAATACAAATCCCATAGACAAAAGAGAATTCTCCTAGGAATTCTGTGTATCAAAGCTCAATACCGACTGTAACGTTTCCCAAATCTGAGTTTTACATACGATGTAAACAAACTTATAAACAAATGACAGTGTTAATTGACAAGTTCTCAATTTTTTCGTTAGTAATAGCATCAACATTTTCCAAATCTGAGTTTTGCATACCATGTAAACAAATGGTCTGGAGAATAAATAGGCGAAGAGAATTCTCTCAGTGTCGTCTGTCGATTTCTCAAATTTTTTGCAATGCTGATATAAACGCTATTCAGATCTGAGTTCTGTCTACTATATAAAGAAATAACTTGAACACAAATCCCATAGACAAAAGAGAATTCTCTTAGGAATTCTCTGTGTCAACTGTCGAGTTCTCAGTTTGACAAGAGGCATTGAGAATAAATCTTAGGAAAAGTATTATCCCACTGTCAATTGTCGAGTTCTCAATTTTTTTTCAAAACTGATAGCAACGTTTTCCAAAGCTGAGTCCTGCATACGATATAAACAAATGATCTTCAAAATAATTGCCATATATGAAGAAAATTCTCTCAGTGTCAGTTGTCGAGTTATAAATTTTTTCATTTCCGATAAGGATGTCATCGAGATCTAAGCTTAGCGTACATGTAAACAAATGTCATGAGAAAAGCTCCCATAGAAGAGGAGAATTTCCTTAATTTCAACAGCCGAGATCTCAATTTTCTCAATAGCATTAGGATCTCGATAGCAATAGCATTAGGACATGTATAATTAGTAAATTCCAATATCAACTGCCGGGTTGTCAATTTTTTCAATACAGACAGCAACGCTTTCGAAATCTGCGTTTTGGATGCGATGTAAACAAAATATCTAAGGAATAAATCCCATAGACGAAGAGAATTATCTCACTGTTAATTGTGTAATTCTTATTTTTTTTTCATTAATAACTGTAATGTTTTCCAAATCTGTGTTTTGTATACAATAAAAACAAATTGTCTTGAGAACATGTCCCATAGACAGAGAGAATTTTCTCAGTGTCAGCTGTCGTTATCGACAGAAACCTCATAGATGTAAGTTTAGCATACGATGTAAACAAATGCCGTGAGACATTTGTTTGTTGAATTCTCTTATAATCAACAGTTTGTCTCTTTTTATCATGAATTCTCAACTTTTTCAATACCAGTAAGAAGAGTTACTTAACAATAGCAGGTAAGAATCTTATTCAGGTCTGGGTTTTGCATAAGACGTAAAGAAATAAACTGAGTAATAAAGAAATAATAAAATAATAAAATAATAAAGAAATGCCGAAATCTCAGTCAGCATCATTTTTATTATCCGTCTGTCCGTCTATCCGTCGTAAGTCAATTCAAAAATTTTGATAACATATTGAACATATTCTTTCAGGCCTCGCATTGATAAGGTTTTCGCAGTGATTTTGCAAAAATTTTAATGCATTTTTCAAGATCTGCTTAATAGTTGTTTGCCAAGTTGTTGTTGTTTATTATCAGTCAAGTCCGTAAATCATTTGAAAAATGTGAATAAAATATTGAACACGTTCCTTCACTGACCGCATTGATAAGGTTGCAAAAGTATGAAGGAATTTTGCAGGATCCGCATAATAGTTGTTCGTCAAAATCTCAGTCAGCACCATTTTATTATCCGTCTGTCCATCTCTCTGTCGTAAGTCAATTAAAACAATATTGAACATGTTCCTTCACTCCTCATATTGATAAGGTTTTCGCACTGATTTTTCACAACTTTACAACAATCAATTTTAGGTTAAGCATAATAGTTTGCCAAAATCTTAGTCAGCAGCATTTTATTAACCGGCTGTCCGCCTGTTCATCGTAAGTCTATTCAAAACTTTTAATAAAACTTGAGCATGATCCTTCACTCCTCGTTTTGATAAGGTTTTCGCAGTGATTTTGCAAAATCTCAGTCAGCAGCAATTTATTATCCTCACCAATAAACTGAATCCTGCTTCTTTTCAAGTTGTACTTCTGTTATTCTTTGTTAACATAATTTATGAATTTATAGAAAAATGCTAATTCAATTGAAGTTAAATATTCGTCTTTCTATTATCACAACCATACCGCAACCGTTATGTTCCGGTACTCACACTAACTGACATAACGTACGTCAAAGTCAAAGTTGTCAATGGCGTTAACCGGAGAGTTTCTGAAGAGGCCTCGAAAACTTACTATAAACCATGCTCAAGCTTGTTGTGTGTAAATTCCCCGTAACAGTTGTTTGTTTTGAAAACGTCAAAGTGAATAGTTTCTCTCAAATAATAAGTACGGAGTATTCATTATAAAACTTCATCTAGCAGGCTATGAAATTTTGACAAAAAAGGATGACATAATCAAAGTAAATGGACTTTTGTTTATCTATTTTTTTTTTGACATTTCACAGCCAACTAGATGAAGTTTTATAATGAACACCCCGTATATGGCAAATGTCAGTACGTGTAGCCCTATGACTATTGAGAGTGAGCTTGTGATTTTCCTCGTCTCCGCCCCTGCTCTATAAGTAAATTCCTAAAACAGGCCCAGGATAGCATTCACGTGATCTTCCATCACGTTTATCCATCAGCAGTCTTCCTGGATGTAATATGCATAATCCCGTCGAAGCGGTCAGATATTAACGCTGCCCGCTCGGCAAATAATACAAATTCATGCATAATTCAGGTCATCTTCGGGCGCCATCATGGAAACACACTCCTAATGTTCTTATTTTGAATCCTCTTTCTCTCCCTCTCTCTCGCTCTCTGGCTCACTCACTACCCAACGCTGATTATAAATTGGAGAAACACTGAGCTGAGGTGATTAAAATTATTTAATTTGGTTTCAGGAGAGCGATTGCTCCGAAACGTCCAGCGTAGGCTCGTCATCGCCTGCAGCGGATCCTGCGGGCTGCACCGATTTGTCGCTTTGTCCCGCGAGACCGCAGATGCCTCCTCAGGTAAGACAGGAGGACATTCCTCGGCAAATTGAGGGCAAAATGTCGAGTCCGGGGCCGCCTTCGCAGCACAATGCTGTACAACAACAGCTGAATGGAACCAGTAAGTATATGGTACAGATATTTTAAAATGTTGACCGCAATTGGCCATCATCAAATTGCACTGCTCCACTACTGAATCAGCATAAATACATACCTAGTACGTACTCGATGTACGTAGCATAAGTACAATGTATGTACAATTCCTGTACTTGCATAGCACGTACATTATTTGCTCGATGTCCACAGAACTGTAAAACTGTAGTAGGTGCCAAAAATACGTATACTGTACTTATGGATGTATGTACTAAAAGAGTACTAAATATATATAATTTTTACGTACATTTTAATACATTAATGCCCCATATAGTTGACATCATCAATCTGTATTGGGCTAAACTGGTATTGTCTTTAGTATCGTTGAATTATCTTATTTTTCTTGTACTTCTACCCCAGGAGAGCAAAATTAAAAATCTCTTGAGACAATCTGCAATCATCAAAGGGGAAGAGAATCTCGTGTTTAATTTGTAATTTGATTAAACGTTATACTTTTACGTATACAAGGGTACCTTACTTGTACGTACTGAAAACTTACATATTCAAACATATTCATGGTAGATTTTAGTCATGTACGTTTGATGTACGTACATATTACGTCTTGTACATAAAAGCACAAAAAGTCTTTTAACGGAACGTGCACTGTCCGGTGCTGTTTGGGTATTTATCTTCTAATTTATAGTGTTTTCAGGTGACTGCTCTAGAACGCTCTGAGTATTTTCATATTCTGTTTTCTAACTAAGAACTAAACCATAGAAATTCTCTCACAGCGCTCTAGAGCGGCCACCAGAAAATGTTATTAGTGTTATTGGGAACCATGTAGATATTGGTGATAAAAGTTTCTTTCGTCCAACTCACAGTCCAAGAAACTTAAGTGTATAAATAAAGAAAAATAGTAATTAAAGGTTTTCCTTTCTAGTGGCTAGTTTGGCACAACTACAAAACCTGCAGAATTTGGCCTCCTTGCACCAAAACCTACCACAAGTAGCAACGCTGGCTGCTAGCTTATCCAGTATGGCTAATTTGCATACAGTGCAGGCGACTAGCACCAGTATGGCCAACGGACCTCTGAATCTTAGCGTCAACGCCGCCTCAGGTGAAATTTACTTCTCGTTTACATACAGGGTGTTACTGAATGGTATGTCGTAAATCTCAGAGAGCAGTTGATCTAAATTCAAACATAAAAGTTCTATCTATTTCCGAAAGAGTCCGGTTTTCAAAACACAAGACTTTTTTTAGAATAACTCAAGTTAACTTTGCTTGTTACTAGGAAATGTTTTTATTATGAACATAATGTTTTTGACTTTTCGTCACCGACTCATATCATTTTTCATAAATTTCCTTACCATACATCCTTTTCACATAACTCTTATTCTCTTCTGGATACAAAACGTTATTTCCTGGAAGCAAACATTTATTTCCTGAGACAAGAGACTTGAGAAGGTTTTAAAGTATCTCATTACACCTTTGAACGTCTAGAACATCAATTAGAATTTGCTGATGAGTTCACAACAATGCAGTTTTTTATTCATCTACAGCTTTAAATTTTCTCACCTTATTGGTAACCTGAGACACAAGACTTTGAGGACGTTTTATAATTATCTCATAACCCGTTCACCCTACACCTTCAACCTGAATAGTTTTGAAAGTTCACAATCATGCAATTATTCCTTTTTTCTAAAGCTTCAAATTTTCTCAACTAATATTCTGTTTTTCTAGAAACAAAAGTTTAATTTATTTCCTGAGGCTGGAGACTTTGAGTTTTAAAGTACCTCATTACACCTTCTTTGAATGTCTAGAACGTCAACTTGTACTGTTCTGAAGGTTTAAAACAAAAATTTTATGAATTATCTGAGACAGAAGACTTGGATGATGCAGTTTTTTCTTTTGTTTGCAGTTTAAAATTGTCTTCTCCAGAAAACAGTAAGTTTTTCCTGAAAGCAAAAAATTAAAAGTTCAAATCTTGCAGTTCTTCCTTTGTCTACCACTTCCTCAACTCAAATTCTCTGCTCCTGCAACAAAAAGTTAAATGTATTTCCTGAGACAAGAGACATTGAGGAGGTTTTAAAATACCCCCTGACACGTTCTTTGAATGCATATTCGCTCAATTTGCCGTGTTCAAATCAACAGTTTATTAAATACCTGAGACAAGAGATTTTGAGGAAGTTTCATAAGTATCTCATAACACTTTCATTGTACACTTGCAATATTACTTTGAACAGTTTTTGAACATTCGAAACCATACAGTTATTCTTTTGTCTACAGCTTCAAAATTTTTCTACTACCTAGAACTTCAATTTGCACTGTTCTGATAGTTCAAAACAAAAACCTCATTAATTATCTGAGGCAGCAGTCTTTGAGAAGGCTTTATAAGTATTTCATAACTCTTTTACTGTACACCTGCAATCTTAGTTTGAGCAGTTTTGAAAATTCGAAACCATGCAGTTATTTCTTTGTCTACAGCTTAAAATTTCCTCAACTCATATTCTCTGCTCCTGGAAACAAACAATGTCTTATTTCCTGGGACAGTAGACTTTGAAGAGGTTTTAAAGTAACTCGTTACAATTTTTTTAATGTCTAGAACTTCAACTTGCATTGTTCTGATAGTTCAAAACAAAAACCTCATTAATTACCTGAGACAGGAGACTTTGAGGGGGGCTTTATAAGCATCTCAGAACACTTTTACTATATACCTGCAATCTTAGTTTGAACAGTTTTGAAAATTCGAAACCATACAGTTATTCCTTTGCCTACAGCTTCAAATATCCTCAACTCATATTTTCCGCTCCCGGAAACCAAAAATGTGTTATTTCCTGAGACAAGAGACTTTGAGGAGGAATTAGGGTATCTCATTACAAGTTTTTTTAATGTCTAGAACTTCAATTTGCACTGTTCTGATAGTTCAAAACAAAAACCTCATTTATCACCTGAGACAGGAGACTTTGAGGAAGTTTTATAAGTATTTCATAACACTTTCACTGAAGACCTGCAATCTTAGTTTGAACAGTTTTGAAAACTCGAAACCATGCAGTTATTCCTTTGTCTACAGCTTCAAATTTCCTCAACTCATATTTTCTGCTCTAGGAAACAAAAAATGTCTTATTTCCTGGGACAGTAGACTTTGAAGAGGTTTTAAGGTCTTCAAATGTCTAGAACTTCAGTTTGCACTGTTCTGATAATTCAAAATAAAAACCTCATTAATTTCCTGAGGCAGGAGACTTTGAGGAAGTTGTATAAGTACTTCATAACATTTTTACTGTCACCTGCAATCATAGTTTGAACAGTTTTAAAAATTCGAAACCATGCAGTTATTCCTTTGTCTTACAGGTTCAAATTTCCTGAACTCATATTCTCTGCTTCTGGAAACAAAAAAATGTCTTATTTCCTGAGACAGGAAACTCTGAGGAGGTTTTAAAGTATCTCATTACAAGTTCTTTGAATGTCCAGAACTTCAATTTGCACTGTTTTTATAGTTCAAAACAAAAACCTCATTAATAACCTGAGACAGGAGACTTTGAGGAGGTTTTATAAGTATCTCATAGCACATCCATTGTACACCTGCAATATTAATTTGAGCAGTTTTGAAAATTCGTAGCTATGCAAATATTCCTTTGCTTACAGCTTTAAATATCCTCAACTCATATTCTCTGCTCCTGGAAACCAAAAATGTGTTATTTCCTGAGACAGGAGACTTTGAGGAGGTTTTAGGGTATCTCATTACAAGTTTTTTTAATGTCTAGAACTTCAATTTGCACTGTTCTGATAGTTCAAAGCAAAAACCTCATTTATCACCTGAGACAGGAGGCTTTGAGGAAGTTCTATAAGTATCTCATAACACTTTCACTGAAGACCTTCAATCTTAGTTTGAACAGTTTTGAAAGCTCGAAACCATGCAGTTATTCCTTTGTCTATAGCTTCAAATTTCCTCAACTAATATTCTCTGCTCCAGGAAACAAAAAATGTCTTATTTCCTGGGACAGTAGGCTATGAAGAGGTTTTAAGGTTTTCAAATGTCTAGAACTTCAGTTTGCACTGTTCTGATAATTCAAAATAAAAACCTCATTAATTTCCTGAGGCAGGAGACTTTGAGGAAGTTGTATAAGTACTTCATAATATTTTCACTGTCACCTGCAATCATAGTTTGAACAGTTTTAAAAATTCGAAACCATGCAGTTATTCCTTTGTCTACAGGTTCAAATTTCCTGAACTCATATTCTCTGCTTCTGGAAACAAAAAAATGTCTTATTTCCTGAGACAGGAGACTCTGAGGAGGTTTTAAAGTATCTCATTACAAGTTCTTTGAATGTGCAGAACTTCAATTTGCACTGTTTTTATAGTTCAAAACAAAAACCTCATTAATAACCTGAGACAGGAGACTTTGAGGAGGTTTTATAAGTATCTCATAGCACTTCCATTGTACACCTGCAATATTAATTTGAGCAGTTTTGAAAATTCGTAACTATGCAAATATTCCTTTGCTTACAGCTTCAAATATCCTCAACTCATATTCTCTGCTCCTGGAAACCAAAAATGTGTTATTTCCTGAGACAGGATACTTTGAGGAGGTTTTAGGGTATCTCATTACACGTTTTTTTAATGTCTAGAACTTCAATTTGCACTGTTCTGATAGTTCAAAGCAAAAGCCTCATTTATCACCTGAGACAGGAGGCTTTGAGGAAGATCTATAAGTATCTCATAACACTTTCACTGAAGACCTGCAATCTTAGTTTGAACAGTTTTGAAAGCTCGAAACCATGCAGTTATTCCTTTGTCTACAGCTTCAAATTTCCTCAACTCATATTTTCTGCTCTAGGAAACAAAAAATGTCTTATTTCCTGGGACAGTAGACTTTGAAGAGGTTTTAAGGTTTTCAAATGTCTAGAACTTCAGTTTGCACTGTTCTGATAATTCAAAATAAAAACCTCATTAATATCCTGAGGCAGGAGACTTTGAGGAAGTTGTATAAGTACTTCATAACATTTTCACTGTCACCTGCAATCATAGTTTGAACAGTTTTAAAAATTCGAAACCATGCAGTTATTCCTTTGTCTACAGGTTCAAATTTCCTGAACTCATATTCTCTGCTTCTGGAAACAAAAAAATGTCTTATTTCCTGAGACAGGAGACTCTGAGGAGGTTTTAAATATCTCATTACAAGTTCTTTGAATGTCCAGAACTTCAATTTGCACTGTTTTTATAGTTCAAAACAAAAACCTCAATAATAACCTGAGACGGGAGACTTTGAGGAGGTTTTATAAGTATCTCATAGCACTTCCATTGTACAACTGCAATATTAATTTGAGCAGTTTTGAAAATTCGTAACTATGCAAATATTCCTTTGCTTACAGCTTCAAATAACCTCAACTCATATTCTCTTCTCCTGGAAACCAAAAATGTGTTATTTCCTGAGACAGGAGACTTTGAGGAGGTTTTAGGGTATCTCATTACAAGTTTTTTTAATGTCTAGAACTTCAATTTGCACTGTTCTGATAGTTCAAAGCAAAAACCTCATTTATGACCTGAGACAGGAGGCTTTGAGGAAGTTCTATAAGTATCTCATAACACTTTCACTGAAGACCTTCAATCTTAGTTTGAACAGTTTTGAAAGCTCGAAACCATGCAGTTATTCCTTTGTCTACAGCTTCAAATTTCCTCAACTAATATTCTCTGCTCCAGGAAACAAAAAATGTCTTATTTCCTGGGACAGTAGGCTTTGAAGAGGTTTTAAGGTTTTCAAATGTCTAGAACTTCAGTTTGCACTGTTCTGATAATTCAAAATAAAAACCTCATTAATTTCCTGAGGCAGGAGACTTTGAGGAAGTTGTATAAGTACGTCATAATATTTTCACTGTACACCTGCAATCATAGTTTGAACAGTTTTGAAAATTCGAAACTATGCAGTTATTCCTTTGTCTACAGGTTCAAATTTCCTGAACTCATATTCTCTGCTTCTGGAAACAAAAAAATGTCTTATTTCCTGAGACAGGAGACTCTGAGGAGGTTTTAAAGTATCTCATTACAAGTTCTTTGAATGTCTAGAACTTCAATTTGCACCGTTCTGATAGTTCAAAACAAAAACCTCATTTATCACCTGAGACAGGAGACTTTGAGGAAGTTTTATAAATATCTCATAACACTTTCACTGAAGACCCGCAATCTTAGTTTGAACAGTTTTGAAAGTTCGAAATCATGCAGTTATTCCTTTGTCTACAGCTTCAAATTTCCTCAACTAATATTCTCTGCTCCAGGAAACAAAAAATGTCTTATTTCCTGGGACAGTAGGCTTTGAAGAGGTTTTAAGGTTTTCAAATGTCTAGAACTTCAGTTTGCACTGTTCTGATAATTCAAAATAAAAACCTCATTAATTTCCTGAGGCAGGAGACTTTGAGGAAGTTGTATAAGTACGTCATAATATTTTCACTGTACACCTGCAATCATAGTTTGAACAGTTTTGAAAATTCGAAACTATGCAGTTATTCCTTTGTCTACAGGTTCAAATTTCCTGAACTCATATTCTCTGCTTCTGGAAACAAAAAAATGTCTTATTTCCTGAGACAGGAGACTCTGAGGAGGTTTTAAAGTATCTCATTACAAGTTCTTTGAATGTCCAGAACTTCAATTTGCACTGTTTTTATAGTTCAAAACAAAAACCTCATTAATAACCTGAGACAGGAGACTTTGAGGAGGTTTTATAAGTATCTCATAGCACTTCCATTGTACACCTGCAATATTAATTTGAGCAGTTTTGAAAATTCGTAACTATGCAAATATTCCTTTGCTTACAGCTTCAAATATCCTCAACTCATATTCTCTGCTCCTGGAAACCAAAAATGTGTTATTTCCTGAGACAGGATACTTTGAGGAGGTTTTAGGGTATCGCATTACAAGTTTTTTTAATGTCTAGAACTTCAATTTGCACTGTTCTGATAGTTCAAAGCAAAAACCTCATTTATCACCTGAGACAGGAGGCTTTGAGGAAGTTCTATAAGAATCTCATAACACTTTCACTGAAGACCTTCAATCTTAGTTTGAACAGTTTTGAAAGCTCGAAACCATGCAGTTATTCCTTTGTCTACAGCTTCAAATTTCCTCAACTAATATTCTCTGCTCCAGGAAACAAAAAATGTCTTATTTCCTGGGACAGTAGGCTATGAAGAGGTTTTAAGGTTTTCAAATGTCTAGAACTTCAGTTTGCACTGTTCTGATAATTCAAAATAAAAACCTCATTAATTTCCTGAGGCAGGAGATTTTGAGGAAGTTGTATAAGTACTTTATAACATTTTCACTGTACACATGCAATCATAGTTTGAACAGTTTTGAAAATTCGAAACCATGCAGTTATTCCTTTGTCTACAGGTTCAAATTTCCTGAACTCATATTCTCTGCTTCTGGAAACAAAAAAATGTCTTATTTCCTGAGACAGGAGACTCTCAGGAGGTTTTAAAGTATCTCATTACAAGTTCTTTGAATGTCCAGAACTTCACTGTTTTTGCTTCAGAGCAAACAATCAGGAACATCCTGGAAACAAAAAATGTCTAATTGCCTGAGACAGGAGACTTTGAGGAGGTTTTAGGGTATCTAATTACAAGTTTTTTTTAATGTCTAGAACTTCAATATGCACTGTTGTAATAGTTCAAAGCAAAAACCTCATTAATTTCCTGAGACAGGAGACTTTGAGGAGGTTTATAAGTATCTTAAAACATTTTCATATTTAACTGAAAACTTAAATCATATTCTCTGCTCCAGGAAACAAAAAATGCTTTATTTCCTGGGACATAGACTTTGAAGAGGTTTTGAGGTTTTTTATTGTCTAGAACTTCAATTTGCACTGTTCTGATAGTTCAAAACAAAAACCTCATTAATTACCTGAGACAGAAGACTTTGAGGGGGCTTCATAAGTATCTCAGAACACTTTTACTGTACAGGGTGGCCTAATTTGGGTGTTTTAAATGGGAAACTCCTAAACTAATAGGACTATTAAAAATCAAAAACTCGATGCCGAGGTAATTTCTCGAGCTGAATTCATTGCCGGAAACAGAAATCTGCTATCGTCTTTTGTTTTCTTGCAATTGATGAAAGCTCAATTTTCGCCATTTTCGAAAATACGTTATAATTTTTTTATTAGTCTAGTTTGGTAAAATGGTTTTTACATTATTAAGGCACTTTTTTGAATAGATTTAGAATAGAAACAGGAGACTTTGAGGAGGTATTAAAATTATCTCCAACACTTTCACTGTACACCTCTCAGCAATCTTAGTTTGAGCAGTTTTGAAAATTCGAAACCATGCAGTTATTCCTTTGTCTACAACTTCAAATTTCCTGAATTCGTACTCCATTCTCATGGAAACAAGAAGTTTTTTGCTGTAAGTAAAAATCCTCTAAGCAAAATTTATTTCCTGAAACAAGACTTTGATAAGGTTTCAGAGTATCTCACCACACCTTTGAATGTCTAGAACTTCAATTAGAACTCTTCCGAAAGCTCAAAACGATGTCGTTTTTCTTTTATATACAGCTTTAGTTTTTCTCACCACACATTCTCTTTCAAAATTAAAAGATCAACATCATGGCAGTTATTCCTTGGTGTTTTTACTAATTTAAGCAGACTGCAGTACTGCAGATTTAAACATTTATTTTAAATCTTTTTCTCACCAGTTCTGAGTTTCAACATAGATATAGTACAAGGTGTTTATTAGAAAAACGTCATCTAGAACGCTATGAATTTTTGACAGAATAAGATGACATAATCAAAATAAATAGAGCTTTGTTCCTTCGTCATTTGCTGAACTCATATTCTTTGCTCCTGGAAACAAAGCGTAATTTATTTCCTGGAACACAAGACTTTGAGGAGGTTATAAAGTATCTTATTGTACCCTCTTTGAAAGTCTAGAACTTCAATTTGAACTTATCTGAAAGTTCAAAACACAACAGTATTTCCTTCATGTATAACTTCAAATTTTCGCACCACACATTCTACTCTCTTAACAAAAACTTTATTGTCTATCTGAGACACGACACTTTGAGGAGGTTTAATAAAAAATTCTTATCCTGCTATATTCACGGAAATACCTCGTATAAGTGGAACGCCGGCAGTTGAGAGGGGTGATTTCATGAAATGAAAGAAAATTCAACAACAGGTACACGAAAAATTGGCAAAAAAATTAAATTTTTGCCATAAAATGTTATGCGATTTTTTCTTGTTATATCCTTACCACGTACAAAGATATCAAGCACGTCTTCCGAGGGATTTTGAACCCAATACGCTTTTTTGTAGATGGTATTTTGAGGGACTTGCAGAAAATCCCAATTTTTTTGGTTTACGGACAAAGCGAATATTTCCAGAAACGCAATAATCGACTTTCCTAATATTCACAACAGGATCCAAGAAAATCTTCGTGCTATTACATAGACACATTTAAAAAAAATATTCGCTCAACGTTTGTATCGACATCATGGGTGACATTTGACTGGACCATTTTTTTACCAGGATGAACAATTTTACAGTAATTTTCTACAAAATGGTTTGCCTTTGATTCTTGAAGATGTTCCTCTTCAGTTACAACAACAACACTGGCTCGAGATTATTTGGATGGAGCTTACCGAAATCAGTGTGATAGGTGGTGGAAGACCATAATTCTGGCTACTTAGGTCGCCTGGTTTTAATTGCATAGATTTATATTTTCAACCACATACGTAATGATGACAGTACTGTCTTTTTTTAACCTTGGAAGTGTCACATTACTGGTCTTGAACGGGAATTCTATTACTGGTCTAGGACTCGAAGTAACTACTGGTTCATTTTGCTTTATACCATAGCAACCATCAAAATTATGTCTATTGAGTCATATTTAGTGAAGATTTCAGCCAGAATGAAATACATCACAAAAATAAATAATATTCAAGAACATTTTTTTAATTTTCGGGAAGTACATAAGGGTTGAAAATAAAATATTTATATAATCGATGGGGAGTCATTACAGTCTCGATATTTTATTTGTCTCGACGCTACGCGTACCTATTAATATTATTCTTAAGACTGCCCCTTGGGAATGAAACTAATAATTAAAATCTACATACTGCAGTGAACAAAAGTGTCAAATTTCAACAAAATCGGCAGACAGACCCTTAATATATTAAAAAAAAAAAATTTTTTTCCTTCCACACCCTTTATCTTGAAAATCACACTCTCTAGGACACAAATTTATAGAAACTTTTCTGTTTGAATTCTAGAATGCGCTCTAAGATTAGCGACATACCTTTATAGTATGTATATAGTAACACTCTATATTTGTTATTTGTATTTTAATTATTATTTACTATTTCACTATTCTCATTATGAGAAAAGGCGTACTTTGCGCTCATAACTAACAATGCTAGGCAGGTAATTAGATGCGTGCTTTGCTAAACTTCCTTCGCAAAAATTGACCAATCTCCCCATAACAACCTATTACAAATGGGTTTTTAATTGCCGAAGCAATCAGCTAAACTAAAATTATAATTAAAAGAATCATTAGATTCAAAGAAAAACCCGATCCACCAATTTCTAACGGTTATTCAATATTTTAATTGCGTACGCCCGAACGGTGTTTAATATTCAAATATCGCCTTATTACCTACAAAATTGTATTACATTTTTCCGGTAAGTCACTCGGTTTAATTGCGATTATGGCGAAAAATTTACCCGCTTTATGAAAATTGCAACTGGCAATAATTTGCATATTGTGTGAGCAGTTTAGAATTTTTCGATTCTATAACGTAAGTAGGTAGGTAGATGAAATTATACAGCCGAGGTTCAAACACCATTAAAATGGAAATTATTGGCTACGTGATCGCTGTTGGACGATTTTGCTGTAGATGATAATATAATTCCGAGCTTTTGATGCATTAGCCTTTGTTACATAATAAATAGTCGAGGTTTCATGTCTTCAAAACAACAAATCGCACATTCTATTAGTTTTTAGTAATGGGATTTACCGATTATCCGGCTCGTTTAATAATAAACATATTTAATGTAATTATTTGCATTACCTAAGGAGCGGTAGTTAATAATCATTAAGCATATTACTGCATTCCTGGTACTGCAAAACAAAAAATCGAGGCTTAACTACCACGTGTGGGCAGGCAAAACTGCTGCTGTTTATCATAATATCTTTATAAAGGAAGTGTTCGGTTTTGTTTTGACCACCTTTGGAACATGTAACCGTACTTAAAACCGCTCCCTTTAACAAATCTATTTGAATTGAATAAAAAAAAAATAGACAAATTAGTCTACAATGGTGTTTTTAAGATTGAACAAACTATCTTAATAGCCTCTTAATGCTTACGATATACTCAAGGACTGTATTAATATACATGCCGGCCCAATGAACACTTTCCTCTCCATGTCAAGGGCGATCCTACCTATAGGCAAGGGATGCAAACAACACTGGCGGCCAAACATTTTAATTTAACATCCGCAAATGAGAAATTTAACTTGAAAAAATGGGACGATAAAGTATTACAAATATTAGAGGTGGTTAGCGAGATAGATAGAGGAAATCACGTTTGCGAAATTGCCAACGTTTCAACTTTTATGGAAGTCTTCCTTAGGGCTAAAATATAAGTATACTTACAAATAGCAAAACTATATTCGGTTGCAAGTACTTAACACGACAAGGTGGGTGTTGTTTTGGTTCTGGGTTATGCAAAAAAGGGCGTATGCATCTCTGTTTTTAAGGGTGTTGACTCTTATCTCTGTCCAACTCATTACTACTTACAAATTCTTTCAAAAACTTTGTTTTCTCGCGAGATATTTCGTTTAAAATTTTGTTGGCTCTACAAACGTCAGATATAGGTTTTTCTATAACAATCGACATATTCGTTTATTGTATTTATTTGTTCCGAGTTTATTATAAGAATGGCAATTGAAAAAAAAAATTCTGGAAAATGACATAAGTAGATTCGAGCTAGAAAGTTTCGATTTAACTTCACCATCCTCGGGTTGACAGGTCCGCCTTTCGCCCTAATTCAAAAATGCATCTCTCTTTTAAACGCTATCTTTTCAGTAAGTCTTCCTCTATCTCACTCATATTATTAAAATTCATATCCTCATATTACTTAAAAACGGTTCCTAAAATATTTTTCTTGCAAGACATTTTACTTTAATTTTTGGCTTTATCAAAAGAACTGGAAGCAACTAACCTAAATTAACTAGATATAACTTGTTCTAGCAATCACACAGAGAGCGCCCCCCCCCCCCCCGTAAGAGCTCGCCTTTCGCACTAAAATCAGAAAAGAGATCTATGCATCTCTCATTTAAACGCTGCCTTCTCCATAAGTCTTCCTCTATCCCACTTATTATTATTACTTAAAACCGGTTACAAATACTTTGTTGCGAACTCAGGATTCAATAATTCCAAAACACTACTTATTTATCCCACAGATACACACAAGTACAATTCGACTACTAAGCAACTCACTACGTAACACTTTATAGCGTTCTATTATCGTTTGGTACTTTAGCTTACCCATAGCTCGATTAAATAAAACTGCTGCTAACGTCGACGCTATTCGCTTTTATTCACAATTCTAAAAATATACAAAGGCCTAGAACCATCTTAGAAGAAAAATAATTGACAAGAGACACACAAAAAAAAGGTCGTAGATAACTGCGTTCTAAATAAACAGAGCTGGGGCGTGAGACTGTCATTCGTGACAGTCCCACGCCCCAGCGCCCAGACAGGCCGCGAGCCGCGAATGTCCAACCTCTAATGACGCTCTGCCTCCCAGCCACTGCTCACCGTAACATTGCCCTCCTCCTAAGGTTGTTCGTCCCGAACAGATAGAGTTCCATGGTATCGTGCTAATAGATCCAGATGGACAATCTTTGACCTGGGGGTCCGCTGGATCCTATACACCACGTCATTAATCATCTTTATAATTGTATAAGGCCCTTCTCAGTTTTGGCTAAGTTTCATCAAATACAGTACAGCCACATCAAATAACCATCCTGGAAACCGCGGAAGTTAGCCAGTAAGTCATAACTTGCTTTGGCTCATTCACTGGAGATCCGCAGTTTATTCTTGACTTGTTCATGAACATTGTTAAGCCTCTCCTTGAGCTCCTCAGAATTCTTTCAGCAAATCTTTTTCTGGTGTTCCATACATCAAATCCGCAGGAAGCCTCATTTCCCTTCCGAACATAACTTTCGCCGGAGTATAACCAGTGGCTTCGTGTATAGAGCCTCGATATGCCATCAACATGAGAGGTAGATGTTGGTCCCAATCACGCTGATGATCTGCCACCATTTTAGACAGGTAATGTTCCATTGATCCGATTAAATCTCTCCACCATCCCATCCGTCTGTAGATGCAACTGAGTTGTCCTGGTCTTGCAAGTTCTGAGAAGTTCCATGATCTTCTGGAAAACAGCCGATTCAAAATTTCGGCCCTGATCAGAATGAAGTTGGAGAGGGACTCCAAATCTGCAGAACATTTAATTTACTAGCACCGTTGCCTCCGTCGTTGCTTCTTGATTAGGAAGGGCGTACGCTTCATGCCATTTAGTGAAATAATCCATGGCGACCAAGATGAATTTGTTGCCTGACTCAGTCTGAGAATATGGTCCCGTGACATCAATTGTTAGCCTCTCGAATGGAGCACCTACAGTGTACTGGACCATTCGGCCCCGTGATCTTGTTCGAGGTCCGTTTGTCGCACAACAAACTTCACACTTGCGGCACCAAGATTCGACGTCTTCATGATGATTCACCCAGTAGTACCGCTCTTTAATTTTGGCCAAGGTTTTATTGACCCCAAAATGACCTGCACTTGTTCCGTCGAGCATTTCCTGTAGTACATCCGATTTTCTGCTACCAGGAACAACCAACTGACTGACTACGGTCTTGCCATCCGGACTCTTCCACGCTCTCTTCAGTAATCCATTTTCTATTGTAAGAGAGTTGCACTGGGCCCATAGCGCCTTCAGGTTTGGAGTTTTACCAGCAATTTCTTGCCACTCTGGTCTCTTGTCGTCAGTTTTTGCCAAGAGTATGGGTCCAATATCTGGATCATTCATTTGTTCGTCTCGAAGCGTCTTTGTGATCCAGCCATCGTTTATTTCCACCGACGTTCTCCTTACAGAAGGAAGTCCCTCACGCTGCTCAGTTCTTTGACAATGCCGACAATCTTCTGTACACGGCCGTCTAGACAATGCATCGGCATTTCCGTGAGACCTTCCTGGTCGATGTTCAATTTGGAAGTCGTGCTGCTGCAGGCGCTCCATCCATCTGGCTATTTGGCCTTCAGAGTTTTTCATCTATATAACTGTTCAGGAACCTTTTTCCATATAAGTAGCGATGGTAATGTTCAACTGCTTTAACGATGGCCAACAGCTCCTTTCTAGTGACGCAATAGTTTCTTTCTGGCTTACTTAAAGTATCAATGACGTAGTACTGAATGACCGAAGCTCGTAAATAACCGCGTTCTAAATAAATCACTCGTGACAGTCCCATGTCGCAGCGCCCGGATAGGCCGCGAGCCGCGAAGGTCCAACCTCCAATGTCGCTCCGCCTCCCAGCCACTGCTCACTGTAACAATATTTTACTTTAATTGGCTTTATCAAATGAGCTGTAAGCAACTAACCTAAATTAACTATATATAACTTATTCTAGCAATTATACAACAAAATATTATATATATATATATATTATATTATATATATATATTACATACAAAATATTATATATATTACATATATACAACAAATTATACAACAAAAGACGGGCCCGTACGGGCCCGTCTTTTGCACTAAACAAGAACAAAAAACAAAAAACGCTGTCTTCTCCATAGTCTTCCTCTATCCCACTCATTATTACTTAAAAACGGTTTCAAAAACTTTTTTCTTGCGAGATATTTTACTTTAATTTTTGGCTTAAAATAGCTGGAAGCAACTAAATTAACTAGATATAACTTGTTCTAACAACTATACAAAGGCGTGCCCTTACGGGCCGAAATCGATTTGCACACAAGCAGCCCCTAGTTTAGGGTCGCCTTTGCTCCATGTTTTTTCCTTTTTTTCTAAAGGTAAACATTTATTTGTGCTATTTGAAAAGTTTTAATTTCAAATCCTAACCGAAAGTGAGTGTTAACCCTAAAGTTTCCATGGAAAGAGATGATGATATATCATTTAAGGGGCGTCAAAATCACTTTTCAAGGAAACCTTTTTTTTAAGTTTTGGATTAGCAGTTCCAGAAATAATGTTGAAAAATATAAACTAATGATCGAACATTTTAGTCTATTAATTTCTCAAATATACTCCACGAGCCTCCATACAGTAGTAGAGGCATTGCTTAGAAATATCTCTGATATTTTCAGTCCCAATTATGAAAAAGACCTTCTTCTAAAAATGCCTATCTTCTGTGCATATGTTGCATATTGAACCTTATCAAGTAAAAGTGGAACCAAAGGGAGTTTTCAAAATTTTTTTTTGATTCATCTACATCGAAAATGCAAAAGACAAAACAGCAGTTTTAACACCATCAATTCTTTAGTTTTTCGAAGCCAGCCAACTGCAACCATTACTAGAAGCAAACATAGTTGCAGAAACTATGAAACATTCAAGCTCAACTCTAGATATGAAGAGTAACTGGAAGTTATTCGCAAATACTAACAAAAGGCCAAACCCGAAGAGGAAAAAGTCACTCCAAAAACAGTTCGAAAAAAAACTGAAAAAGGATGCAAGAACTTGAAATCTGAGCTTACTAAACCCATACAGATGCCAATATACAGGGTGTTTCAGAAAGGTACTGACAAACTTAAGGGGGTTATAGATGACGCCAAGTCATATACATTTTGCTTATCAACCCCTATCCGCAAACGCACCGTTTTCGAGATACAGGGTGTTAAAGAAATATTTCGTTTATAAGTTTTTTGTTTATATTTCAGCGACTAGTTGAGATAGACAACTGAATTTTTGTACACGTTTAACCATTACTTGGACGTATTTTATGAGTAAATGGGTAAACTTTATGAGTAAATAGAGCGCGCTTTTTCATGTGCCCGTGGCGGAGACTTTGGGGTCCCCTGGGATTGTTTTGCCTCTAACGACTACGCCACTGGAAAAAATTGCAATTTGAAAGCACATTGTGAAGGGCCAATATTTTCTAGACAAAAAAGGTACTGTTAGTCAAAAGCGCTGATATGCGCCGTTTTTAAGTTAAATATTAAATATTATGATGAAAACCATGGGTTAGCAACAAAAAAATAAACTGAAATTTTTGTTTTTTATACAACTAGTTACAAAAGTGGCTCAAAATGCCGACCACCAATCATGGAGTGACGCACCCGTTGAAAGATGTGTGGTGTCTTTTGAATAAAGAGGCATGCTGCCATCACTCTCCGTAACAATTCCTCTTGGTTGTCAACAGAAGTTTCATAAACCAAGGACTTGACATAACCCCACAAAAAGAAATCCAACGGATTTAAGTCTGGGCTTCGTGCTGGCCAATGTACAGGCCCTCCTCGCCCAATCCATCTATCAGGAAATATCTGATTCAAATGATCCTGCTCGGATTGGATAAAATGTGCCGGAGCACCGTCATGTTGAAACAACATTATACGCCGAACGTCCAAAGAAGCGGTTTCCAGTAATTGAGGTAGAACGTTTTGCAAAAAGTCGAGGTAAATGTTGCCATTTAATCGAGGCGGAAGCAAGTACGGGCCAATCAAAAAGTCACCTATAATCCCAGCTCAGATGTTAATAGCAAACTTATGCTGATTTGATCTAATCCAAGTGGCATGAGGATTTTGATCGTTCCATATGTGACTGTTATGGCTATTGAAAAATCTGTCTCTAGTGAAACAACATTCATCTGAAAACATAATGATCAAACCAAAATCCCGTTGGAAAATTGCTGTCTTGGTTGATAGTCCTGCGGTTTTAATTCTTGAACTTTTTGACGGCGGTAAGGATGTAAAAGCTGTTGCTGAAGAACACGACACACAGTTGAAGCGGAAGTATTTAGTTCACGTGCAACTGCTCGCGTGTTGGTAGACGTTTGTTCTTCAAATCGCTGCAAAACTTCTTCCTCTAAGGCCACTGTTCGTGCAGTTCTTGTTTGTCCGGCTCTTCCATCTATAAATGATTTTTCCTCTTTTTACCATGTTTTTCATCATAAAATTCCATTTAACACAAAAACGCCTCACATTAGTGCTTTTGACTTAGAGTACTTTTTCTGTGTAGAAAGTATTGGTCCTTTACAATGTGCTTTCAAATTGCAATTTTTTCCAGTGGCGTAGTCGTTAGAGGCAAAACAATTCCAGGCGACCCCAAAATCTCCGCCACTGGCACATAAAAAAGCGCGCTCTATCACTCATAAAGTACGTCCAAGTAATGGTAAAACGTGTACAAAAATTCGGTTGTCTATCTCAACTAGTCGCTAAAATATAAACAAAAAACTTATAAACGAAATAGTTCTTTAACACCCTGTATCTCGAAAACGGTGCGTTTGCGGATAGGAGTTTACAAGCAAAATTTGTATAACTTGGCATCCTCTATAACCCCCTTAAGTTTGTCAGTACCTTTCTGAAACACCCTATATATTGAAGATATAAAGAAAAAAATTATTGTCAACGAAACCTGGAAAGAAGAAACCTTAAGCTTCGGGTTAGAGGCTTAAGGGAAGAATTATCAATGATGAGTTTCCTCCAGTAAGCGGATCAATGACCTTATGAGCGGTTCCCAAGCACCAGTATATAGACCCGAAAAAAACAAAGGGGCTAAAACCCTTTGAGTCCAAGAAGGAGATTTGAGGGAATTACGGATCTAGAAAAACTGGATGAAGATATTGATAAACTTAAGAAGATGGGAGGAGCTGATGTAGACGATAAGCTTAAAAAGAGTCCCAAGAAACCAAAAAAGGCCCTACCACTAACTTTCCATTAAAAATTGTTGAGGTCAAGCCTATAAAGCTAAGGTAAACGTAAAAGTCAAAAATGAGGATTAAGTGGGTGGACTTTCCAACACTTATGGCCATTTCCACCAAGCAAATATTAAGTAAACTTAAAGTTAAGGGCCCTTAAGCCTAAGCTAGCTGCTAGCATGAGTAACCATGGTAATAATGGAAGCCTTAACTAAGTGTACTTAAAAATTGCGTGACGCGAACGGCCCTTAATGAAATAGTACAATTTGGACACGACATAATATCTAAAAAATATATAAAAAATAGAAAAAAAGGCCAAAGGGATGTTGGAGGAATCAAGGATGCTGAGAAATATTTAATAGAGCTTGGGAGGCTGGATTTTTAAATCAAAGATTTGGAGAAGAAAAAGAAGAAGGAAGAAACTCGCGAACCTGCTACAATCAAGATTATCAAGAAGAAGAAATACGGTTGATTTGAGGAAACGTCCAGGAAAAAAGGAGAAATTCCGGAAGAAACGGAAGAAACGGAAGAAACGGAAGAAAAAGTAAATCCATTATTCCGGATAAAACTGAAAAGAGATCGAAGGCCGACTTTAAGGGCGCAGATTAACTTCCCTTATAAATACAATCTAAAGTGCTTTCCGGGCTTTGAAGCCGTGGTCCAATGGATTTTCTTCTTGACGTTTCGTCTACAGCTGTGGCAGACATTATCAAAGGCGATGAGGCAATGGGCGAAGTGATCTCCCGTGCTTCCCGACGTTGACTGAGTCGACTGTGGTGAGCTCCGTGGTATTTATTCCCCCGCTACCGTGCTGCAGTAGACGGGCTGGGGTGGGGGTAGTGGTAGCGCGGGGTTTCAGCGCACTTGAAGACCGTAAGATTGTGCTTTTTCAGTAGCCTGCCAATCCTGTCCCTTATTTTGTGGACGTATGTGTCAAACGATCCACCTTTTCCCACTCGCTCCTATGCAAGCTGTTAGCTAGTTCTAAATTGACAAGTAGGAGTGTTTTATCATTATATCCAAAATCTCTATGGATCTTATGGATCCTTTCACGGAGGAGAGATTGTTAACCTGTTAATTGTGGAAGTGTTCAGTCACGCATCCGTCTTATTGAAGTTGACTCAGGGGTCAATTCTGTGGCCTATTTTTTTTGTCCTGTATGTCAGTAATTTTCTTGCTATTTCATACGGGTTATAACGTTATATTCAGTACGCTGAATTGTGTTAATTTTAAACCATATTCCAGTCCTAGGGTCTGATGATGCTCAATCAAGCGAAACTCGAGAGAAATATAATTTTTGAGACCGCAGACTTTGCGTTATTGTCGTAGGTTTAATAACTTATTTATTTAATCAGTTCACTTTAATATAAACATGTTGCAATACTTTTGTCGCTAAGATTTTGTTACAAATTACCCTCAGCAATAGTTACTTGAAATGAATTCCACTTTAAAGAAATAATTATTTGACAAATCACACTCTTCTCTATCAAAAAACCACCCTTAACTAAATAAAGGAATAAAACGTCATTTACAATAAAAAAATCGATTTGTTGCAATTTACATTCTAACAATTCGTTTTTAGCTGCAACCCCTCGGTCGCAACCCAACAGCATACCCTGCGATCCCCCAGTGACCAGTATGGCCCCGCTGGGGGCGCAGGCGCCGCCCCCCTCTTCGCTGCACCCCCAAAACCACCTGTTGCCATCGCCCCAGCCAGCGCCGATGCCTCAACTGATCCTGGCTTCTGGACAGTTGGTTCAAGGTATCCAAGGGGCCCAATTACTGATACCTACCTCACAAGGTAGCTTTTGATTTACTCGAAATGTGGTTTATATGGTGTTTGATCCTTGCGGTGTACAGGTTTGGCTACTCAGACCATTTTGACGATACCGGTCAATCATGTAAATAGCAGCGATCAGATGGTGAACCTAGCATTGAATAACGGGCAAGTGATGCAGACCTCTTTGGCGAACCTCCAAGCGATGGCCCAAAGCAACTTGTTGGCAAATAATGCCCCTCCTCCACCTCCTCCTCAAGGTATTTTACATATATTTTTGATTGACAACTTAACTGACACCGAGTTTTATTTTTAGTTCCCACAGCCAATGGGACCATTAACTCCCAGTCTCTCATGAATCCGGCCTCGTTGCAACTCCTACAATCCTTGCCACCAATGATCTCCACGCCGCACACACCTGCGCAACAGAATCCATTGCTCAATTCGCTGACGCAGCCTTTGCTCAACCAAGCTACGCCCTTGATGAGCCAGAGCCAACCGTACGTGAGCCAACCGGCTAGCATGTTTTCTCAAGCGCCACCGATGTTAAGCCAGGCCACGCCTCCAAGTTCCCAAACTCCGCCCTCAAGGTTGGGTGGAGGGGGAAACTATGGCGAGAGTAAACAGCTACCCACCTACCAGTCCCCAGTGATATCAAGGAGCGCGCTGTCTCCTGGAATGAACGGTGGGGGAAGGAGCAGTGCAGGCGCCTCAGACAGTAGCGTAGGAGTCAGTGTTAAGAGGAGCCCTAGTTCTCTTAGTCCTGGATGTAATGACAGCTCCACGGCGGATTTGCTGATAGATTCTCCAAGTAAGTGTCGGGTTTTATTTGCTATTATTGCCGCTTAATTGTTATTGTCTTAAATTGCAAGACAATAGGGCCTCGTCACCCTGGAGATAATGGGTGTTTAATTATTATTAATGCGTTCGGTAGAACCTAATTTATATACACGGCGATTAACTAAATTAAAGTGGGGTTTCGCCCATTGTCTAGCCAATTTTTATGGAATAGTGCTACGATAATTCCGCTTATTTCCCTAGACCAACCGACGATTAATCAAACAAACAGCAATGTGGTGGACGGAATTAATTTGGATGAAATCAAAGACTTCGCCAAGGCCTTTAAACTGCGGAGGTTGTCGTTGGGGCTGACGCAGACGCAGGTCGGTCAGGCCCTTAGTGTGACCGAGGGACCTGCGTATAGTCAAAGTGCCATATGTAGGTGAGTTCTGATTGGTTTATTAAAAGTCTAAAAACTGGATAGCACTTATACAATTGGCCAGTGTTTAATATTCTTGTTACTTTATCCAATCACAATTAAACTGATCGACACTATAGATTCCTCTTTGTTCCCAGTGCCCTGGCCTCCCAGATGGTTGCAGCTGCCCAACAGCAAGCAATGTACGTCTTTTTTTATTTTTAACTTTCATTTATTTAAAAAAATCAAAATCTCCGAGGGAAACTTAGATGACAAACCTAAAACGCAACATATATTCCTCGGAAATTTTCTTTTTCACATAACGACATAGATGTAAGTAGTCTGGCCATTTAGACTGTAGTTTTGTATTGGCGCCAGGGCACTGGCATATCTCTTTTTGGTTAAGCGTATGTTCTCAATAGTTCTCAACACACATGCTAGTGTCCTGTGCCAACCAGTCGCTTGCCTATGCAGGATAAATTCTACATTTGATTATTTCTTTTTAATAAAATTTAGGTTTGAGAAACTGGACATCACGCCCAAGAGTGCCCAGAAAATCAAACCCGTCTTGGAACGGTGGATGAAAGAAGCTGAGGAAAGGTATTAATAATTTTCAACGATTGAGTGTCCTTTGTTTTTTAACATTGTTCTTTTGTAAGGTACAAAAGTGGGCAAAATCACTTGACTGACTTCATCGGCATTGAGCCCTCGAAGAAGAGGAAAAGGAGGACGTCCTTCACTCCTCAAGCCCTTGAATTACTTAACGCTCACTTTGAAAGGAACACTCATCCTTCAGGTAGGTATTAAGTTTTTAGACCATATATTTTTAGGGCAGGAATTGTTTGAAATTTAATTTTGAGTTAATTTAATTAGTTTTCTTTATTCGATTCACGAAAAATGTAATTTGGTTTGAGACAGTTGGTGATGACTCGAACATCCTTTCCTTTAATGACAATAACAAAAGACTGATCCTTTAGGAAATAGATCTACGAATAGTGTCATAACGTGTCTGAGTCTCTAAAAAGAATGGATTTTTGGTAATTACAAAAAAAACTTGTCAAAAGGACCATCATCACAAAGCCTTACATCTGTTAGTTCGTTTGTCAGTCTACTTTCCGTACTTTCCGTATATGTATAATATAATATACAAACATAAAAATAATAATATGGTTTCAAATAAATCATCACTGGAGCTGGGATCGAAACCATGGAAACTTGAATTTGAAAAACTTGAAAGGCCTGAGGAAGAAAAAGGAGTAGCCTGAAAAAGTGAGAGTTCCTCCCAAGAAAAGAAACAAAGTTAAGCCTGCAGAGGCCTCGGAAGACAAGGAATTCGGTCCTCGAAAACCTAACAAAAATAAAGATGAGGGGCAAACGAAAACTATTCACAAATTTGAACGGAAACCCAAGCCTAAAGAGGACCAGAAAAAGCCGCAGCTAAAACCGTTCAAAAAACCTGAAGAAGAAGACGAAAACTCCAAACCTGAACTTATTAACCCCACAGAAACACCAGTTGAAGATATAAAGAAAAAGGAAAAATTATCAAAAAAAACCTGAAGAGAAGAAATCTCAAGCTTTGAGTTTGAAGCTTTAAGCAGAATTTTCCATATTGAGTTCCTTCCGGTAAGCGAAACCAATCTATTACCTTAGAAGCGGTTCCTAAGTATAATAGTATGTTATTGAGGAACATTGAAAAGGCTGCAATTAACCCTGCAGCTCAAGAAGAAGAAAAAGTTGCCTAAGATTGAGGACCTAGAAAATTTATGAAGACCTAGGAAAGGATAAAGAACTTGAGCCTTTCTTAGGATTTTAACACACGACGAAAAAGTATAGATGATGATTTTAGAAAGCCCTTGTTGAGGTCAATCCTGAGAAAAATTAAGGTGATAGACCTCACTTTCAAAATGGCTGACATCAAATTTAAAAAGACTCCAAGGGGACCAGAAGTGAAATTAAAATATAGAGGAGGTGAAGAAAAAAGAAGTCTCAAGCTTTGCGTTTGAGCCCCTAAACAGAATTTTCCACGTTGAATTCCTTCCTGTAAGCGAAGCTACTCTATTACCTTAGGAGCGTTTCCTAAGGGTAATAGTATACTGTCTAGGAACATTGAAGAGGCTGCAATTAACCCTGACTGAAGCTCAAGAAACAGAAAAAATAGCTTGAAAAAGATTGAAGATGGAAAAGGATAAAGAGCTCGATAAGACAGAAAACTGTAGTGAGTTGAAAGAGCGTTCAAAAAAAAAATCAGAAGGCGCTTGGAATAACACTTGTTGAGATCAACTCTGAAGAAGCTAAGATGATAGATTTCACTCCCAAATTGGCAGACATCAAACTGAAAAAGGCTCCAAGGAGACCAGAAGGTCAGAACTCACAGAACTGAAACTTCCTAAACTTAAGTTACAAACCAGGATAAACTGGATGGATTTCCCACCAATCAGTGGAATATTAAAAACTTTTCAAGGCAATTTAATTGGAGCTATAAGAAAAAAATTACATATCTAGAAATATAGAAGAAGCTGACAAACTAAGAGGAAAACCCAAAGAAAAATTGGTGTCGTAAAACATTTAATAAAGCTTGAGAAGCTCGTCTTAAAGTCGAAGACCTCAAGAACAAATCCGACGAAGAAACTATGAAACTGTTACAACCAAAAGTACCAAATAAGAAAGAAAAAAATTGATCCTGAGTCTGAAGAAGTGGAAGCCAAAAGAAAAGATTTTACCAAAGTAAGTGGTAAGATCCAGTCTTATGACGCTTTCTGATGTTCAGCATACAATTAGTGACCTTGATGATACTGACTAAATATGTCCCATTACAATATGTTGAAATGGTAAAGGTGGATGGGAAATCTTAGGAATTAAGAAGCCCAAATGATTCAATACAGACATTTGGTCACTCCATGTAACAACATGGAGTGAGCTAAAAAAACTAAAAAAGGAGAAACCAAAGAAAAATTGTTTGATGTCGTACAACGTTTAATAGAGCTTGAGTAGCTCGGTCTTGAAGTCGAAGACCTCAAGAATAAACCCGAGGAAAAAACTGGTGAAATTGTTACAACCAAAAGTTCTAAGGGCAAAGACCCATACAAGGAAGAAGAGATTGATCCTGAGTCTGAAAAAGTGGAAGCTAAAAAAATATTTGACTAAATTGACCATGATGATACTTACTAAATATGTCCATTGCAAAATGTTGAAATGGTGGAGCTGGCTAGGAAATCTCAGAGAATTAAGAAGCCCAAATGGCTCTATTACATGGGGTGAGCTAAAAAAGGAGAAAGCAGAGAAACATTTTTTGACGTCGAACAACGTCTAATAGAGCTTGGCTTGAGTAGCTCGGTCTTGAAGTCGAAGACCTCAAGAACAAACCCAAGAAAGAAACTGGTGAAATTGTTACAACCAAAAGTACTAAGAGGAAAGATCCAAACAAGGAAGAAGATATTGATCCTGAGTCTGAAGAAGTGGAAACCAAAAAAAGAGATTTTGCTAAAGTACTTAGCTAAAGTGTGCTAGTGTAGCTAAAAAGCTAAAGACCTTTCTGATATTCAGCATACAGTTGGTGACCTTGATGATACTGACTAAACATGTCCTTTGCAAGATGTTGAAATTGTAGAGCTGGCTAGGAAATTCCAGGAAATTAAGAAGCCCAAATGACTCAATTACTTGGAGTGAGCTAAAAAAGGAGAAACACATAAAATTTTTTTGATGTCGTACAACGATTAATAGAGCTTCAGTACCTCGGTCTTGAAGTCAAAGACCTCAAGAACAAGCCCGAGGAAGTAACTGGTAAAATTGTTGCAATCAAAAGTTCTAAGGGCAAAGAACCAAAGAAGGAAGAAGAGATTGACCCCGAGCCTGAAGAAGTAAAAGCCAAAAAAAAATGTTTGCTGAATTAAGTTAAATATACAGTCTTATGACCTTTCTGATGTTCAGCATACATTTAGTGACCTTGATGATACTGACTAAATATGTCCCATTGCAATATGTTGAAATGGTAAAGGTGGATGGGAAATCTTAGCAATTAAGAAGCCCAAATGATTCAATACAGACATTTGGTCACTCCATGTAACAACATGGAGTGAGCTAAAAAAACTAATAAAGGAGAAACCAAAGAAAAATTGTTTGATGTCGTACAACGTTTAATAGAACTTGAGTAGCTCGGTCTTGAAGTCGAAGACCTCAAGAACAAGCCGGAGGAAGAAACTGGTGCAATTGTTACAACCAAAAGTTCTAAGGGCAAAGACCCATACAAGGAAGAAGAGATTGATCCTGAGTCTGAAGAAGTGGAAGCTAAAAAAATATTGTGCTAAATTAAGTGAAATATACACTTTTATGACCTTTCTGATGTTCAACATACAGTTAGTGACCATGATGATACTTACTAAATATGTCCATTGCAAAATGTTGAAATGGTGGAGCTGGCTAGGAAATCTCAGGGAATTAAGAAGCCTAAATGACTCAATTACTTGGGGTGCGCTAAAAAAGGAGAAACACAGAAAATTTTTTTGATGTCGTACAACGTTTAATAGAGCTTCAGTAGCTCGGTCTTGAAGTCAAAGACCTCAAGAACAAGCCCGAGGAAGTAACTGGTAAAATTGTTGCAATCAAAAGTTCTAAGGGCAAAGAACCAAAGAAGGAAGAAGAGGTTGACCCCGAGCCTGAAGAAGTGAAAGCCAAAAAAAATATGTTGGCTAAATTAAGTTAAATATACAGTCTTATGACCTTTCTGATGTTCAGCATACATTTAGTGACCTTGATGATACTGACTAAATATGTCCCATTACAATATGTTGAAATGGTAAAGGTGGATGGGAAATCTTAGGAATTAAGAAGCCCAAATGATTCAATACAGACATTTGGTCACTCCATGTAACAACATGGAGTGAGCTAAAAAAACTAAAAAAGGAGAAACCAAAGAAAAATTGTTTGATGTCGTACAACGTTTAATAGAGCTTGAGTAGCTCGGTCTTGAAGTCGAAGACCTCAAGAACAAGCGGGAGGAAGAAACTGGTGCAATTGTTACAACCAAAAGTTCTAAGAGCAAAGAACCAAAGAAGGAAGAAGAGATTGACCCCGAGCCTGAAGAAGTGAAAGCCAAAAAAAAAATGTTTGCTAAATTAAGTTAAATATACAGTCTTAAGACCTTTCTGATGTTCAGCATACATTTAGTGACCTTGATGATACTGACTAAATATGTCCCATTACAATATGTTGAAATGGTAAAGGTGGATGGGAAATCTTAGGAATTAAGAAGCCCAAATGATTCAATACAGACATTTGGTCACTCCATGTAACAACATGGAGTGAGCTAAAAAAACTAAAAAAGGAGAAACCAAAGAAAAATTGTTTGATGTCGTACAACGTTTAATAGAGCTTGAGTAGCTCGGTCTTGAAGTCGAAGACCTCAAGAACAAGCCGGAGGAAGAAACTGGTGCAATTGTTACAACCAAAAGTTCTAAGAGCAAAGAACCAAAGAAGGAAGAAGAGATTGATCCCGAGTCTGAAGAAGTGGAAGCCAAAAAAAAATTTTGCTAAATTAAGTTCATCATAAAACTTCATCTAGCAGGCTATGAAATTTTGACAAAAAAGGATGACATAATCAAAATAAATGGACTTTTGTTTCTCCATCCTTTTCTTTTGACATTTCACACCCAACTCGATGAAGTTTTATAATGAAGACCTCGTATACAGTCTTATGACCTTCCTGATGTTCAGCATACAGTTAGTGACCTTGATGATACTGACTAAATATGTCCCATTGCAATATGTTGAAATGGTAGAGTTGGATGGGAAATCTTAGGAATTAAGAAGCCCAAATGATTCAATACAGACATTTACGAGCTAAAAAAACTAAAAAAGGAGAAACCAAAGAAAAATTGTTTGATGTCGTACAACATTTAATAAAGCTTAAGAACCTCGGTCTTGAAGTCGAAGCTCTCAAGAACAAACCCAAGGAAAAACTGATGAAATTGTTAGGACCAAAAGTACTAAAGGGAAAGAACCAAAAAAGGATAAGAGATTGATCCCGAGTCTGAAGAATTGAAAGCCAAAAAAAAAATGCTAAAGTAAGTGGAAGATCCACTCTTATGGGAAATCTCAGAGGATTAACATGCCCAAATGACTATATTGCATTGAATGAGCTGAAAAACTAAAAAAGGATAAACCAAAGAACATTTTTTGATGTACAACATTTAATAAAGCATGGTCAGTGAAGACTGGAATAAAACTCTTTCTTCTACGGAAGAATTGCCGACGTTTCGACCGTGTTTCGGTCTTTATCAAGGCTAGCTTCCTAATTAGAAGGGAGTGTCAATGCAAATTGCATAGAGCCGCCCAGACACACAAAGAAAAGACACCACTCAGCAGAATATATGCATGCCTCGCTAGATAGACAAACAAGAAGTTACTTATTCTTTGTATTCTTCCTTAGAAGAAAGGGTTTTATTCCAGTCCTTCACCCACTACCACCTGACCATACATTATTCAAAAAGGACGTTACATATCGACACCATGATTTAATAAAGCTTGAGAAGCTCGCTATTGAAGTCAAAGACTTCAAGAAGAAGCCGAAGAAGAAACTAGCGAACCAAGAAGAAAGAAGAGATTGATCCTGATTCTGAAGAACCTTTTTTATGAGTCAGGTAACTTATGATCTTTCTGATGTTCAGCATGTAGTTAGCGACTTTGATGATACTGACTTAATATGTCCACTGCAATATAGCAGGAGCTCTACAAACATCTATATGGAAAAACACATGCAGATCAATCCCGACCAAAGATAGAATATATAAAGCATGCGTCAGGCCAGTAACGACATACACGGCAGAAACAGGAGCTAACACAGCGGAGATAAGAAGGAATGGCACGAACCAGCGAAATGCGAATACTAAGAATGATCGCAGGAAACACACTATGGGACCAAAGAAGGAGTAGCGAAATTCGGGAAAAGTCCGGGCTATAGGACGTGGGTAGATGGACCCGTGCCAGAAGACGCTTCTGGAACGAACACATATCCAAGATGGAAAACCAAAAACTGGCAAAAATCGCCAGAAATAGAAAACCAGCATACAGCAGACCACCAGGACTACCTCCCAAGAGGTGGAAGGACAGCTGGTCGTCGACATCCCAAGAGGGGCAAATGGATGGGTAAAACAAGCCTAAAGGCTTCCGAAAAGAAGAAGTAAAAGAAGAAGAAGAAAATGTCAAAATGGTAGAGCCGGCTAGGAAATCTCAGAGGATTGAGAAGCCCAAATTACTATATCACATGGGATCAGCTCAACCTAGAGGTGGCCCACCAGCAATTGTGGCTGAAGCACTGTCACGATCTGATGCTGATTCTTAGGAGTGTGCAAAGGAGGAAGAGATGAAGTCATTTAAGGGAGGATCTGGTATTATTCTCTAGTGGTTGTTTAAAAGAGAGTGATTTGGTGAAAATCAAGTGTATATGTTTAAGTTCCTTTTTCCTTCAACAATTTTTAGCGAATTACCTCGCCATGATTCCGCCCTACAGCTGTTCAAAACAATTGTAGATTTTATCCTAATTCTATTTTTTTATTTTCAATCATTTAATTTTTAATTTTTTAATAAAATATATTTTTCAATTCACGAACTGACATGAATGATGTGATATTTGTCAGTTCGAAGTTGGAAGTTAAAAGAGGTTCTGTTTCCAAGGACCAAACGATTCATGCCTTTTTAAGAAGATTTTCATAAAACTAGGACAGAGCGCTAACTTTATGCTGGCAGTTGATATTCCAAACTTCAAATTGTGACTTCGTATTACGTTTAATACGAAGTCACAATTTGAATAAAAAACTCACTTATGAGCTAATTTTATTTCATTCGAATTTAGTTTGCTACGTTCTTAGTGGATTGCAATCATTCTACTTCAATCAAACACAGCATAAAAAAATGCCTAAGTGTTTTTATGATTTAACCAAATGGGGGGGGGGGGGCTATTATGTCTTTGTTTCTCAATTTCCAACTTTGACCATTCATAACTTTAGAACGAATAAACCGATCAGAACCAATTCAACTGTTTTTTCTTCTAATTTCTGGTTGACAACGTAGCATCAATCCTCAATATTTATTGAATGATGATCTTGTCATGGATAAGATCTTTATCTTCTTTTCTTGTCGAACTGGACTAATTGGAGAAGAGTGTTATAACCAATCAATAACTACCCTCATGTAGAAGACTAACATATGTAGAGGACTTTTTTGCATTCTCAATACGGACGTGCAAGGGAGAAATTCAATTATATGAAACCTAGGATCACCTTTACTTAATAACTTAAATAAAATAAACTCTTCTAGATCAAAACTTACCATTAAAAAATCTATAACAAGTTGAACTTTTGAACTTACCGCATCATTTCAATATAAAATGGGAGGTTACGAATTCCAGAATAATTTTGATCTTCAATCTGATGCCAAAATAAACAACCGCCTGACTTTTAAAAAATTACAATAAACTGGTCTTCATGAAGGACCTGTAAACAAATTCTGATCAGCTTAATGTATACGCAAGACGGAACAAGGAATTCTGAAAAGTACGAAAAAGTCGACAAACGAGTCATTTCAATCTGAACAGTATGGCGAAGGAAAATATTCACATTAAACATAAAAAAGTACCTCTTGGTGCAATTAAAACTTGATGTGATATTGAACAAAGACTTCATAAGAAAGGGTTTTCAACTCATGCTAACCGTCTACAACTGCTTATTATTTCCTGGTTTAATTAAGATTATTTATATTAGGTACCGAAATAACCGGACTAGCTCACCAATTAGGCTACGAGAGGGAAGTGATCCGGATATGGTTCTGCAACAAACGGCAAGCTCTGAAAAATACCGTCAGGATGATGTCCAAGGGTATGGTCTAGAGGTTCATATCAAAATTAGTTCTGTAAGGCGATCTGTGATTTTCTGGATGTTTTAGTAAAGTAGTGGATATGGATTTCGTGCAAGCTTCCGAGGTAATGTATACGAATAGGTGCAAAACTGTATAAATTTGTCAAACTGGTATAGAGAGTGTGGATACTAATTGTCAAAGATAATTTCTCTACAATGACATACCTTAAAGAATGTATGTGTAGTAGAGGTATAGACGAGTACTCGTATACGTTTTAGGCTCTGGACAAACGACTTTGACTCTAAAGTTGCATGTTAAATTAACTAAAATGTTACTTTATATTCAAGGTCAGCTGCTTCAAGTAGGTATACAAAATTAAGGACTTAATTTATTTTCTATTGCCTTAGTTGTTATACTTAATGTTTAAGACAAAATTGCGGAAAAAATATTTTTGTACTAAATCGGCGTACTTTTGGCAAACGTGTAAAAATGTAAAAATTCCTTTGCTAAAAATTATGATCTCAGCACTTTTTGTTACCTACCAAATTTTTATGTATATTATTGTAAAATATGTAGGTACCTACCGATATCGGCTATGGTATTTTTGACTTAAAGTTTAAAGAAATGCTATAGCGAGGGCTCTCTTAAAAGAAACCAAAGTTCCTATGTATAATGTATGTAAATAGGCAGGTATGTAATGTATAAAGCGCATTTAACATTGACGATAACAACAAATAACATATTAGATAAAAGAAAAATGGACTGGGTTGATTTAGAGTGTGTAACAAAACGGTTACTCAACAAAAAGCAAGTTTATTTGTAAAAAACTGAATGCGACACTCAAATAAATTTCATAAAAAAACGTTGAAATATTAAACAAAGTTGACTGTTGCCAGTTGATCATTTAACACAACAACACACCCAGTCCACAAAATAATTCATAAAATAAATAATGTCTGTGTCAAAGATATTACACACGCTGTATAATAATTATGTAAATAGTATAGATAGGGAATATAAATTATTGAAGCTATTTTAGAAGACAAATCGTGTAATGTAACATACTAAATTATTACTAATTCTTTAATGTGAAAGGAAAGTGCTGTAATTGTTCGTAATAAGGTAGTCGTACCTCGTATCTTGGAAATTAAAGACATTGAAATAATTTTGTTTAAATTTATTGTAGAAGGAGTTATCTGGAACAGGACTAAAGAAACTTCCGAAAATTAAATAGAAATTGCCGACGTTTATTGACGACCTTCTCAAGGCCATTCTATGACTAGTGTGGAATACGCTTTGAGGAAGACGTCAAAAAACGGCAAAACGTAGGCAGTTTCTACTTAATTCTTGTAAATGTCCTATTCCCGATAATTTTTGTCTTGTGTACCCCTACCCCATAGATTATTCAAATAGATGTAAGTGTCAAAGTCAATCAACTGAAGTGACGATTATGACAGGCCAAATATTGCTCCCAAACCAAAGCTGCCACAGCTGACAAGTGACACAGCGCATTCGGGTTGCATTCCCATTAGCGATCAACTTAATCATTTACCCTTTCGAATCATAACAATTCTCCATGCATAGTTTTTTTTTATCCACAGGTAATGTCCATATCAAATAAATATTCATCTAGTAGATTGTGTGAATATTAGATGTTATTTTCCAGCCAGCTAGATGAATATCAATTTGAAATGGCCTTAATTTGAAAAACCACTTAGGTGGTTCCACTAACTTATCTGCTTTATTAAAAGAATAAACTGTTATGTACGACAACCGTTGATTAAAACATTAAAGTGGAATGGAGGGAGGACACATAATTAAAATACACGAACATTGAGGCCTTTTTATATACAATTTACGTTTTTACAAAACTTAAAAGGGAAAAAATATCTATTTAAATTGTATTATCACCAAATAAACACATAAACATCTAAAAATAATACCTTGTAATATTATTCGGTGTCTGACTGAATTATCAGGAACAAAATGTTTTCTTTTCGGGCTTTTCTAAAAAAAGAAACGTACACATTAAGAAGAAATAAATATAAAATATTGTGATTTTGTGATTGATACTAATGGTTTTACGCCCCTAACACTTGACTTGGTAGTTACACAATGTGTTTCCAAACAGATTGCAAAAAATAAAATGAGTGGATGTTGTTTGACTTTTAGTTTGAAATTGTCTACTGTAACGGGCAAAGTCAAGAAGTGTTTATCAATTTTTGGTAATGAAAGTTCAGCCATTAATTGGAGAATATTTGGGAGTGCTTTAAAACGCTTTCCCCCAAGATGCTGCGGACTTATCGAAACATTTATTGAGTGCGTCAGATTCAAATTTTGCGGAATGATTTTTATTATCAAAATGCTTAAACTTTATAGTAAAATGTTCCATTTAGGGCCATTTGCACACCTTCCCCATAATTTGATCTAAGTGGAACTTAACCCTTATAAAATGCATTGATGTCACTCGATCTGTCACTTACCAAATTTTTTAAGAAAAGGTGTGCAAACGGCCCTTAACTATGTTTCTACTGAGCAAATTTAGGTTAACGTAAAGTTAAGGATCCCTAAACCATAGTTATAAGCATTAGTAACCATGGTAATAAAGGAAGCCTTAACTAGAAGCAATTAAAAATTGCTTGGTGCAATAAAGCATTATTCTTAAGTGACATAAAGGGCACAGACACAATTAAAAACAAGTTTTATGTTTTAAGTGTTTTCTTAACCTGTTTGACCAAAATATTGCTCTTGACCAACTTATTCAGGAAAAACACATAAAACTTATTGCTTAAGATTTTAATTCAGGGGTGAATGAACTGAGGATGAATTACTTTGCAGCAGAAATTTAAGCTTGCCTCTGCGCATCCGAATACTGCGCTCTTACGTGCTCAACAAACTGTTTTATGGAAAGGAAGCTTGGACCTCCACAGATGCGATGTGCAAAAAATTGGAAGCCTTTGAAATGTGGACGAGAAGAAGGCTATTGAGAATCTGCTGGGTAGAAAGAGTGCGTAACACCGAGGTACTTCAACGCCTCGACAAGCAACTGGAAGTTATGTTCACATTAAAAAAGCGCAAACTGGAGTATTTCGATCACATCTTAAGGAATGACCTGGTATCCTGGCTAAAAAACTTAAGGCAATGGTATGGAGTGAGCACTACCACATTGTTCCGCCGAGCTGTAGACAAGGTTCAGATAGCGCTCATGATTGCCAACGTCCGAAGAGGACAGGCAACCTAAAGAAGAAGCCCATGGTGAGATATGGTTTAACCATATTCAGCACCTCCAGAGATGTACAAGGGCACAGACTCGAACAGGGTAGCGAGACCCAAAACTCTTTAGGGACAGAAAATCTTCATCAGTGAAGAGATCCACTTTGAAAACTCTGCACATCCAGCATCAAATTGCTGGGGAATAAACAAAATTATATCAAGTCCTTCCTTGCAGAAAGGCCCACGGACATATTGAGAATAATGGAACATTGCGCTTAGCACTTACAGTTCAGGTGGTTAGCAGGTTTAGGACAAATGAAACACCCTTGTAGATCGAAAAACGGCCAACGTTTCGATGTATAATTAACGTCTTCTTCAGAGAACACACTACTTAATGAAACAGGAAGGAACAAATATGATAACTTAAATACTTGCACAAGTGTCTACAAAGTACAAACATTGATGATACGCTGATTAATGCATATACACTCTTTTCTTATTTAAGAGCATAAAAATTCTTTTGCTTCACATTAAAAGCTATCATCAATGTTTGTACTCTGTTGTCACCTGTGCAAGTATTTAAATTATCATGTTTTTGTTCCTTCCTGTTTCATTAAGTAGTGTGTTCTCATTATATGTCACAGCCTTGAAGAAGAAGTTAATAATACGTCGAAACGTTGGCCGTTTTTCGATCCACAATGGACATAGACAATGGACAGGGGCAAAGTCGACTGTTGAGTAACACTGGCACTTAGTAATATTAATAACAATTTTTTTATAGGTTTAGAGCCTGAAAGAGAATTTGGTCTAGAATCTATGGAATTAGCAACAATACAAGCATAAGAAAAAATTGCCTTGCGTTTTGCATGACGTCACGAAAAGCTGACTGGCATTAAATAACTAACAAGAGCTAGAGAAATTAGCTTTGAGCAATGGCAATTTAAACCCGATTTCTTTAAAAATAAAATCAGAAAAGAATCACAAATATGGTGAGATGCTGCTCAGGAGCAGGCGACCTGTCCCATCGTATCATATCGGTGACTACATGGTAGATGCCTCTCAATCCGAGCGATTTTTATCTGATTTTAATTAGCCAACGACACGGTCTCCAATTTGTCGACCAACCAAAGATGTATTGATGAGAAGTAGACTCCGAAATCGGTGTGCAGATGGATTGATAGAACTGGTAACCAAAACGCGCCACATACCATCACAACCTAGCCAGATGCTTCGGTCCTAGCCTAAATTGTTGGATAAGGATTTCATCATGGAGTTGGCGACGCCAGCCCCATCTTTGGAGCTAGATGTAGCTTTACGTTGGACCCACATATTAAAAAAGGGGTTCCGAGCAGGATGCAATTTAGAAGAAGTGTCATTTTCTTGAAAATTGTGTAGTTCTTTGGTTAGTCCTGTGAACAAGATGTTATCGGTGGGAGGACAAGAGGCAGGCAACGTTGACTTTGCCATGCTACTAGACTTGTCCTTGACTTACATCATGGACACCCGCACTTCAGGAAGGAATTACTGACCCTGAAATTACGAAAGGATTTAAAATACATTGTCAGTAGGTGTTGTTACTCTGACTACGGGCTATTTGGTGGTGATCTCTTGGAGCGAATCAAAGAAAAGTCTGGTTTAGAGCCTATAAGCTTCTCAAGCATAAGTCTGTTAAAGGAACCCAGCTAGTTGAAGCAAAGAATTTAACGTCTGCCCAGATATATGCAAAAAGGGCCTACTATAAGCGGACGTCCACCTAGGGCACAGGCTTCAGCCTACATTCGCATTGAAACAAACATGGGGGTACGTGCAGGCAAAGTCTTCAGAAGCAGAGAAACCACTCAAGCTTTTACGTTAGTTAATAGGCGTTTTAGACACTTTCAAGTCAGTGGCAAGAGTGGACCGTTGAAGATGACAGTAAAATTTTGAGTTGCGTATCTTAGTTTAAGATTCCTTTTCACAGCCCTCTATAGAGACTCTCAACTTACCGCTCAAGTTCTCATTGAAGCAGGAAAGACCTCCTGTCTAAATCAATAAGTTGTTGCACTCTGAAGCTATTAACATAGTATACTCTGGCCCAGTAAGTTCTGGTATTGGTTAAGTGGTTGTGCCCTTTTAGCCATCTCAACCTTGGGACTCTGTTTTATCTCACTTTTATCATCAACTCACCTATGGTCTAATGAGAAGCAGAAGTCAGTGACTGTAGGAACGAAAGGGTGCCATTTTGCTGCACAGTGTCAAGTTGCTGACATGAAGCAGTCCAATCTCTTTTCCTGAGATAGGAAGTTGAAGTTTACCATGCTGTGCGACTCAATGTGCAACACATTGAAGGACCTTCACGGCATATCGAAGAAAAATCTTATAAGGACTCCAAGAGCTTCTTTGGATTGTTTAGGTCACCAGAAAAGAAAAACATAAAAAGAGAAAAGCGTTGCAAAAAAGCTCTTGGGTGATCGACAAACTGGTAACCAAAACGCGCCACATACAGTCTCAACCCAGCCTCAACGCTTCGTTCCCTCCTTATAGTTGGAAAAGGATTTCGAGTTGGCGACTCCAGCACCATGTGTGCAGCTAGATGTGGCTTTACGTTGGACCCACAAATTAAAAAAGAGGTTACGAGCAGGGTGCAATTTAGAAGAAGTATCATTTTCTTGAAATCTGTAGTTCTTTGGTTAGTCCTGTGAACTAGTAAGCAAAAGTTGTCCTTGACTTAGGAAATTGACTTAAGAGACATTGTCAGTATAAGCCATTCAGTTATTATTGTCGTCAAGTAGGCGTTGAAAATTTGACTTTGGCATTTTCATCGTATCTTCTCAACATGTGTAAAAAGGAGATGGGTATAAAAAAAATTAGGGTTTCAAAGGTAACTAGATGACAAAAATAACTGAATGGGAAATAAGTGTTTTTACTCTGACCACTGTCTATTTGATAGTGATCGCTTGTAGCGAATCAAAGATGTAAAGGAATCGGAAAAGTCTGGCTTAGAGCCTAAGCTTCCCAATAATAAGTCTGTTAAGGGAACCCAGCTAGTTGAAGCAAAGAATTTAGCGTCCGCCCAGATAAATGCAAAAAGGGCGTACTATGAGCGGACGTCCACCTAGACCACAGGCTTCAGCCAACATTCACATTAAAACAAATATAGGGGTATCTGCGGGCAAAGTCTTTAGAAGCAGAGAAACAATTCAAGCTTTTTCGTTAGATAATAGGAGTTTCACACACTTTCAAGAGTGGACCGTTGAAGATGACAGTAAAATTTTGGGTTACGTGTTGCGTATCTGAGTTTAAGATTCCTTTTCACAGCCCTCTATAGAGACTCTCAACCCACGGCCCAAGTTCTCATTGAAGCAGGAAAGACCTCATGTCTAAATCAGTAAGTTGGTTGCTCTCTGAAGCTATTAGCATAGTTTACTCTGGCATAGTAAGTTCTGGTATTGGTAAAGTGGCTGTGCCCTTTTAGCCATCTCAGCCTTGTTATTCTGTTTTATCTCACTCTTAGCATCAACTCACCTGTGGTCTAATGAGAAGCAGCAGTCAGTTAATGTAGCAACGAAAGGGTGCCATTTTGCTGTACAGTCTCAAGTTGCTGATATGAAGCAGTCCAATGACTTCCTGAGAGTTTACTATGCTGTGCGATTCAATGTGCAATATATTGAAAAAGCTCCATGGCATATTGAAGAAAAATTTTATAAGGAATCCAAGAGTTTCTTTGGATTGTTCAGGTCACCAGAAAAAATCGGGTGATCGACAAACTGGTAACCAAAATGCGCCACATACAGTTTCAACCCAGCCAGATGCTTCGGTCTTAGCCTTATTGTTGGATAAGGATTTCGAGCTGGCGACCCCAGCACAATGTTTGCAGCTAGATGTGGCTTTACGTTGGACCCACATATTAAAAAAGAGGTTGCGAGCAGGGTGCAATTTAGAAGAAATATCTTTTTTTTTTAAATTGTAGTTCTTTGGTTAGTCCTGTGAGCAAGATGTGGACCAGCATCTTTTCAAGATCATTTGGGAAAGGCTCTCTCAGAAATTAGTAGACGCTTTTTAGGAAGAGAGGAAGAGGCAGGCGACATTGACTTTGTCAAGCTTGTAAGTTATGCTACTAGACTTGTCCTTGACTTACATAACGGACACCCGCAGCCTAGGAAGGAAATACTGGCCCTGAAATTGCCGAAAGATTTAAGAGACATTGTCAGTAAGTGTTGTTCCTCTGACTATTGGCTGTTTGGTAGTGACCTCTTGGAGCGAATCAAATAAAAGTCTGGTTTAGAGCCTAAGCTTCCCAATCATAAGTCTGTTAAAGGAACGCATCTAGTTGAAGCAAACAATTTAACGTCCGCCCAGATAAATGCAAAAAGGGCCTACTATGAGCAGACGTCCAGCTAGGGACAGGCTTCAGCCTACATTCGCATTGAAACAAATATGGGGGTACGTGCAGGCAAAGTCTTCAGAAGCAAAGAAACAACTCAAGCTTTTACGTTACTTAATATTCGTTTCAGTCGACACTTTCAAGTTAGTGGCAAGAGTGGACTGTTGAAGATCACAGCAAAATTTTAAGTTGTGTATCGGAGTTTTAGACTTCTTTTCACAGCTCTTTATAGAGACAGGCAAGCCACCTCCGCCCAAGTTCTCATTAAAGCAGGAAAGATGTGTGAGTCCATAAGATGTTGCTCTCTGAAGCTATTAGCATAGTATACTCTGGTATTGGTAAAGTGGCTGTGCCCTTTTAGCCATCTCAGCCTTGGTATTGTGTCTTATCTCACTTTTATCATCAACCCACCTATGGTCTAATGAGAAGCAGCAGTCAGTGAAAGTAGCAATCAAAGTGTGCCATTTTGCTATACAGTATCAAGTTGCGGACATGAAGCAGTCCAGTGACTTCCTGTCGATGTACAACATATTGAAGAAGCTTCACGAAGAAAAATCTTATAAGGAATCCAAGAGGTTGTTTGCACTGTTAAGTCACCAGAAAAAAAAACAAAGAAAGAGAAAAGCGTTGAAAAAGAGTTCTTGGGTGATCGATAAACTGGTAACCAAAATGCGCCACATACAGTCTCAACCCAGCCTAGGCGCTTCGGTCCTAGCCTTATTGTTGGATAATGATTTCGAGTCGGCTACTCCAGCACCATGTTTGCAGCTAAATGTGGCTTTACGTTGGACCCACGTTAAAAAAGGGAAGGGTTAAGAAGTATCATTTTCTTGAAAAATGTGTAGTTCTTTAGTTAGTCCTGTGAGCAAGATGTAAACCAGCATATTTTCAAGATCATTTGGGAAAGACTCCTTCAGCAATTAGTAGACGTTTTTTCGGAAGAAAAGGAGAGGCAGGCAACTTTGACTTTGTCAAGCTTGTAAGTGATGCTAAAGTCTGAATAATCATCTTGTAGAATTTCGTCATAATTTTCCATTCTCACTAACGCACGTTTACTGAATGAAATAAAAAAATTACGTCATAAACATACGTCGCGTACCACCTGCCACAACAATGCCGAAAAAAATTTTTGACATTGATTCATTATTAGTTTGACACATTATTTTATTATCGTTTAAAATGAAAACTCGATTTTCTGAACTGGAACAGAACTTTATTTTAAATTTGATAGATTACTTTACGTAAGAGAAAGATGCAGGAAGACTCCTTTTACCTCTGACTTCAGTGCTCAAAGTAAGTACCTTTTTTTCATACGTATTTTCTATGTTTATGTTTAAAATTACTACATTTAATTTCTACATAAACAAAAAGCTTAAGGATGCTTTCATATTTTATCTAACTTATCAAAAATTTACCACAAAGATATCGTTCGGCCATAACTCAGAAGTTAGTACGTATACATACGACTAATTACACATTACACAAGTTTTCTTCAAATCAATTGTAATAACTTCAAATAAGCTTTGTTCAAGAGCAAAACATAATCATATTATTTTTATACCCAATATATGTTAACCTGAACTATAAGACAAAAATATGCTATAAATCATATTCTAAATCACATCCTGCCAGATATAAGCTGTTGGTATTTAGAGAAAGCTTTTCATACTATTACAAAACATCCAAACAAATAACTTTTACAGAAACAAAATTTATTATATTATAAAAAAAAACAAAATTTACTTGCTAAGAGATACTAGTAAGCATTCTTAAATTTTTTTAGAAAAATTATATCCTCTATAGATAATGGGTCGACAGTAAGAAAATTCTTTTTGTAATAATGTAACTGTTGTAACTTGCCTAGTCAAATACCAATTTTTAACCTAATTTGAGTTGGAAAGAATCATGTATGCTTGTCAAATTGTCAAAGAACAGCAAATTTTGTACAGAAAAAAATCATTTTTTACATGACAAATTCCACAATAGGTTATTAAGAAAAAACTTTTATTAAAAAAATTTAAAATGAACTTATTTTTTTTACTTACATTATGTGTAAGTTGTACAATTTTTATGTGTGGTTAACGTCCTTGTTGCCAGTGAATAGGAACAAGTTTACGGGTATAGGATTGAATAAAACCAGCTCTCGTTAAAAAATTGCCGACGTTTCGATTGTACATTACAATCTTCTTCAGGGCCACAAATATAAAAAAGAAATTGCACAGCAGGCCTACAGAATAAATGTAAAATCTGTTCTTAATAAATATAAATATAAACATTTAAACAATTATTAACATAACGACAACATAACGTAACAATAGACGATCACTCGTATATGATTTTACTGACCTTTTTTTTGTTGGTTGAGAACATAGTTGTGTCAATGGAGTTTAGTGCACCAGTACACATAATGGAGGAATTGGAATGGACCAAACTAGGCACTGCCGTCTCGAAATAATTGTAAGCGGCGTCTTATGTTGTCGTTATGTTAATAATTGTTTATATGTTTATATTTATGTCTATTAAGAACTGCTGTGCAATTTCTTTTTTATATTTGTAGCCCAGAAGAAGATTGTAATGTACAATCTAAACGTCGGCATTTTTTTAACGAGAGCTGGTTTTATTCAGTCCTATACCCGTAAATCTGTTCCTATTCGTTGTACAATTTGTTTGTGAAAAATAATTATTTGTTTAGGGTCGATGAAATACTTCTCCGTTATGGTCATCGCGTGTTAAGACTGCCACCATACCACTGCTTAACCCAATTGAGTTGGTGTGGTCAGAATATAACAGGTACTACGATTCCAAAAAAGGAGAATATTTAAGAGTAACTACCGATGTTACCTTAAATTTGTGGAAGGAGTTGGTGGCAAAGGCAAACATTTAGATACAACTCTATGGAGTATTTCTGTTTTATGCTTATTCTTTTAGGTTGCATCTGAAAAATTGAGAGATTACTGCAAGCACACGAATGAGGTTATCGACAAAGCATGGGAAAAAGAGAGGCTAATTGATGCAGGGTTGGAAAATATCATGATATTTAAACAAATAACAAAATATCATAATATCGGATATATATCAAGGTTATTTTTAATAATACCGTAGGTCTGTAAATAAAAAAAAATGGGTTACAAAACCACATTGCCACATTTTATAGATTTTACTAGGTAGTGGACTTTTTATTGCAAATCCTTAAGACAGGAAGTAAAAAGATAATATTTTTTAGTTACAAAATACTCAAACATTGGAGAAAGTAGTAAAACTTTAACATCTACCTTACCCATCTAAATTACCATTATAATGCAATAGTGCAATAATGCTAATATTTTATATTATTGTTTGTCTTTTAATTGGGCAAGTGGTATGTTGTAATCATCTTCGCTGTCCTGGTTGGCCAGTGGAAGTTCTGCCGCTTTATTTAACCAGACCCATTCCAAGTTACTTGCTTTGTTTTTTTTTTGGGAAGTTTGGTTCAGACATTTAAAAATGAAAACTAGTTTACTACTTAATTACTGGCTTTTTCATTGCTAATCTATTTCTTATATTAGACTGGATTAGCCCAAAACTGGAAAATATCCTCTCTATTCCAGCTGTTGCAGATACTGCTGAAATGTTGATATATATCAGGATATATATCAACGAATAAATATCATGACATATAGCTTGATATATATCAGGATATATTTATATCATTGATATATATCAGCCAACCCTGATTGATGCTTCAAATATTTTGCCCATAATTATTAGCAACCCCGATTCAGATGAGTCTGATGATGCCTTTGATTTGAGCGACCAAGAACCTTTAAAATTGGATTTGAGATTTATTCGTATTCTTTAAGTAAAGGACTGCAGCGGTTGTCAATTGCGTCTTTAGTCCCTTTCATATCATTGAAATTGGACGTGTACTGGTTCGACACTTCTTACTATATCAGCCATTACACATTGGTGGACTGGTGGCAAATATCGAGTACACACACATACACAATTCGAACCGCCAAGAAAATTCACGCTGGTCCAACTGTCGAGCGCAAAAGAAACGAATGGTATAGTTATAGAGCAAGATTTATACGTAGAAAAGTAACAAAAAAAATTCGCTCGAAGGAGTTTATTTACACGTAAAAATAAAACTATTTCCTGTTTAAGTAAGGAAACCAAAAGAAAAGCTGATGCATACCGAGTACAAACACCCACACACTGAGCGATACCTCAATAATTAATCAAACCATCATTCGAGCCAAAAATGAAAATCGTAAAAATTCGGCCTTTGAGCTGAAAAAAAAAATAAAAAATTGAAAAGAGTCTTCTGTTGGAACGGACACAGCAAGCAGGAGTTCGAAAGGGCAGTTCTGACAAGAAATCTGGATCGCCAGAAGAAATAACGGAAGATGATGATGAAAAAGTAGTCGGACTAGTCTACAAATGTAGAACAAAATACTCTTATCTACAAAGAGAAGGATACTCTGTTTTTAAACCGGAGCCTGAGATTCGGACCCTAACGTTTCATATTCTAGAGGATAATAATTTATTACTTTATTACTTTTAGGTCTGCAAAGCCTTAATTATTGTGAAGTTGTCTACTAAACTTTATTAAACCTGACAAGATCTAATATATTATATCTAAACATTGAAGATTTTGGAAGATATAGCTTTTTGTTACTGATCAGAGAACGTAAATTGTTCTAATTTTCTCAACTCAATAAAATTTGTTGCGTAGTAATATTCTAGCTTTATATTAATTAATAGTTAGCACAAAAGGCAAATGATTGACTTGACAATGACTTGTTTGCCAATTAAAGTTTTAATCAGACACGCTGAAGCTCCAGCTTAAATATGCGACGAATGTAAACTATCCTTTAGAAAAACATAACCCAAAAAGTATAGTTGCAATTAAAGGTAAATCATAGGTAAAAAAAAATCTTATTTACGACGTGCTGTCATGTACAGGACACGTCACGATTTATGACGTAATTCCACAAGATGATTATTCAGACTATTCTGGACTTGTCCTTGACTTACATCGTGGACACCCGCAGTCTAGGAAGGAATTCCTGGCCCTAAAATTACGAAAGGGTTTAAGAGACATTGACAGTAAATGTTGTCCCAAGTAGCATTCTAAGCCATAATTTGGCGATCGTTTCGTAATCCTTGCTAAAATCGGTGGCCATTTGGTTAAAAAAAGCTGCCAAAGAAGCCGGTCTATTACGAAATTATTACGGCACCTTGGCGAAAATGGGAAACTTTTATTTCGTCACTATTTCGCTTTTTTGACCAATATATTTAGGCCAGTATTTTGGCCATATTTTAGCAATGAATGCAAGATTTTATAGATATATCGCTAAAATTTGGGGGCTAAAAAATAGTTTTTATGACTAAAAATGGTGCTAGATTTTAATATTTAGAGCTAATTTTCAGGTTTGCATTACGTTCCTTTCATCAAACCAACTGTGCATGGAGATTCAAAATGCCGACATGAACGGATTGATTGTCTTGTGTGGATAAGTATCTCTTGAATAGTTCGGTTGCAGATTAAATCGAATTGCCTCAAATAATGGACTAAAATCTTAGTGCCAAGGCAAATTTTCTGTGAATTTAGAGTAGATACTTAATATATTTCAAAGCGCCAAGATAATTTTCATTATTTTGCAACCTATATTTTACATTAATAATAAAAAAATTATTGACCTTGAACTAAATTTTTCCGATTTTGTTTAAACTTTCCCGAAAACACTACCTTTGACGACTCAATGTATCAAAATGCTTTAAATTAACGATAAAAGTATGAAATATTCAATAGTTGCAGATGTATATTTTAATACTTTACAAATAGCTGCTAAATTAGAAAATTTAACAGTCTAAAAATCATGGCCGCTGGGTTGTTGCAGATATTCATCGAAGCTACAACGATCGTGAAGAGGCTAATCCAGCCGTTCCGTCATAAAAACCAATTAGTGGCGAAGAAATAGCAATTTCGGCCGTCGTTTATTTTACGCCCCCTAGTGGCACTCAACGAAGTAAAGAAAAAAGAGTTAAATAGGCTACTTTATGGCTATCTTATGTCAATATTCTGTGGCCTTAAAAATTAGCTATTATTTGCAAATTTTGTAGTCATTTTGGCTAACACAAATTTTGGCTATATTTCTGATCAGAAAAGCCACAAATTGACTGCCATAAAATAGATATTTTATCTAGTAAATATTCGGAAGTTTCAGCCAGGCAAGAAAATGTATTGTTTACTAAAATTTTGGCTAAGTTATTGCCATTACGAAAAATGCTACTTTATGATTAAATCTTGGCCATAGAGACAGCCCTCTATAGAGACAGGCAAGCCACCTCCGCCCAAGTTCTCATTCAAGCAGGAAAGACCTTTTGTCTAAGTCAATAAGTTGTTGCTCTCTGAAGGTATTAGCATAGTATACTCTAGCATAGTAAATTCTGGTATTAGTAAAGTGGCTGTGCCCTTTTAGCCTTTTCAGCCTTGGTATTCTGTTTTATCTGGCTTTTAGCATCAACTCACCTATTGTTTAACAGTAAAGCAACGTAGTGAGTTGCAGTAAGTGAATGTAGCAACGAAAGGGTGCCTTTTGTACAGTATCAAGCAGCTGAGATGAAGCAGTCCAATGACTTCCTGAGACAGGAAATTGAAGTTTACCATGTTGTGCGACACAATGTGCAACATATTGAAGAAGTTCCACGGCATATCAAAGAGAAATCTTTAAAAGGAATCCAAGGGCTTCTTTGGACTGCTTAGGTCACCAGAAAAGAAAACCAAAAGGAAGAGAAAAGCGTTGAAAAAGAGGAGGTTAATCCACTCTTATCTGCACAAGTTAAGTGACATGCGCCAATTCAACGACCCATGCAAGAAGTACAGCTCTACTCTAGTTTGGTCTGTTTGAGTCACCACAAAAAGAAAAAAAAAGCCGAAGAAAAAGATGGTTTGAAAATGAAATTGTTAAACCCATCTTATCTCAACAGGTTATTGCTGGCATGCACCCAACCCAACGAGCAATTATCGTTCCAATGTGGACACGGCTACACATAATAGGAACTACTAAGTAGTAGTTACCAGTTCCGTCGACCACTCCGCAACCGATTTATTACCACGCTTTTACTAAAATGGGGACTGATTTTGTAGTAACGGCACCGTAGCGACGACCACTTTGGGACTAACCCAGTTACGTTCCAGGGACTACCCTGGGTGTCGGTTAGTAGTTGGCGGGTGGTAACTCTTACTAACTGCGACCAAAGAATAAAGCTTTTCATGCAGCGACATCTAGGTCATTCCATCTTCCTCTATCAAATGAGATTAAATGGCATACTATCCTTACTTAAGTTCGATGGAGATGAAGTTGGAGGTTAATGGCGATGCGAAACGGTCTGGTATGGATTATCAGATAGGTATACGCCAATATTAAATAGAACCAGATATCAGCAATTTTGTTAAAAAAAAATCTAAACGCACCGAAGTGTACTGATTAAAGCTGCTATTGTAGATCGAAAAACAGCAAAGCGCCTTCACAATAATGTAAATTTAGTAAAACGTAAATCATTTATTATCAGAATTTTACAAGTTTTGCTCTGCATTTTCTAATAAAAAGTATGTCTGAACAAAGTAAAATGACTATAAGAGGCTAAAAGTAAAATTAAACTTATTATACATTACTATAATTATCCCGAAAGTATGGATTTTTATTTGATCCTTCTTTTTGCACAAAATGGCGCTTGAACTTTTAATCATAAACATGGCCTCCACAGCAATATATACCTCAAAGTTCCATAAATAACTTTAAAGAAAATTTTACTTGACATTAAGTAATTATTTCCAACATTTCGCCTCTTAACAGTAGATCTTACCTTAGAGTAACATTTGCAGTAATTAATAGTAACTGGAACCATTGAATACTACTAAATATTCGTTTACTTTATAGTATTTTATTTTACTATTTTGAGAGTAAATGTTACTTTAAAATCCTACTATATAGTAAAAACGACTTTGAAGCCCTCTAGTAGAGCTGTAGACAATTTTCCTATAAAAAATTATATATAATTTTAAAACCTACTTTTCCAAATGTAAAAAAAGATTGTTGTGTATACTCTGGTTGCTCTTGTTAATTAAACTTTTACGTTTAGGGTGACTTTTACAACTCTCAGTAAAACTTCAGTTTGAAGATAAAACACCAGTAATGACGTAGATTACATTGTTGGTAACAATGCAGTCTACGTCATTACTGGTGTTTTATCTTCAAACTGAAGTTTTACTGATAGTTGTAAAAGTCACCCTTAGTAGCATTTTCAGTTTAAGAAAAAAAAATGAGAGACAATTATTAAATTAAATTGTTAATTAGATAGTGTGTTTCAAACATACTTATATCTTAATTTTTAGGTTAGTGAAACTATAAAAAGTATCAAAACTACAAGTTTAAAGTAACAGGAAAATTCTTAAAGCCCATCAGAGTAGAAAAAAGTCCTGCAAGATATATCCTCCTGTAAGCTATATCAGATCAAGTCTTTGAGATGTTTTAAAGTGGGAAGAGCAAGTTGCACAGAAGACATTTCTTAGGGAAATCTGGAGGATTAATAGGCAAAGACACGGATTCCTCATAAACCCATGCAGGGTTTTTTGATATGTAAAAAACGCACTCTATCCATAGCATTAAAGACCGCTGGCTGTATCTGCCAAGAAGATTCAACGCCCCTAAAAAAATTGCTGTCTAGTCATAGTCGAGAAGTATGGAATATCAGTCTCAGAAGTCCATGAATGAGTTTTTGTGCATGGAGAAGTATGGACTGTCCCGAATTTACATAATCATTTGTTATCAGCTTCTAGAAGGTAAGACCATTTCGAGGACCGTTTCCTTTACTTCTTTACAAACAAAATTAATATTACAACAATTTATATTTTTTAATTCAGAGCCACAATTTACTACCAAGCCTTGCACACTGCAATTAACCACTATCCAGTGCCGAGAACAAATAATGCATCTTGAAGAACAGGATAAAGATGAACAAAAATCCCACTATTGGAAATAAATGCTTCAGGTAAAAATTGATTTTTGAAACTCCAATCAGGCTCTATTTTATTATATTTTAGCAAACAAAAAGAAGAAGTGTATAGAAAATAAAGATTGCAAAGGTAATAATATATTGTTACTAAGCATAACATGTTTTAGATTATATGGACACATTAATAGGGGTAATTACCCCATAGGGGCAGTTTATCGAAGTTGGGGGCGCATTATTTTCTTCTAAGGATTTATATTAGTTAAAGTATGGTTTTTGTGACTCGTCATTGCTTCATGAAGATTTGATAATTTTAAATGAAACCGCCTACTTGAGATCACTAGAACCAACAGTTTCAATTGAAATGTTTTTTTGCATTAGTTCCGTAACTATTAAATGAACAACCATATGAGAGGAACATCATGTATAAACTCACAGCTGAACGGCAAACTCAACAGTTCGAATCTCCAGTTGCACAAAAAGAAACATTTTAGCGATTTTTGGGTGTTGGTGCATATTCAATGTTATATTATTGTATTGTTATTAATACATATACAATAATAAAAATTCTTGCAAGCTAGCATTTATGACATGAAAATTGGTGTTTTTTTTTCTACGATTCAGTTATAGCCATTTCCGAATTTCTTTGAACTATAATCAAGCATTGAATTGGAGCAATGAAGCAATTAAGAAACAATGAGTTCAGTTCTTAAAAAATTACATGTGCTCACAGTCAGCTTTGAGTTCAAAGTCAGCATTATTGTTACATTTTCATGCTTGCAATTGCCGCAGCCATATATCATTGTCCTTGTCCTGCCATATCTATATTTCAATTTTCTTGGTCCCAAAAAAAAATGTTTTATAGATATTGTCACTATTACTTATGTAGAATGAATAGATTGCTGAACACGCATTTACACCAAAAACTTCTCTCTTCTACTCTCATTTTGGAAGATTTATTTTAAAATACGGGGTGTTCATTATAAAACTTCATCTAGCAGGCAATTAAATTTTGACAGAAAAGGATGACATAATCAAAATAAATGGACTTTTGTTTCTCTATCCTTTTCTTTTAACATTTCACAGCCAACTAGATGAAGTTTAATAATGAATACCCCGTATATTAATAAAATATAATATACCTCTTAGCGCAGAGCCTCGGTTCATTACTAGATTATCAGTTATTAATCATTATTATTTAAATCTTATAAACAAAAGCAGATATGTGGTAACTATGTGAGCATAATTGTAAACAATAATCTTAACCTCACACCCATTAATAAATCACTGTCACTGTCATTCATGATATACCGGGTGAAATATGTCAGATTTCCAACGCCAACTTGACGACAGAAAAAAGTGCATGGATTATAGGTATATCCAACAATTATGGATAAATACTTCAAGAAGCACTCTTAACAGTCACTCTTAACAGAACAGATAAATGGAAGCAATTCATGAATACCTCTGACAGTTCTTTGCCTCAGAGAGTGATATCAGAGACCTTAATGATCCAAATGGTAGTCTGAATGAGTGTTTATCTACCCAAAATTGAAAAACCTGAGGTTCAATCAGTGACGCCAAGGTCACCAAGCCAAAGAGAACCAGGCAGTTTGATTACTAAATACCTAACATATCTATATAGGTGTATCCAACAATTCTGAACTATCTAACACATCTAGGGAATGAAATCGTTATTTAGTTGGCTGTGAAATACCAAAAGAAAGGGATGAAAAAAACAAAAGACCATTTACTTTGATTATGTCATTCTTTTCTGTCAAAAAAGCATACCCTTCTAGATGACGTTTTCTAATGAGCACGGGATAGGTGTATTCCAACAATTCTGGAAAATATTTCAAGAAGCATCCTTAAGACCCATTTGCTAAGCCAGAGAGTGACAAATGGAAGCAATTCATGATGCAGGAGAAGTGTGTGTAAGAAAGCGATTAACCTCAAAAACTTGTTTGATGAAATGTATGAATAGTGATGCAATAATTATATAAAACGACAGTCAAAAGTACTCATAAACTTGTAGGTTGTAAAACGTGTGTAATGTTTTACAAGCCATCCATGCACATTGACACACTGACGTCAGGCACCACTTTTTTATAACTTCAGACTGGAAGTGAGTTTTGCGTCGCCCCCAACTCCAGGGTGAGAGTATAAATCCGACGGAGGGTCGGATCAGTTGAATCAGTCAACGTCGAGACGCAATTTTGGACGAAATTGTAGAAAGAAATTTTATCGGACGACTGCTTCAACGCCTTAAAAAACACTTTTTTTCCCTCACCTTACACGCACCATCTAAAAACACTGATTGAATGTATTTTGATTGGCCGTGAAAATTATTACTTGTTGTCAAGTAAAAATTATCAGATAAAGAAGCAGAGATTAGCTTTTAGGATAAACAGGATAGACTTAACTTCATTTTCCGTGAATATTCCTTAGAGTGTCCCAGAAGGTATCGAACGTATAGTTCTCGTTTCCCAACAAGCGAACGAATGAAAATCTGTTAGAGAAAGTACATTATTGATACCTCAAGGCAAAGTGATCTTTGCCCTAAGGGGTTGTACCATTTAAGATCTTGATTTTTTTTTTATAAGACGGAATGAAAACAGACGGTGATAGTCAAAAAAATTTTTAACCCAACCACGTGGATATATTTTATGATTTATTTATTGTAAGAGATTTGTTTATATTATTTGTTCTTGACAATAATCTACACACAAATCTTGAAACCGGCTTAGGTGCCACTAAATCTCAGATAAAATAGTTGATTGGGTGATTATCATTTGTAAGTGGCATGACTTTCATAATTTTATGATGCCGCGTTTTATTGTTGTTTAGCAGATCACATTTCTAAATAAAAATTATGTATTGCTCAATATCTCTCAAGTGTTCAGTCGTAGTGACTAGGCATTTTTGTCAATTATTACTATAATCAGATTGACACTAATAATTATCGTTAATTGTTTCCTTTTTATGGCATCGTAGCGCGATTAAGGCGAATAACTAGTTTGCTAAACAGAATTCGCAGCACATTTAATAAGAAGCAGACCAAAGGCCCCAATTATCTCTTTTTTTTTTTGCAAAAAATTCATCAATCAACTTGCGATTGCGTGCCGCCAATAAATTGGTTCTACATTGAGGACAATTTATACAAGGACGATATGGAGTTAACTAATTAATGTTGGTAACTAACTTGGACAAACTGCGTTTGGATAGTAATTTATATGATAAAAGGGGAAAGCTGTTTTGGTGTAATACGAGATGTTGTAAGAATTTTATAGTTGCCACATTTTCCAAGGGAGAGAGACAGAAATAGATTAAAAGTCCCACAACATAGCTAAACGGGATCAATGAGTACCAATGATTGTCGGTAGTACCGTCCCGAGCGTGATTTTCGCGGTCGCATTGACTCACGACCGCACAAATGTGGGTTTTTTTAGTCTGCGTTCAGTGCTTTAGCGGTTCAGATCGGACATCAGCCCGATCTATGCATTTCTCAACAATAAATGAAGTAGTTCTTAGACGCGATTTATAAACGCCATTTAAACAGTGTTTTTTGTTCCCAACTTTTGAGTATCCTTCCTGTCTTATTTACACAAAGGTAAGCCGTTTTTTGTTGAAATAGTTAGGCGTTGTTGCTATTTTGCTAATAACAATCATATATTATTAATTTTTATGAATAGCAAACGACTTTAGATAAGCCATATTCATCGACAACCTATGAATTTGTATCGTATCTATTTTAAACGTGTATATGAATAATATGTTTGCGGTTATTTTTTTTACTTTTCTTTTGTTATTAAAATATGCTATTTTCCGGTTGTCAAGTGATTAGATGCTACCTTGAAACTACAATGCTATAGAGTTACACACTTTTACTCACCAGCAAAATATATATTATAATTATTATGTATATCCTAGAATATTTTTAGAAATAACTTACACAATGTACACTCGTTCAACCCTTTATCACTTTCTGGTCTATCCCTTTAACCATCTTTAACTTTCGAGAACATCCAAATTTAAGAGAATTGCTGCCCTCAAAACACATATCTTGTCAATAAAGTCTGAGCGCTTTTTGTCCTTTTCCTTGTGAGAAAAAGACAGTTTTCAATACTCAAAATTTTCTTTCTTGCTCATCTTTTGAAGCCTTTTGACTCAGCCAGGCGATTACTGCCTCGGCCACCTAACTCTTTTCGGTCTGAACCCTCATCAGGTGTTCTCAATGCCTTCTTGGCCCACCTAATTTCTTCTTGGTACCGAAGAAGTTTTCACACATGTTTGCCCGGTCTCACTCAAGCTTGTCTCTACTAATTTCGAGTTCTCTGTTTGTGCTCGTCTCCTGCTCCATTAAGGACTCCATTAAGTCAGGTTTTCTCCTTCTGATACAAAATTCGAAAATCACTTTATCCGTGGCCAAGGAAACAAATCTGGGCGAGTTTCTATCCAAAAGATTAGTAATACAATTTGTGACCAAACTGAAGGGTCTTATTTTGCTCCAAGTGAGAGAGAATTTGGTTGGAGCTTGCTCTCTTTTTAGTAAATGTTTAGTCCTAAAGCTCGAATACCTATTGCCATAATATAGTCTTGTTTTCGTTCTCTATTTTAAGGATATTGAGAAACACTATCTAAACTTTAGAATAACTAAAGAATAGTCATAAAAATTCTATGAAAGTTATACTCGCCTCAGAGCTTTAAAAGTGATCCATAGGAAATCATAAAACGTTGATTAAGGTCGTTACAATATTTCCTACAAAGTGACACTAGAAATGAAAAAATACACAATCTTTAGGTTTTCTGGAAAATTATGGGGTTGGATCACTTTTTTATCTTCTTGGCTAAGGCTAAGATTTACATTATGCCAACATAATATTGCAGCTTTTTCAATAAAAATAATATCTTAGTAAAACGAAAGTCATTTGAGTTCTTTTTTTCAATAAACCATGTTTTTGAAGCAAACAGTAGGTCTCAGTAAACAATCTTAGAAACATAATTTGAGTCATTTTTAACCGATTTTGGCCTTAATCCTAACCTGAATTTTTCTAAATACTTTTGGTTTGCATTGTTCAACGCATGAGTGATTTTCCGCCAATTTTATCGCTTAACTTTTCTTCCCAAAAAAAAATCAAATTGGCAATATTAGACGCTTCAAGTATTTTTCTCCGATTTTGGCCTTAATTCCTCTACAAATTCCCAATTTGCATACTTTAACGACTTGAGTCATTTTTCATCAATTATGTTCCTTACCCTAACTTTTAATAGATTTTCGCCTTAATTCTCACCTGAATTTCTTAAAAAATTTTCATTTTTTTGACCCTCTGAGCCATTTTTGACCTTAATCCTAACCTGGTTTTCTCCAAAACTTTTAATTCGCATTTTTCAACGGTTTAAGTGATTTCCAGTCAACTTTGATCTTAATTTTAACCCGCATTTTTCAAAAAAAATCACATTTGAAGTATTACACGCTTAAAATAGTTTTTATCCGATTTTGACCTTTTTTTTTCTAAAACTCTCAATTTTCATTTTGAGTACAAATTCAAAATTTGTACTTTTAAACACTCAGTCATTTTTAACCGATTTTGCCCTTAATCCTATCCTGTATTTGTACCGGTAATTGCTTCTTTTCCAAACTCACACAAATATGCATTTTTAGACACTTTGAGTTATTTTTAAATGATTTCTTATCTACATTTCTTCAAGCACTTCAAATTGCATTTTTGGACGCCCTGGCCTATTTTTAACCGATTTTAGCTTTAATCCTACTCTGCATTCTTCCAAAAACTTTTAATTTACATTGTTCAACGCTTTGAGTAATTTTGAACAGAAACTGACCTTAATTCTAACTTTCTTTCTCGAAATAATAACAAATTTGCATTTTGAGCCAATTGTCATATATTTGAGTCAAAAAAATTGTCACTTACCAAAAAAGTCCGGTACATTACACTTTACCAAAAACAATTTTTCAGAAGACTTAAATCAGCTTTTCCTTATTTCGCCCTAAAATTGAGTTTTTTCAAAAACTTTATAGTGGCATTTTTAGAAGATGTGTGTCATTTTTAATCTATTTAAGCTCGTATTTAAACCTGCATTTTTCCAAAAATTTTAATCCACTTTTTGCGTTTCAATACGCTTTAAGTATTTTTTTTTAGGCAAATTTTATTAAAACTTTTCCGTTTTTGTTGTTTTTCGTAAAATTAATACTTTGATCAAATTATGTAAATTTTGAGTAAAAATATCTCGCATCGAAATCAATCTGGCGTGTTTCGAGATTCAGCTTAGGATTAGAGCCAAAAAACATTAAAATTGACACAAAGCTTGTTAAAATATAAATTTAAAGTTTCTGGGAAGATAAAGATCATGATTAGGAAAAAAATCAATTAAAAATTACTTAAAGCGTATATAATCCAAAAAAATTGACATTTTTGGAAAAATGCAGGTTAAAATGCGGGCTAAAATAGATTTTAAATGACCCACATCCTCTAAAAATGCAACAAAAAATGAAGTTTTTGAAGAAACTCAATTTTAGAACGACATAAGGCAAAACTGATTTAAGTGTTCTGATAAATTGTTTTTGGTGAAGTGTAACTTACAGGACTTTTTTGGCAATTGACAATTTTTTGGACTAAAGTAAATGACATTGGCTCAAAATGTAAATTTGTTATTTTTTTCAAGAAAAAAGTTAGAATTAAGGTCAGTTTCTGTTAAAAATTACCCAAAGCGTTGAAAAATGCAAGTTAAAAGTTTGTGGAAGAATGCTGATTAGGATTAAGACTGAAATCGGCTAAAAATAGGCCAGGGCGTCCAAAAATCCAATGTGAAGTACTTGAAGAAAGGTAGATAAGAATTAAGGCCAAAATCAGTTAAAAATAACTTAAAGTGTCTAAAAATGCATATTTTGAGTTTGGGAAAAAGGAATACAAATACAGGTAAGGATTAAGGGCAAAACTGGTTAAAAATGACTGAAAGTGTTTAAAAGTACAAATTTTGAATTTGTACTCAAAATGAAAATTGAGAGTTTTAGAAAAGAAAAATAAATTTGATTTTTTTAGAAAAATGCGGGTTAAAATTAAGACCAAAGTTGACTAGAAATCACTTAAACCATTGCAAAATGCGAATTCGAGTGCGAGTTTTTAGTTTTCGAGAAAACCAAGATTAAAATCAAAAATGGCTCAGATTGGCAAAAAAAATGCAAATTTAAAGTTTTTTAAGAAATTCAGGTGACAATTCAGACAAGCGAAAATCTGTTAAAAGTTAGAATAAGGAGCAAAATTGGTAAAAAATGACAAGTCATCTAAAAATGCAAATTTAGAATTTTTGTCAAAATAAACTCACACAGAAGACAAATCAGTTTTGCTTTATTTCGCCCTAAAATTGAGTTTTGCCAAAAACTTTGTAGTGCCATTTTTAGAAGATGTGTGTCATTTTTAATGTATTTTAGCCCGCATTTTAACCTGCATTTTTCAAAAAGCTTTTTAACGGATTTTGGTCCTAACCAGATTCAGTTTAATTCAGAAACTTCAAATTTATATTTTAACAATAAGCTTTAAGTCAATTTTAATGTTTTTTGGCCCTAATCCTAATCTGAATCTCGAAACACGCCAGATTGATTTCGATGTTAGATTATTTTACTCAAAACTTACATAACTTGATCCAAGTATTAATTTTATCAAAAATAACAAATTAGAAGTTTTAAAAAAATTTGTCTTATGGTGTTCCTATCTTCAGGTGTTCCATATGAAAAAAAAATAAAACGTTGACTAAAGTCGTTAGAATATTTCCTACAAATTGACACAAGAAATGTCACCAAAAATGAAAAAATACACAATTTTTAGGTTTTCCGGAAAATTATGGGGTTGGATCACTTTTTTTATCTTCTTGGGTAAGGCTAAGGTTTTCTTTATGCCAACTTAACATTGCAGCCTTTTCAGTAAAAATAATATCTTAGTAAAATGAAGGTCAATTGAGCCTTTTTTTTTTCAATAAAACATGTTTTTGAAGCAAACAGTAGGTCTAAGTAAACAGTCTTGGAAACGATATTTTGAGCCATTTTCAACCGATTTTGGCCTTAATCCTAATCTGAATTTTTCTAAACACTTTTAGTTTGCATTTTTCAACGCTTTGAGTGACTTTCCGCCGACTTTGGTCTTAATCTTAACCCGCATTTTTCCAAAAAATATCAAATTGGCAATATTAGATGCTTCAAATATTTGTCTCCGATTTTGGCCTTAATCCTAACCTGAATTTCTCCACAAATTCCGAATTTGTGTTCTAAACGATATGAGTGATTTTTCAGCAATTTTGGGACAACCTTAACCTGTATTTTGACAAAATTTCCTAATTTGCATTTTTAGATGACTTCGTCATTTTTTACCCATTTTGTTCCTTTTCCTAACTTTTAACAGATTTTGGCTTTAATTCCTACCTGAATTTCTTAAACAATTTTAAATTTGCATTTATTTGACGCTCTGAGCCATTTTTTACCTTAATCCTAACCTGGTTTTCTCCAAAACTTTTAATTCGCATTTTTCAACGGTTTAAGTGATTTTCAGTCAACTTTGATCTTAATTGAAAACCGATTTTTCCAAAAAAATCACATTTGCAGTATTACACGCTCAAAGTAGTTTTTATCCGATTTTGACCTTTTTTTTTCTTAAACTCTCAATTTTTATTTTGAGTGCAAATTCAAAATTTGTACTTTTAAACACTCAGTCATTTTTAATCGATTTTGCCCTTAATCCTAACCTGTATTTGTACCTGTAATTGCTTCTTTTCCAAACTCAAAATATGCATTTGTAGACACTTTGAGTTATTTTTAAATGATTTCTTATCTACTTTTTTCAAACACTTCAAATTGGAATTTTGGACGCCCTGGCCTATTTTTAACCGGTTTGTGCCTTAATACTAATCGCCATTCTTCACAAAAATTTTAATTTGCATTTTTCAACGTTTTGAGTAATTGTTAACAGAAACTGACCTTAATTCTAACATTGCAGCCTTTTAACTCAATAACTTTTAACAGCTTTTGGCAACTTTGGTTTTAACCCGCATTTTTCTAAAAATTTTTAATTTGCAATATTACACGCTTAAAGTAGTTTTTATCCAATTTTGGCCCTTTTTTCCTAAAACTTTTAATTTGCATTTCTACATGCATTGAGTCATTTCTAACAGATTTTATTCTTAATCGTAATGTGAATTTTTCCACAACTTCCAAATTTTAATTCTTAAACACTTTGAGTCATTTTTAACCGATTTCGGCTTCAATTCTTATCTACATTTTTTCAAACACTTCAAATTGGAATTTTGGACGCCCTGGCCTATTTTTAAATTATTTGTGCCTTAATCCTAATCGCCATTCTTCACAAAAATTTTAATTTGCATTTTTCAACGTTTTGAGTAATTGTTAACAGAAACTGACCTTAATTCTAACATTGCAGCCGTTCAACTCAATAACTTTTAACAGCTTTTGGCCTTTAATTCCTGAATTTCTTTAAAAACTTCAAATTTGCATTTTTTTTGATGCTCTGGGGCATTTTTAACCTTAATCCTAACCTGGTTTTCTCCAAAAACTTTTAGTTTGCATTTTTCAACAGTTTAAGTGGTTTCCAATCAACTTTGGCTGTAACCCGCATTTTTCTAAAAATTTTAAATTTGCAATATTACACGCTTAAAGTAGTTTTTATCGAATTTTGGCCCTTTTTTTCTGAAACTTTTAATTTACATTTGTAAATGCATCGAGTCATTTCTAACCGATTTTATCCTTAATCGTAATGTGAATTTCTCCAGAAATTCTAAATTTGTATCCTTAAACCCTTTGAGTACTTTTCAACCGATTTCGGCCTCAATTCTTATCTATGTTTCTTTAAACACTTCAAATTAGAATTTTGGACGCCTTGGTCTATTTTTAACCGATTTGTGCCTTAATCCTAATCGCCATTCTTCACAAACATTTTAATTCGCATTTTTCAACGTTTTGAGTAATTGTTAACAGAAACTGACCTTAATTCTAACATTGCAGCCTTTTGACTCAATAACTTTTAACAGCTTTTGGCCTTAATTCCTGAATTTCTTTAAAAACTTTAAATTTGCATTTTTTGACCCTCTGGGCCATTTTTAACCTTATTTGTTTACCTTAATCCTAACCATGGTTTTCTCCAAAAACTATTTTTCAACCATTTAAGTAATTTCCAGTCAACTTTGGTTTTAACTTTAACCCTCATATTTCTAAAAAAATCAAATTTGCTAAATTAGGCGCTTAAAGTACCTAGTTTTTATCCGATTTTGGCCCTTTTTTTTCTTTTGATTTGGATTTCTGGATGCATTGAGTCATTTTTAACCGATTTTATCCTTAATCGTAACTTCACAAATTCTAAATTTATATTACACTTTGAGTCTTCTTTAACCGATTTCAGCCTTAATCCTAACTGTGTTTGTACGTGTAACTTCTGCTTTTCCAAACTCAAAATATGCATTTTTAGATACTTTACACAGAGTTATTTTTAACTGATTTTCTGCATTCTTCCAAAAACTTTATTTATACAATTTGCATTTTTCAACGCTTTGAGGAATTTTTAACAGAAACTGACCTTAATTCTATCTTTCTTTCTCGAAATAATAACAAATTTGCATTTTATTGAGCGAATTGTCATCTAGTGAGTTTATCCAAAAACTTCATTTTTTGTTGCATTTTTAGAGGATTAGGGGTCATATAAGCTGCATTTTTTCCAGAAATTTAAAATTTTTTAGTTTTTATACGCTTTAAGTAATTTTTAACAGATTTTGGTCCTAATCATGATCTTCATCTTTTCAGAAACTTTATATACTAAAATTTATATTTTAACAAGCTTTATGTCAATTTTAATGTTTTTTCGCCCTAATCCTACTTGAATCTCGTAACACACCAGAATGATTTCGATGCGAGAACTTTTACTCAAAATTTAAATAATTTGATCCAAGTATTAATTTTACCAAAAATAACAAATTAGAAAAGTTTTAATAAAATTTGCCTCATTTTGCTCTAAAATCGAATTTCTGTAATAACCGGAAAATCTACATTTTTGGACTAATTCTAATGTCAATTTCTCAAAAGACGTCATCAAATTTTTAAACGGTTTTGGCCCTATTCCTAGCCGGAATCTTTCCACAAACTCTAAATAGGTATTTTTAAACGTTCTTGAGTAATTTTTTAATTTTTAACTGTTTTTGGCCTTAAGTTAAAGGTTTACAAAAACGTTTAATTTTTATTTTCGACGCTTTGAGTAATTTTCAACGGTCTTTAGTCCGCATTTTTCCAGGAAATTCATGGCAAGAGGTTTTAGGTATTTTTTATACGATTTTGGCCCCTCTCATATCCGGAATTATTTAAAAGCTTTTATTTTGCATTTTTAAATGCTTTGAGACCTTAATCCTAACTTTTCTTTCTTCAAAAATACCAAATTTGCATTTTGAGGAGTTTTGAGACAATTGTCATTTATTTTGGTCTAAAAGTGTAATTTACCATAAACAATAAAATAAACCACAACAATAAATCAGAAGAATTGAATAAGTTTTGCCTTATATCTTTTTAAACATCTTTTTTTTCCAAAACTTCTAAACTTGCATTTTAAGCTTTTTGCCATATTTCTAACTAGCGCTTTTTCAAAAATTCCAAATTTGCATTTTAAAACGTTTTAAGTTATTTTTTAATGCTTTCCTAATCCTCTCCTGACTCTCTAAAAACGCCAGATTTTCCTTTTGAGGTCTCTTGAGTCAAATTTTATATATTTTTATACACAAATTACCTATACTGTAAGCAAAAAATTAAAAGACTTGATTCAAAAGTTTTACATATTTTTTTCCAAACATAAAAATTCTGACCTCAATTTGTCTAAAGGATTCATATTTGCAATTTTCGTTGTTCGTTAAATGTTTAAATGTTTTTGGCCCTAACTCTAGCCCGCTGTGATTTCACAATTTATTTAATCAGATTTGCCTGATTTTGTTCTAAAATTGAATTTTTAAAAAAACATCAAAATTTTCATTTTTGATATAATGAAGATGGGTAATTTTTTATCGATTGTTGTCCTAATTCTAGCTTAAATTTCTCCAAAGACGACATTTGCAATTTTAGATACTTTGCGCCATTTTTTTAACCGATTTTGGCTCTAATTCTGACCTGTTTCTCCAAACATTTCAAATTTGCATTTTTAAATACATTGTTGTTTTGTATGGTAAGTGCTGCACGCTGAATTGAATTTTGAATGACAAACCACTGTTTTCCACGGCGATTTGTTGATTTTATTAATTGCAAGTCGATCGAACCTTCCAATGATTACTCAAATTTTAAAAAATCAATTACTTACTTACTTACCTACCTATAAGCACACTACAATGCAATTTAAAATTCGCCAGCCCCGTAAATTGATTACCTAGTCAAAATTACGGATAACCAAGACAATACCATAAATTAACATCTAATCTTAATTCGGTACAATGGTAGACAGGTCAAAATGCGGTTTTGAGTAATAAAAAAAGTTGGCTGTTTAATATCAACGGCGAAACACTCATTCCCTTCCCATGGAAAATCGTGTCCACTTTGAATCCAGAAATAAAAGTGCTTATTGTTTCATAATAAATTTCAATTTTTAAGTTCATCTACCTGACCCCGGCCTACATTATATTTAGACCTTGCAAGCTAGACAGGTAAAATGTTTACAAACAAATTGTAGATTATTTTAAAATAAAACCGACCAGATTCCCCATCTCAAGGTCGCCACTAGAACGAGAAAGAATTATTTAAATTTATGTAATTATTTGTGTAAATTTAATCAACTTATAACTGGTTCTTGTTTTGCAGAAGGAACCATGCATGTGAACGCAGCAAATTCAGTTGCATTAATAGTAATAGTATTAGGTAAGCGTAATTTTTTTGTTGTTCAAGCATGTGTCATCTCACCAATATAAACAATTTCAGCAAACTACTGCATCTGTGATAGTACTTTAAAGGTAGATAAGCATGACGTAACTATAAAACTACATGAGTCGAAGACTGTCTTGATAATACCCGAGTAAGTATCTTGTTTAGCTACTAAATAACTTTTAGCATTAATGTTTCTTATATTAGGTCTAATTTTACACCAGTCGAGGACACTCTGAACATCATAGTGCAACACTCTGATATAGTATCTATAAATCCAACAAGCCTGGAATTGAACTCCCTAGAAGCTAATATTTCGTTTCCTCTGGAAATTAAAGCAACTGGGGCCGGAAAAACCGACATCTATTCAAACACTACAAAGAAACTAGCAAAGTGCGTCTATGACCAGAACAAGAATGAATTGACCTCTTTTTACATATTACTTTTTAGTGTCGACGACGTCTACTTCAGAGTGACAATCTTCAAAATAGCCGCTCTAAATACCATCTCCACGGCAATAGGTTGGATTTACTTTGCAGCCTGGTCGATTTCCTTCTATCCTCAGGCGTACATAAATTGGAAAAGAAAAAGGTATCTGTAATTCTACACCCCTGAGAATCCTTAGTAATAATAATATGTTTCAGTGTTATAGGTTTAAACTTCGATTTCCTATCGCTGAATATCGTGGGATTCATTTTGTACTCAGTGTTCAATTTGGGTCTGTATCTTATTCCGGAAATCAAGGTACGCCTCACAAGTTGCGGAAACAATGAACTAGAAAACAAAATCCTTGTTTAACAAGGCAATTATTAAAGAGAAATTTATGTATCGTTGCTCCCGTTATTTTACACAATGACTGTCGCAAACATAAGTTGTTAACCTTTATAAAAGGTGCTAACTAAGTGAGTAAGTAAACGTAAACTTTCCACTATAAATTTGCAGGAAGAATATTCGGTTCGCTACCCCAGAGGCCTTAATCCTGTTCAGGTTAACGACATATTCTTCGCGGTTCACGCGGTAATACTGACAAGTTTCACAATATACCAATGTGTGATATACGAGAGGGCAGACCAGAGAGTGTCAATTACTGCAAGGATTATATTGGGTGCGGTTCTGCATGCTACCTTATAGTAGACATTAAATAATATATATTTTTTTTAGGATTTTTTGGAGTATTTGTAGTCATCTCAGCCTTCCTGGCAGGATTTAGCGTTATACATTGGCTGGACTTTCTGTACTATTGTTCGTATGTGAAGCTGACGATCACTCTCATCAAATATATACCACAAGTAAGTGTTGTGGTGCATGGGCACTAATGGGAAAAACAAACAAACGGAACACCTCGACAATGTAGTTTTTGAGGGGGGAGGCAAAGCTCTAAAATCGTTTAGCATAAATAAAAATTTGAATTTTGTAGGGATTTTGCGTCGAATTCCACTTATTTTGATCCACAAATGTAGTGGATCCAAAGGTTGATATAGTTTTATATCAGGGTGATACATCAATTGATAAAGCCTTTAAACGGGAATAACAAACTTATAAGTTAATATCAAAATGTGTTGCAAACATATAGTTACAAGTTCCCATTATTTGAAATGATGTGTCACAAACAAAGTCTCGTGAGAACATATTGTTGGAAATAGCGAAAACCGATCTAATCCAAGATTGTAAAATATCATGATATTTATATAAAAATCAAAGTATCGGATATATATTCGATATACAGGGTGATTCAAAAGTACTTTGACAAACTTCAATAGGTGATTGCTGGCATTATTTTAAGAAGAAAAGTTCTCATAAACGAGGGTCCTTAAGAGCATCGTTACGAAGATACCTAAAGTTTGTCAAAGTACTTTTGAATCACCCTGTATATCAAGTGATGATATTTATCTAAAAGCCACCTTCATTCTAATTTATATTATCGCTTTTTTATATTATGTGTCCAAATTAACCGGTTTAGTAACCAAGGAATAGTTGACCCAAATTTATAAATCATAGATCGTATATTTGGGTCAACTATTCCTTTGTTACTAAACCAGTGTTAGTCTGGGTGTACACGCAGAGAGTCCGGTTTTGGGGGACTTAGATGGAGTAGGTGCCGGGAGCCGCGTTGGGGCTGGTCGGAGGTCGACATTACGCCGGACAAACGACCACCATCAGGTACCAGCCCATTGTTTAAAAGTAGAAAAAGGAGCCGTTTTGCAAGATTTGAAGTTCGAGTTGATTTCTTTGGGAGCGTTACGTCAGATAGACGAACGACCACCCGTCTAAGAGTAATTAAGTGTTTTCCTCAAATTTGTCCCAGTACAAGAAAGAACCACCCTTGTTGCCCTAAATGAAGCCACGGGTACTCATAGGACGCCCAGTACCCTGGAAGAACGTTAAATTGGTTTGCACGATACCTTCCTCCTCTACAGTTAACTTAGGTAAGACCCATTTTGTATAACGGTGTCTGTTTTCATATTAGTCATTTTCTTAAATCTCTTATCATTTTAAATATAAACCCCCTAGTTTTGAAAGCCCCATTCAGTGAATCCATCATCATAGGACCCTTTGGGGGGGGGGGGGGAGGTAACGACTACCCGATACACATTTAAAAAAAAAAAATAGAAATTTAAAGCGTAAGTTAACGCACATTCAAAAATAATAATTTTGAAAATAATAGTGTTACCATTTTTATTCGTGACATGGGACCATGTCACGAGAAGAGTGCGATCGTATTATTACGTAAAAATTATTATTTTTGAATGCGCGTCAATTTACGCTTTAAATTTCTATTCTTTAAATAGGTATCGGGTAGTCGTTACCTTCCCCGAAGGGTCCTATGCTGATTTACTCACTGAATGGGACTTTCAAAACTAGGGGGTTAAATTTAAGATGATAAGATGGGAATCAAGTAAACTTCTAAATTACCCTAACCACTTTAAGAAAATGACTAATATGAAAACAAACACCGTTACAACAAATGGGTCTTACCTAATATAACTGTAGAGGAGGACCGTATCGTGTCAACCAATTTAACGTACTTTCGGAGTACTTGACGTCCTAAGAGTACCCGTGGCTTCCTTTAGGGCAACAAGGGTGGTTCTTCCTTGTACTGATGGTGGTCGTTCGTCCTTCCGGCGTAATCTCGACCTCCGACTAGCCCCAACGCGGCTGCCCGCACCGACTCCTCGTGAGACCCCCCCAAAACCGAACTCTCCTCGTGAGTACCCAGACTAACACACAGCCATTGTTATTACGATAAAAAAAAAACAGAATATAAGAACTAAGAAGAAAGAAGAAATAATAGTATATTTATACAACAAGCATTTAATGAGAGTCGTTATTCTAGAGGGAACCGTTTGAGCCCACGAGCGAAGCAAGTGGCACAAGTTGCTCGAGAAAATAACGCTCATTAAATGAGAGTTGAATACTATACTTTATCCACGACCAAGATTCCGGGTTTTCCTCAAATATCGTAGGTTATATAGGTTATAGGCTATAAAGATAATTCACAATTAATTTTAAAATCACTACTAGTTTCGCTAATCGACGGCGCGCCGTTTGATGCAACAGATATACCTATAACGGTCTAGTCGCCTGTGTATGTTCATTTCAAAGATACGAGGGTGGACGGTAAATTACTTCATTTTATGTCCTATTTTAAGTATTTTTCAGTGAAAAGTACATTTTTTAGTGAAAAAGAGACAGCGTAACCTACATTTGTCTCAATACATCCTGATGGAGAAGGATAATTATTTGAATGAACCAGTGGTAACTATCGATTTCACGTATAGGGCGGTTTACTTTTTGAGTTGCCAGTTGCCTACGACATGTTTCGTTTCCATGACGACTCATTGTTCACTAGTAAATAATGATTTGTATTAATCTTGAGAATGAACAAGAATAATGTGATTATTATAGTATGGTCGTGGATAAAAAATATTTTGATTCAACAAATAATATTAAATAAGAGGAAAATGATATTACCATTTCATCTTATTCCATTGTGAGCAATAGTACTCATAATATTTTTTCAAGTACCTAAACATGGCCAACAATAAGTCATATTTCTCTCAACAGGAGCAAACATAGTGAATCGAACTAGATGAATTGAGAACCGATAGATTGTCCGGTATAATACGATCGATCGAACAATAAATAAATATCATGATATACATGGTGTCCCGTAAACCTTCGACAATACTCCTGATAAAAGCCTCATCCTTGAAAGTCAACAAATGAAAAATTAGTATTAATAAAAGCATCATGGTTTCCAAGATATTTGCACTTTTTTCAAAATCGACAAAACTGACATCACTTGATATTTCGTAAATTTACTTTGCCATAACCCCATGTAGAAAGATAATTTATTCAGTTTTAGTTACGCAAATGAGCGCAGTATAAAAGCTAATCAACAGATTTTGAGCGAATACTTGGGATTTTTAAGAAACAACTTTATTTTAACGAATTCCTTATAACTCTATTTCAGTTATGCATCAACTTTTGATATCTACTATAGCAAAAGGGGGACAGCAATCTTAATGCCTCTAAGTACAAAAAGTAGCGTCGTTCTTCTAGATTTTAAAATGTTATAATAGATAACTAGCAATACAATATTCCTTACAAAGTAAATATTTTTATGGTAGGTTTGATGTGACAAGTTCAATTTTAAAAATTACATACAATATCGTTTATTTGTGCTTCTGACAAGATATTGAGCAAGAAGCAATTAACGCAAAAAAAACTTAAAGTAAATATTCAAAGTGACTGCCATTGGTTATGCAGGCTCTGCATCTTTTTATAATCGATCTTTTTATTGAACGATACTGAGCCTAGTTAATTTCGTGCGCTGCGGTAAAGACATTTTGTCGTAGCTCTTCACAAGTGTCGACCAGTCGTGCATAAACTTTTTCTTCCAGACAACCCCAATAAAAAAAATCTAATGGATTTAAATCCGGCGAACGTGGTGGCCACAAAATAGGTCCTTGACGGAAGAGAGAAACGTTATTTAGGTGTTCTCTCACAACCTATAGTGGCCAGGACATCCGTCATGTTGGAACCGCATTCGTCTTCTTATTAATAGGGAAACGTCTTCAAGTAACACCGGTAACTGATCCAGCAAAAATTGCAGATAACTTGCAACTAACTGCTCTCATACAGAAGCGTGTGCAAAGTCCACTTTACACACGCTTCTGTTTGCTTTGTACACCCCTTGCATATATTTTATAATACGAATGATCATTTATGCAGCAAAATCGCAGTCGTAGAAAAAGTATAGAGTGCAACACGTACAAAAATGACTCTTCACACTTTTGTGACGTAATTTTCGACTCTAGTTGCACAATATACTATTCCCTGAAGGCATGTGGATTTTCCATTTGTCAACTGTGGAAGTTATGAATGTTGAAAATACCACCTCGTTTGCTTGAAGATTCATTTGTCTAAAAAGTGCAATCAAAAAAAGTTAGATTTTGACGCATTTTTCGTAATTTTCTCTTACAAAAATTTAGTCTCCTGGAAGAAGGGCCTGCACTCTCTGGACATGATACGGGTGCACTTGATTTCCTTTAAAATTCGATGTACAATCGTTTTTGGAAAGGCTGTCCGACGTGGAATGGCTCGTACTGATGTTATTGAATCCCGACGTATTTCTTCCAATACTTCCTCATCGTTCGCCACCTGAAGCCTCCCATCTCCAGCATGCATTCCTAGTAATCTTCCTTCAGAATAAGCGTTGTGCACGGCGGTGAAAACGCAAGGCCCAGGATGATTTTGTAATGGAAATCGTTCTCAGTAGCGTAGTGATGCATGATTTGCCGTGCCTCCACACTCCCCATATATAAAGTGCATTTCTGCAGATTCGCGAGCGGTGTACTGCACAAATGGCATAATAAGTATAACAAGATAAACTTAACAAACTACTCAAAACATAATTTACAGAAAATAATGGATTAATTTTAACAGGTTAATAGATGTCAAAATTCGTTATTACGTAAATAATGCAATAAAAACAATTGAATCAAGCCGCATAAAGATGATGTGAAGTACTTTTGTAAGTAAGTAATATGCCATTAAATGGTAATCTAATGTGATGCTAAAAATTGTACTGCATCTAATGCATCTAACAGGTCATAAAAATATCTAATGTTCAAGGAATAGTTACTTCTTATACCATTTCAGAATCTAGAACAACGACGCTACTTTTTGTACTTAGGGTCATCAATATAGCTGTCCATCTTTTGCTGCAGTAGGGATCACAAATTGCATAACTGAAATGGAATTATAAGAAATACGTAAAAATAAAGTTGTTTCTTAAAAATCAAAAAAGTATTCGTCCAAATCTGGTTAATTCGCTTTTGTGCTATGACCATTCGCGTAACTAAAACTGAATAAATTATTGTCTTTCTACATGGTGTTGCGGAAGAGTAAATGTACGAAATATCAAGTGAAGTCAGTTTTTGTTGATTTAATACTAATATTTCATTTTTTGACTTGTCAAGGATGGGGCTTCTATCAGACGCAGTATTGTCGAAAGTTTACGATACACCCTGTACATCCAGGAGTAAATATCATGATATACATAAAATATATATCAATTGGTTATATATCATGCCAACCCTGACCTAATCATACAGAGAGAAAAAGATGAGTTTTGGTTTACCCGACACCAATGACATTGCTATAAATTCCCACTGGTGCCTTTCTTCTTTAAATTTGAAATGTGACAATTGAGATCCTAACTCATTATGTTTATTTGTTTGAGACTTCTTACTACAGTCCTGGAGTCTTGAATTTTATTTTTGAAAAATTTCTTTGACTCTCACCCAGTTCCAGAAATACGAAAGTTAAAACTATGACAAAGTTTCGCAGTTATCTCTTCAACAAAGATTTTAAATACTTTTGGTACTTGAAGCACTTTATTTAATTTTTTTTTAAATTCTATTAAATAATAAAATCCGTTTTTAAATCAACAGTACAACTTTATTTCGTCATAAAAAAACGTATTCAAATATGTTTATATTGAGCCAAAGTATAGGCGATTTGAATTACGGAGCAAAAATTACTTCTTCCAGATGACGTTCATCTGTTCTGATGCAATTTTCAAGCCTCTTAATAAAACTGGAATACACGCCTTCCAGTGATCCTTCGTTAAGTTTGCAGCACTTCTTTTTGAATAGCTCTTTTTTTTTGGAGCTTGTAACAAACGTGGTATTTTAGCATAAAGTTTTTCCTTTAGGTACCCCACAAAAAGTATCTTTTTGACTTTTTTTTGTTTTTGTGGGGGTACCTAAACAAGACGGCTTATGCTGAAAAACCACATTCCCTACAAGATCCAAAAGGAGCTCTTCAAAGAGAACTACAACAGATCGAGCAAAAACACACTAGACCGCGTGTGGGCCAGCATTCTAAACATACTTGAAATTGAATTAGGGAAGAATGGACGCCGTCGGCAAAAGTTACCTTTGCTACGCAACTGAAATGCCACCCTTTTAGCCACATATAAAAATTTTTGAATACAATGTTTATGACAAAATAAAGTTGTACTGGTAGTTTAAAACCGGGTATAGTCGCGGCGGTCATTACAAGCTAACAACTTTTCTTTATTATTATATTTTCCTTGATATATGATAAAATATAATAAGTATTAAGGTTACACCTAACAGAATGATTTTCGAGAAATGCGGATAATCTATTTAGTCACTAATAGTGCATCGTAGCCAATGCCAATACTGAATAAAATATTAAAACTTTCTTTAAATAATTTAAATTCCTTTATTCCTATTCCTTTATAGTAATTTAAACTAAATTGTGAAGTATTGGAAATAACTGTCATTAAGTATATGAAGCTTTGTACAATTACTAGTAATTCAAATAATCAAAAGTAATGCAATTACTAGCAATTGCACATTTGAAACCCTTAAAATTTGAAATTCTTTTTTTATGTGAAACAGTGTGATCGAAATTTGAAACTCTTCTGCAGCGTATTATGTCAATCATCCCATTCGTATCAAAAATTGCACACAAATTTTTTATTTTTATTTTTGTTTAATTGACCAAAAGCGGATTTTTTGCTCAATTTCTTTTTATCGTCTGTAAGTCTAGAACGAATGGTCCGATTATAGTGACTCTAACAGTTATTTCCTCTTCTTCCCCCTTCTAGACCCCATCGATTGTCGCTTTTTAGGCACATTTTGGAGAGTAACTTTTTTTCCATTCTTAAAAAATCTACTTGTGAGGCTAATTGCAATCAGAAACAGCAGAAATAAGTTAAAAGGAATAGAATGATCAGAATGAATCCGTTTTTTCCTCACACCACAAGTAAGTATGGATTGTTAAAATGTATTGAACAAACTATAAACCGCGTGGTCGGGCCTTGACGTCGTCGAGCTCGACGTCATCAGCCATCATTAATCCCGACAGATAATTTTTAAATCGACCAGTTTTTGTGAAAACGTTTTCGAAGACCGCGCATTTTGCCAATAATCTTCTTAGAAATTTTCAAATTTTCACCTGCCATACAATTCCACGCTTTTTCGCCTGTTTTCCTTGGTCTAAGTGTTTAAAGTTTGATCTGTCAAATGATAAATTTCCGGAGTTGAAAACGGAAGTACATTCGTTCCATACTCACGGAGATTTTCATTTAGGCACTTTTAGAACAAACTTTTTTGCCACATATCACTTATAAAGCCAATATAATTCGAGTTAAGTTACAAATATACTTTAGTTTCCCAAATTTCTTGTAAAATTGACATTAAAAGTGACCGAACAAGGGTTATAACGGTTTTTTTTTCGTTTCTTTTTCTCAATTTCCCTATTTTGGCAGTCTATAACTTCAGAACGACTGGACCTAGCAGAGTAAATGCAACTGTTTTTTCCTTTTCTTGGTGCCCTCTTTCTCTCCCCACAAACGAGTCTCGTTGGTAGAAATACACCGCTACGGTGGTTCGTTATTAAGCATTTATAAAATCGACATTTTTGCCATTCTTAAAACAAATTACTTATGAGAGTCACTAAATTCGAATGAAGTTTGTTACGTTCTTAGAGCATTGCAATCGTTCCATTCCAATAAAAAATGGCATAAACAGTTTTCTAATTTTTTTTGCTATTGACCCAAGGGGGACTTCTTTGCTCTCAATTTTCAACTTTCATCGCCCATAACTTTAAAACAAATGGATCAATCATCATCATCATCGATCTCATGCACTCTACAAACGAAAGTCCTTTTGTTCAATAGTTGCGGAGACAAACCCTTTCGGTTCTCGATTTTCAGGCACTTTTAAAATCTTGATTTTTTGCCATTTTTAAAACAAATTACTTACGAGGCTCAATAAATTCGAATTAAGTTTGTTACGTTCTTAGCGAATTGCAATCGTCCTATTCTAATCAAAAATAGCATAAACAGTTTTATAGTTTTATTTGCGTTCATACTTTATTTCCAACATAATCTCCGCCAAGTTCAACGCACTTGCTGCATCGTTTCTCAAGCATTTCGATTTCTTCACGGAAATAGGGTTCTTCAAGGCTCTCAAAATACTCGTCTATTTCCTGTATAACTGCTTCATTTGATTGAAATTTTCGTCCTGCTAGAAAAGTTTTCAGTTTCGGGAATAGGTAATAGTCGGACGGAGCTAGATCCGGAGAATAAGCGGGATGCGGCACCAACTCAAACCTCAATTCGGCAAATTTTTGCTGAACATACGACTTGAATCGAGACTTGAATGCACAGGAGCATTGTCCTGGTGAAACAACACTTTTTTGTTTGCTATTCCTGGGCGGTTTTTCGGTAATGCTGCCTTTAATCGGTCTAGAAGAGAGGCATAATATTCTCCGGTAATGTTTTTTTTCAGATACTAAATTAGAATAATTCCTTTTGCATCCCAGAAAACGGAAGCCATCACCTTTCCGGCAGATGGAATGCATTTTGCTTTTTTTTGGAGCTGGCTGGCCATGTGAATCCACTGTTTTGCCTGTTGCTTTGTTTCAGGGATGTAGTGGTAAATCCAGGTTTCATCCACTGCTACAACACGACGCAAAAAGTTCTTGCGATTTTTCATTTTTCATTAAACACTTGCAAGTTGGCGGCAGAGTTTCGCATGCGAGTCCCTCTTTGCTCCATAATGAGTAAACGCGGCACCACTCTCGCGCAAAGTTTCTTCATATGCAATTTGTTATGTAAAATGAAGTGAACCCGTTCAGTTGAGATGCCTGTGGAATCTGCAATTTCTCGCACTTTGACTCGTCAGGTGTCACAGCGGATTTTGGAGCTCCAGGACGTGGTGCATCTTCGGTGCTTATTCTCCCGCGTTTAAATTCATTTACCAAAGTCTAACAGTTTCATAAGGACATGACTCACATAATGTAGGTAAAATCTTTTCGTAAATTTCTTTCTGCGTTTTTCCTTCCCAAAAGAAATATTGTTACGATCGCAGCAACGCCGCATGGGAGGCGGGGCAACGCATGGGAGCGTGTTGGTTGGTGGAGCTTCGCGACCTATCCGCGCTGCGTCATGGCTGACACGAGTGATTTATTGCTCGTCTGGCTTAATCTAGAAGGCAGTTGTTTACAACCGTTTTTTTTTACATGAGATTATTCAAGAATTCTTATAAAGAACTTTCTAGGTTTTTCTGTAATTTTAGGATTGTATATAATAGGCGCATAGAGCGCCCGAGTGGAGTAGTCGTATTTTATTCGAGCTATAAGTAAGCTAAAGTTACGAAGCGATAATAGAAGGCTATAAAGTGTTAAGTACTGAGTTATTTAGTAGTCGAGTGTATTTGTGGAATAAATAAATAGTGTTTTCGTATTAAATCGTTGCACTGGAATTATCGAACTCCGAGTTCGCAACAATTGGTGTCAGAAGTGCAATTCCAGTGGGAATTTGAGGACTAATATTGCTGAACTGTAAGTGAGTGCTTCATTGCCGTACATTACGTGTTTATGCCAGTGACCAGAAGCCAGCATCAAGCGATGGAAGATCAACTTGCCGCCCTGCTGTCCCTCATGCAACAACAGAAGGAAGAACAGGAAAAACGTTATAAGGAACAAAAAGAAGAACAGGAGAGACGTGATCAAGTACAGGAGCGACTTTTGCAACAACAAAAAGAGGAACAAGAAAGGCGTGATCAAGTACAGGAGCAACGCTATCTAGAACAGAAGGAAGAACAGAAACGGTTTAAAGAAGAATTAGTGCACCATCTCGCAGCTAGGGAGCAACAATTGGAAGAAAGAATAATGCAATCCGTCAACCAGAAGATTCTCGAGCTAGAAAAGAAATTCCAGGAACAACTTGAGGACGACAACGTATCTACAGAGAGTTTTAGCACAGCCAACGCTAAAATTAAGCCTCCCAATTATGACGGTACTACGGCGTGGGAAATTTATAAAACCCAATTTGAGGCAGCTGCAAAAGCTAATGGCTGGTCCGAGCCCCAGAAACTTTAGTGGTAGCACTTCGTGGAAAAGCGGCTGAATTACTTCAATCTCTGTCGGCAGCTGATCAAAGTAATTATGCAGCTTTAGTACACACTCTGCAACTACGATTTGGAAATGAACACAAAGAAACCGTGTTCCAGGCCCAGCTGAGGATGAGACAGCAAAAGTCAGGTGAATCCTTACAAGAATTTGAGGCGGACATAGACAGACTCATTCACCTGGCATATCCATCGGCTCCTGAATCTTTTCAAATGCAATTTGCCGCCGAAAGGTTCATCGAGGGAGTTAGAGATAGTGACATGAGATACCACTTACGTCTAGTAAGGCCCAAGGATATCAGCGAGGCACTAGTTCGGGCCTTGGAATTCGAGGCGTCACGAGTGTCATCTAGTTCATCTCCACGTGTACGAATGGCAACTTGCGGTGAAGAGGAGAATACGTCTATGGCTGAATCCATGGCCAGTTTACATAAAGCGATGAAAGATATGGCAGTCAGTATGCAAGCCCTGTTGGGAAGAACTCCTCGATCAACACGGAATCGGGGCATAAAATGTTTTAACTGCGGTAAACTGGGTCACGTCAAGAGTAACTGCCGCAATAGGGCAAGAAGTCCGTCGCCGTTGTTTAGAAGATCGAGCGGCAACCAAGACCGCCCTAGAATTCAGGAAAGACCAATTCCTGTCAATGTAAGGGAGCAATTGACCGAGCCCGTTAAGACCCCCAGGATCAGTCAAGTCAATCAATCAAGTCAAGCCAATAATTTGGGTGGCAAAAGTGTTACAGAGACCGGACGCATTAAAGGACAGAAGACCCAAACTGAACATCGACCAGGAAGGTATCACGGAAATGCCGATGCATTGTCCAGACGGCCATGTAAAGAAGATAGTCAGCATCGTCGAAGAACTGAGCAGCGTGAGGGACTTCCTTCTGTAAGAAGAACGTCGGTGGAAATAAACGATGGCTGGACTGCACAGACGCTTCGAGAGGAACAGTTGAATGATTCAGATATTGGACCCATTCTCTCTGCAAAGACTGACGACAAGAGACCAGAATGGCAAGAAATTGCTGGTAAAAGTCCAAACCTGAAGGCGCTATGGGCCCAGTGGCACTCTCTTAAAATAGAAAATGGATTACTGAAGAGAGCGTGGGAGAGTCCGGATGGCAAGACCGTAGTCAGTCAGTTGGTTGTTCCTGGAAGCAGAAAATCGGACGTACTACAGGAAATGCACGACGGAACCAGTGGAGGTCATTTTGGGGTCAATAAAACCTTGGCCAAAATTAAAGAGCGGTTCTACTGGGTGAATTATCATGAAGACGTCGAATCTTGGTGCCGCAAGTGCGAAGTTTGTTGTGCCACAAAAGGACCTCGAACAAGATCACGCGGCCGAATGGTGCAGTACACTGTAGGTGCTCCATTCGAGAGGGTAGCAATTGATGTCGCGGGACCGTTTCCTCAGACTGAGTCGGGCAATAAATACATCTTGGTCGCCATGGATTACTTCACTAAATGGCCTGAAGCATACGCTCTGCCTAATCAAGAAGCAACGACTGTGGCAACGGTGCTAGTAAATGAAATGTTCTGCAGATTTGGAGTCCTTCTCGAACTTCATTCTGATCAGGGCCGAAATTTTGAATCGGCTGTTTTCCAGAAGGTCATGGAACTTCTCGGAATTCGCAAGACCAGGACAACTCCTTTGCATCCACAATCGGATGGGATAGTAGAGAGATTTAATCGGACCATGGAACATTACCTGTCTAAAATGGTGGCAGATCATCAGCGTGATTGGGACCAACATCTACCTCTCATGTTGATGGCATATCGAGGCTCTACGCATGAAGCCACTGGTTATACTCCGGCGAAAGTGATGTTCGGGAGGGAAATGAGGCTTCCTGCGGATTTGATGTATGGAACACCAGAAAAAGAGTCGCTCAGCTCTGAGAATTTTGTGGAGGAGCTTAAGGAGAGGCTGAACAATGTTCATGAGCAAGTCAGGAATAAACTGCGGATATCCAGTGATCGAGCCAAAGCAAGATATGACTTACTAGCTAACTCCCGCGGTTTCCAGGATGGTGATTTGGTGTGGCTATACAATCCGAGGCGAAAGGTGGGGAAGTCGCCCAAACTTAGCCAAAATTGGGAAGGACCTTATACAATTATAAAGAAGATTAATGATGTGGTGTATAGGATCCAGCGGACCCCTAGGTCAAAGATGAAGGTCGTTCATTTGGATCGATTAGCACGATACCATGGAACTCTATCTGTTCGGGACGAACAGACTTAGGAGGAGGGCAATGTTACGATCGCAGCAACGCCGCATGGGAGGCGGGGCAACGCATGGGAGCGTGTTGGTTGGTGGAGCTTCGCGACCTATCCGCGCTGCGTCATGGCTGACACGAGTGATTTATTGCTCGTCTGGCTTAATCTAGAAGGCAGTTGTTTACAACCGTTTTTTTTTATATGAGATTATTCAAGAATTCTTATAAAGAACTTTCTAGGTTTTTCTGTAATTTTAGGATTGTATATAAAAGGCGCATAGAGCGCCCGAGTGGAGTAGTCGTATTTTATTCGAGCTATAAGTAAGCTAAAGTTACGAAGCGATAATAGAAGGCTATAAAGTGTTAAGTACTGAGTTATTTAGTAGTCGAGTGTATTTGTGGAATAAATAAATAGTGTTTTCGTATTAAATCGTTGCACTGGAATTATCGAACTCCGAGTTCGCAACAATATTTTATAACACGGAATCCAATTTTATCAATTTTTTTCTTACAGTGAAAACACTACTGTTTTAAAAAAATTGCCAAACAACAAATTACTGTCAGAATGACTTGAAACCATAGATTACTAATTTATAAGAACTGACGTTTATGATGATATATTTAGATAGCAGCGCCATCTATTAATATGCGAACCAAGTTATTTATCAAATCATCCTCGTAGAAGTTATCCGAAAGTAGTTTTAGGAAATGCTTTTACATAAAGTTTACTCTGTTTAGCTACTTTAAAAGTATATAACTTTTAGGAAGGAACAAAAGTCAATTTACTTTGTTTGTCATCCTTTTCTGTCAAAAATGTATAGCCTTTTTTACGGTTTGTAAAGACATTTCTTAAACTTAAAAAGTTTTATTTGTTAGTTCTGATAATGAGTGACTTAATTGTAACCATGGTGACTCAATTTTAGTACAAATTACTTTAGTAAATTACAAAGCCTCAAATGCTAATTATAGATTTTACTATATGATATAAAAGTATGGAGAAGGTAGAAGTATAGCTTCAAAAAATGTTTTGTTGAGATACTTGCTTTAATATACTACTTAAAAACCGAACTTTTCCTTCAAATCTTGGTAGTAACCGAGTTGCAATAATCAAAAGTTCAAATGTACTTCTTCAGCACTCATCAGTCTACAACTGCAAAATGATAATTGATAATTCCCGGAAGGCTATAATGGTTGCTGTTGCAATTATATAGGCCACAATCACCATTTCACACATAAACATGACTTCACAAGGTATTTCCTTGTGTCTATATCTAACCGAACAGTAACCACAGACAAGAACGAAAACAACGCATCTCAATTTGAAACTCAATACTGATAAGAGGCAATTAGATGTTCAATCTAAAATGTTTTTTTTTACTTGATAATTTGCGGGATTACTCCAGGAGGCCTACAAGAGACGGCCTAAGAGAACCTAAGAGAGAGGACACAAGATTCATTCTTCTCTCTATATTCACCACTCTACATTCACCACAATTATTAAACAAACTTTAAAAGTCAAAATACCTCTAAAACCCTCAATAACGTAACTCTTTGGTGAGAACTGAAGGCAGCAAAGCGGCGTTAGACTGCGCACTCTCAAAGATCTCAACAAAGGGGTGTACCGCTTGGATTTACTTTTTTTATTTTTTGTTAAATCTCTATTGTTTTATTTTTAGGCCTACATGAATTACAGAAGGAAAAGCACTTCAGGTTGGAGTATAGGAAACATTCTGTTAGATTTCACGGGTGGAATGTTGAGTATGCTACAGATGATACTGAACGCATACAATTACGGTAAGGACCATTTTTTTTTTAAACTTAGTGGTGTTCAAGAGCAAATGGTACTTGCTGCAAAAGAAATTACACTTCTAAACAAAAGTTCTACATTGGTGCAATGACGGGTGTCAAATGTAAAATATCGGTGTGCATTTTGTCAATTTTGGGTTTTCCTATGAAACAATGAAAAATGCCATCTCAAAAATTGAAAGCACCAATAAAAATAAAAATTGATTAACTGTCAATCAAGTTGGCTATAAACAGAAAATCATGAAGTAATAAAAGTTAACAGTTACTGCAACCTTTTCTCTTGACATTTCGCAGCCAACTTGATGCCGTTTTCTATTAAACACCCAGTATTAAGTCCTAAAAAATGGCTACAGGTGCTCTTATTGGACCTCAAAAAAAATGTTATGGGTAACAATGTTGACTGCATCTTCACTTATGACACTAAAAGGGAGTGTCACAACCCACAACACATAGCTAGCTACACATTAACCGACTGTTTGTTCTTTATTCCAGATGATTGGGCATCCATTTTTGGAGATCCGACAAAATTTGGTTTAGGACTCTTCTCAGTACTATTTGACATATTTTTCATGCTCCAGCATTACCTGTTCTACAAACACAGTCGCTACGACGACCCTTAAAAAGGAGTTGCAACCCAACAAACATCCAGTTTCTCTTGTACATAATACTCGTTTTTAAGTTATTGCTAGTAAAATAATTATAAATTGTTTGTTATCATTGTTAATCCACGCAGTGAGATTTTCTTTATACCTTTTATGTATTATAATTTTTAAGAAAATAAAAAAATCAAATATGTTTTTCTCTGACATTATAATCCCACAGTCAAATACACTTTTGTTTAACATATACACTTACACAAACTTTCAGGAGAACATGGAAAAAGAAATATTGAAAATGTTACCTTTAAAATTATACTTCTTAACAGATACAAAGTGTCCATTCGAATTAGTATCTTCCGCTCCTGCCAGACCTGCGCCCTGGTGATCTGCTACCAGATCGTCCGCGTCTTGGGGGAGACCGTCCACGTTTCGGCGACCGGGATCGAGAGCGTCCTCCTCCTCCTCCTCCTCCTCCTCCTCCTCTAAGAATGGTGTTGGCACCACCGCCAATCCCAGTGCCGGCACGACCTCCTTTTCTTCGCGAATACAAATAGCTGCAAATCATTATAAAAGCACATGTACAAGTTAAAAGAAAAGTAATAAAATGGCCTACCGCCGCAGCTCTCTAGAAATCGGCTTCAAGTGCATAAAATTGCAAAACCCTGATCTGGTACACTCGCCCATCTCATACTGACGACAGCAGGCTTCCCTAAAATCTGTCACCGGACTCAATTCAGCATACACTGGTCGCCCTCCAAACCAGCGATTGTTGAGGTCGTTCACTGCCCTCTCAGCATCTTCTTCTCTCCTGAACTGTACAGCAGTTCCCATTAAATTATAATATGCCACTGTAACTAGTAAAGTGTAATAGCAACCTTAATGTAGACGTTTCCGACTAGGTGGTCTCCTAGATTATCACACACGTTCATTTCTTCGATTTCTCCATACTTGTCCTCGCACTCTACAAAAACGTCTTCGAAGAAGTTATCGTAATGTTCTTGCATTTCTTCGTCAGATACATTAGCAACCACTAAAACAGATATTTTATTAAAATGATGACTTGTATATAACAGACATTGAGACAGTTTTTAAAACAACAGTATCAACTTCAGCTAGTCTTCTTTTTACACACAAACAAATATTATTGGTTTAGTTAGAGTGTCTATAAAACAAATTATCAAGCTCTAGCAAAAAAAGGTGGTACCCATCGCATAATCTGATAGGTACCATAGGAAGACAGTCTGAAGAATGACAAAAAATGCAAAGCATTTCATTCATGTTGATGAGATCATATATCGTCCTTTTGCTTGCCCTTTAAGCTGCAATTCTACTTGCTGATATAATTATTTTATTTAAAATTCCAAGTTCAAGTGATTTACAGTTGCTAATAACCACTTACTAAAGACACAGAAAACTTTCTAGAACTAAACAAAATAGAGCGTAGTCCCAAATTCGTTTTCCATGCATCACAATCTCAGAAACTATAGAAGCTACGAAGTCAGTTAAATGAGGAAAGTTTTAGACATTTATGTTAGTAACGTTATGGCAAAAGTGGAGTGGTTCTAACCATTCAGGTTTTTGACCAATTTTGAAAAAACCAAAATGATGCTTTTATAAACAACCTTTCTTGTGGTGGGCATATTGAATCTTTAACTTAATTGCATAAAAAGTGTTCAATGATGTATAACAACCCCACCCATTCTCAAGGCTTTTAATAAAGAGACGAAGTTTTATCTGACAAATGTGTTTCACAAGTGGAAAAACACTGGTGAATTTCGATAACACATCAGAAATTTAGTAGTATTTAGTGAAATTAAGGTAAATTATATAGAATTTTCCATTTTTTTTTTTGAAAATGGAATTTTGTGTTATGAAGTGATTTTTTCCTTGGTTTTTCATATCCATTATTCATCTAAAGCTCCAAATGTTTACAATATAAAATGAACATAATCAAACAAGGTACATATATTATTAAAACACAGAGAGTTTTGCTCTTAAGCAATCACAAACCATGGTTTATAAAAGTTGTTGATTTGCTTCCATCCTGCAAATCCACACTAATTAATTGGACAAAGGCTCAGACAAAGGTTTGCCAGAGTTAAAGTGATAAAAACATGATTTAAGCTTATTTTTTTCCCTTTAACAGCCCCTGACTAACAGTTATAACAGTAGTGTAATAAAAACAGGGCTAAAACTCACTTTTGCCTTCTGTCCCAATATGCAAAAATCCATTATGGCCACCATAAGAAAAATAAAAGTTGATGATGATTCTACAAACCAAAATGTTGTATTAAAATATTTAAAATTTCGAGTTCACAGGCACATTCTAGTCAAAAAGTCTCTTCAGAGAAATTATTTTGCAGATTTTAATTAATTATCTCCTTAATCAACGGAACTTGATGTTTTATCAGGGGTTGAAAGACCTATTTGGGACACACTTCATAATAAAATGTGAGCAAAAAAAAACTTCAAAAGAGTGAAAACCTTAAATTAACTAAAAATGAAAAAACGCATGACACTTGGAACCACAATTTTTCCAAGGGGTCAACCACTAGTGGGAATCAATGTACACTATGCTGGAAATATCTAGGAATACTTTGAAATTACCTAGGAATACCTGGAAATACTTTAGGAATAAGTGGGAATATCTCTGAATACTTGATAGATATTGGTTATTTATTCATTATGTCTTCTGTGTTCGGCAAAGAAAAAAGTGTTTTCTACTCGGTTTCTATGTGTTTTGGTGTAGTAAATAAAAAGTTTTTCACAGTAAGTACCTATTCTGTAGGTATTTAAAGACTTAGGTACATAATGATTTACGATAAATCTTTAAAACAACAAATCTGCAGAAAACGTTAAAATCTTAAAACTTATCACCTGCGGAATGGGTGATTAGTAGAAATTAAATAATAAAACAAAATCTTTGTTATCACCCAAAAAATATGTATGAGTTATATTTTCAACCACATATTTAATGATGACATTTCTGTCTTTTAAAAATCTTGGAAGTGTCTTATTAATGGTCTAGGATGAGAAGTAGTTACCTACTTCCCGTCCTAGACCCAGTAATGCACATGCGAACAAAGCGCAGAAACTTTAGTGAATTACAGAAACCCTGATTCTTGGTTTTGCTCTATACCATAGCAACCATCAAAATTCCGCCTCCTGAGTGAAGATTTGAGCCAGAATATTATATGAATAAATAATATTCAAGAACATTTTTTAATGTCCTGCAGAAAGTGTGGTTGAAAATAAAATAGTATACATATACTCGATGGAAAGCTTCATTACTGTCTTGAGACATAATCTCTGGACAGTAATGAAAGACTTCCCATCTCATATTGTAATATATGATTATTCAAGGTTTTGTTATTAACCTAACTGTTAATAAAAGGTGACATACATAATGTTATAAAAGATACCTATGTTAAACTTGATGTTAAGTCAAGTATTAGGTATATTATAATCAATACCTATGTTTAAATTTTTAGTGAAAAAGTAAACCAAAATGTTAATACAATGTCCCTGCATCATTTAGGTACAAAATATACTTTAGGTACATCATAAGTACTTTACAAGATATATAGATATTAAAAGGCTCTAATGGTATTGGTGTTAATATGGAAATACTGAACATTTAGATGGAAATACCTAGGGATCCACGGACATACTTAGGAACACCAAAGAAATAAAAAGGAATACATGAGTATTCCCGGGAATACCTGAGTGTTCCCAGGAATACTTCGGGAATACTGAAAATACCTGGGAATACTTGTCATTTTATCAAAGTATTCCCAACAAATGGGAATCATTGTACACATTTTAGGGTAGTGGTGGACCCCTTGAAATTTTCAATGTAAATAATTAAATTAAAAAACATAAAACTAAAGAGCATGCAAAAAAAAATTAAAAAATAATATAGAGATGAGAATTTGCACTTTCGCTGGTTGGGGTAACTGGAAAACCGATGATTTGGGTGCTGAAGAAATGCTCTTTTAAAGATGGAGACATTAAAAATTAAACAGATAGTGGCTAATATCCACTACTAAACCAAAAGAAAGGAAGGTGTAGTTGAGGATGTAGCTTTAGGAAAATGAAAAACTTCTGTCAGGAGGCATTAACAACCACAGCCAATGCAGCAGCCATTAATCTTGCTAGTGCCCTACTGGTGGAATCCTACTCCTTCACTGGTAGGGCACTTACATCCAACACCACTGAAGGGCCTTCCCAGTCTTCATGCTCAATAAGGCAGAAAGTACCCTGTATATAGTAGCCGCTCTAGTCATAAGTATCCTGTGGCAAAGACTGTTCCCATTTTTTGTTTATCTTGTAGAAAATACAAATAAAAATTAAGGATAAAAGGCCCTTTTTACTTTTGCTGGAAAAATTCCCCTGGGCATCCCACAATAAAGCTTAACTATATTTCTTTTTTCATTATTTGTTTTATTAGTGAACAATGAGTACCCATAAAAAGATTTACCATTTTTTTAAACTGAATCCAGAGAACAGATGATGAGGGATCTGAATCACAACCATTTAATAGTTAACACAAGTCAAAACTTTACCCAAAAAAATTTTGATTTGATTCATTGATGAAGTTGCATTTATGACACACTGACATTTTTTTAGCAGCCCAAGTGTAGGTTGTGCTATTCTCTGTTGTTGTTGTTGTGTTGTGTTAAGCTCGTTTTAGACTGGCATATTTCTTGTACAAGGTCTGGGACAATAAATTGGATTGTAATTGAAACAAAGTTGTTAACAATTCAATGTATTTTCTGTAATAAAATAGCCAAGAAAATGGCCCAAAACTATAAAGAATTGACCCAAATCACAAGATACTTTGCCAGATTTTGACATAATATATGACATAACACCGGTAAGAGGTTTTCCGTGGTTTTCTGGCTAGAAACTTTAAATAATTATTTGTTATATTAATTATTGTAATTAAGATTTTTTTATGGGCCTTAAGTAGCTTTAAATGGGCCAGTCTAAAGCGAGTGCTATGGTATGACAATCTCAAAATCCAGCTTTTAACATCAGGGAGTCCAATGAGAAACAACTAGCAAGTTTAGGTGTAATTTTTCTGCTAATATGTTAAAAGTATAAATAAAGTTGGAGGTAAGGCTGCAATAACTATAAAGGTAAGGCTGCAATAACTATAACCTATGTACATCAAGTAAAACAGTTTCTTTCTACTTACAGTGACTGCCATCAGCGGACTTGGCAGAGTTTTGGGGGTTTACATACAGGTTTTGCAGTAAACATGTTTGAGAGAATGTTGGTTTGTTATGGATTCGAGAACAACGGTCGCCATGTCTGCAGGCTCCAATTTTGAAATAGAAGGAGCAGTTTACCCTAAACACATAAAAACTTAAGACTGTACGTACTCATATAAGGAGAATGAAAAACTTACTTGTCCTTCTCGGTACCGAAAATTGAGGCAAGGTACTCAGCCATTTGGAGCCAAGTAAAATATAGTTGATGTACTCTCTTTCAATCAATTCAATAATTAAACTGGAAACTGTAATTAATCAACTGTATCACAACTATGATTACAAAATCACAACATTGCAACTTTAATGATAGATTTTTGTATTTTTAATCAAACGGAAATGTGGAAAAACGGAGAGAAATCGGGATAAACAAAATGGCGCAGAGAGAGATATGTAAAAAACGACAAGTGTGACACCTGTCAGGAAGGGACCTCCTAATTGGTACGCTCTGTAAGTCATGTGGTAGCTTCTGACCAATTACTATTGAGCTTTAAAAAATTGACCAATCGTAGCTGTCCCAAACACGAGAACAAAGTCAATGTCATAATTGTCGTATCAGCACAAGCCACTCTGTCACAATCATATGTTTTATGTTTATTTATATTTATATTTTATATTTATTAATTAATTCAGGCAAACGTTTAATTTAATTTAAAAACTTTTATTTTGTGTACTATTCACTAAAATTCACTTTGAAATCCATTTAAAACATTTTTAACCAAACATGGCAGAGGCTGTAAAGCAGGAGCTTGAAAGTTTTAAATCGCCCGAGGACCTCTCCCACGTAAACTTTACAATACTCTCACTTTCTACCTACAAATATTTTTTTTTGCAGTATCTACATCATTGTGTAAACACCTTGGAAACAAATCCAGATGAGGGAACAAAAAAATATTTACAGAAATTTCTACATGACTTTTACCGCCAAAGAGCAGTGAACCACACCATTCCCTTGCCTGAGGGGCTACCCAAATTTGTTGGTACAACAGTTGAGGCTGTCTATAGTCTGCGGCAAAAAGATATCATAAATTCAGTTGTAAAAGGAAGACTGATGAACTTGGGGCATACCATAGTGGATAATTATGACTGGAAATTGAAGTGGGTGGTTGGGTCTTCAAAACTGGCCAGCATTCGAGAACCAGTTTGCCAGATTGAACTTAGGTGTTTGAGCCTTGACCCTAATTTGGGGCCTTACAGGAGTTTAGTGAATTTCGAGTGCAACTTGGAGGATGTTGAGAAATTGATTGATGTGTTGAAAAAGGTTAAAGAAGAATTTAGTGGTGGCACAAGCTAGTAAGGTATTAAGTAGTCACATTGGTAAAAGTTTCACAACAGTCCTTTAGATGAATTTTTCAATGTAAATCTCCTATTATCATCTTTATTATTATGTAAATAAAATCAACCAATTTCCTCCTAGAATTCATTGAGTGACCTTTGTGAAACTGTTATCTTCACTCCCTCACACTTTGCTTTGTGTGTTGGAAATAATTTTTTCTGTTGCAATTTTTGTTTATGGAGATAAATTTGCTTTGAAAATTTTGGTTGCCCAAATGGGTATAAAAGGAGCTGGAATATGACATATTGCATACTTCTACTACTACATCTACTCTCTTTGCCATGTGTAGATATACAAGTAGGGTTTCCACCTCTCTGGGTTTCACCCAGAGACTATGGTTTTGGATCAGACATCCGGATTCCTTGGTATTTTCTCCGGAAATGATTATTTTCATGCCAGGAAACAGATAAATATTTGACAACAGCGCAGCAACTTTAGTAAGCTGAAGCGAGCCTTGAACCGTTCTTATTTGGAAGCTGTTGCAATTGTTGCCAACCGTCAATTATTTGAAAGGACAGTACTTTAAAAGTCCAAGTTCTTTAAAAATAAAATATCTGCTTCAAGAAATATTAATTCAATCAACATGTGGTGGTGAATGAAATTCAAAACAATTGCTTCTAGCAAATTTTTAGTACCAAAGGGAAATTTAAGTCACTCTAAAAATTGTCATTAAGTCAATCTAAAATTTGCCCTCTGGGTTGTCTTCTTTAAAGGTGGTAACCATACTTGTAAGCAAGTTTGAGGTCAGCTTTGATTAATGATTTACTCCTAAGTTGAGTATGTCATTCACCAGTTCAATGTATTATTTTGATTATTTTTATAATAGTATCTACATGAAAAACTTTTTTTGCTGGAGGAATTAATGTTTGATAGATGGGCCTACTTTGTCTAATGTCGTGCATATTAAAAATTTAGATTCTAGAGTAATAATAGACATTGATATGTAGATATTCATCATCGTACAGAATAAACTTGATATTATCATAGCAAGCAAAAGAATCTAGACATTCTGGTGAAGGAGTATTTCTTCTATCGATTCTTTGGCTCCTATATTATCATACCATATTGGGACATTTTCATGCATTCATTCTGTTTGACGCTAGATGGCAGAATACGTCCCAACATTGAAATTTAAAAAATATATCAACGAGTAAATGTTTAATAATTATTTTAATTTGATTTCTTCTCTGATCGAGAGTCTCGTAAAGTCACCGGTATTACCAGCCCTTGCCCTATATCTCAGTGAAGATTTTTTTACTTTAAAATGACGGAGTTTATTTAATACTACAGAGGGTATACATACTAGCAGTTGGGTACATACTTACTTAGGTACATAGTTGTCTACTGATTTTTGCTAGAATTAAAATGCAGTGCTTGTAATTTGAAAGAGGTAGCTGCACTTACCTACGGTACCTAATAAGCATAAGCACAATTTTAAACTGCGTAAATCTGATCTCTTCCTATTGAAGATGCGTCATAAGAACTATTTTATGATTTAATTTCTGTTAAAATTACAATTTTCTCTAATTTCTTGTATAATCCATAATTACGGAACGGATACATGTTTTTGTATATCTCATTTACCTAAGTAGGTACCTATAGGACTTACAGTACAGTTATTGCTTTGCGTTCAAATTTTGAAAACCTTTAAAAATTTTAAATGAAAAAGCCTGCATATTATACGTATAAAAGAGATTGCGGTGGTTGTACCCTCAGTTGTACCTGTACCTACCATGCAAATTGTATAATCTCTTTTAATACGTTAATTCAAAACTTTATTTTGTAACAGGTGAGCTCCAAAAAATGTGTGGCATGTGCATGTACCGCAAACAGAGATATATCAATTTTTTATAACTTTAATATAAATAAATAAAATTTATAGGAAAATATAAATCCGAGCCAATCGTGTCTTTGTTAATTATTTGATATTGCTAATAATTATTTGACCCATTATTATCGGTCGGTTAAACTAGACCTAGGTATTTTGAATGGAGCAAATTCCATACCAAATTCGTAGGCGGTGCCCTGTCTCCTCTCACGTAACCGAAACCACGATTTCCACTCCCGGTTTCACTTAAAGTTTTCCCGCAGGAGAGACCGTAACGTCAACAGACTTATAAATAGAAACTTAATTCTTCTGAGAGAGACGCTCTGAAACTGAAGCCGACAAGAGTATTATATAGTGAGTGGATCGAGGTGGAATTGCTAACTTTGGTCTTCTGCATGGCTAAAAAGGGTAATTCATCATTTGTGAGAGCTATTCACAAAACTGCAGTTGCAGTACACGTGGATAACCTTAACCTTCACCCTTTACGAGCGGCGCTCTCGACATTTTCCAGCGGTCCTATCCTGACATCTTCGCCCACACAGATTAGCGTCGCGGCGCTCGCCTGTTACGTAAGCGCGTCGACCTTCTGACGCACGTAAAACCCTGCTTACGTCACACTAGACGCGCGACAGCGTCGTCAAGGGATACCTAACACTGATAAAGAGGATTGTTTGTTGTTTTCCTTTTTATTTTTATACAAAGTGTTTGACATTCGTAAATAAATATCCCCTAAGAGGTCGTAAAGAAATAGAGTAGTCTGTTTAAATGGTGCAAGTATGCCTCAAATTGCATTTGTCCTTAGTTTTAAATTTATAGTAAACTGAGGTTGACCTTGAGCGATTTACCCCCAGACGATTTCCAAGAAGTGGCGACTATCGAGGCAGAGTTCCAGGAACATATCCATAAATCTCCATTATATCGATTTTCTGTTTTCCAGTCGCGGGAAATGCGCATTGCCGGAAAAGGACAGATGTGGAAGAGGGATGTAAAATCTAGAAGGTACGCTGAGAGAAAAGAGGTGTTGGAAGGCTTGTTGTGATTTCTCTCTATGATAAAGCAAATTTGTTGCAGTTGGATTAGGTGGAGTTACTCAACGGATATTGGGACATACATAAGCCAAACAAAATTATAAAAAGTGCGACTAAAGAGAACACGAAAATTGAGACATGGTTTTCCAGTGTATTGAAAGAGCCTATTGACGTAAAACATAGACGCAATAGGGATAACTCTTCCATTGTCATCACTGTCAAGTTTACGAGATGGAAAATGAATTTTCATTCATAAATCGTAACGCTTCTGGGTTAGTGGACAAGGCCCCCAAATAAAAATTGATTTTTTTCTTAGTCTAATACACAATAGTCCTCGTTTCCCCAATGAAATATGGAATTTTCATTTTCTGTCACTTTAATGACGACTAAATCCCATTGCAGCAATCAAGCGATACACGCATGAATATGGTCATAAAATCAACATTTCTCAGCACGGGGTCGGGTACGTACCAGTATACGCGCCTCGTGTTGGTACTTTTCAGAGATAGTACTATAACTCCAAGTAGCCAATTAATGGAATGAATCCTCTTGTTTGCTATTCACACGGTAGGCGACCGTTGCCCATTTTTTCCGGTTTTGGTTAAAACAAACACTCAATCGGTCTGCTGTGGAGTTTTTGCATGTAGTTGATCCTACTTTTGTAGATCTCTTCATCAAGTTCTTACTTCTTTTTTCTTTGAAAAGTTTTAAGGAAACTAAGACTTAGTTGCAGATATTTTAATGTTTGACGTATACCATTTTATGTGTAGTTAGTGCACATATACGTTAGAAATAAAGGATAGTTTTAAAACTACATTCCTTAACACACATATAAAATAGTACTTATAGCTTTATTAACGAATTTATGGTGACATATGGAAAGTTCAGTTTAAGTTCTAATTGAACGTGTTGTTATTGGTACTTTCGCCAGTTATCGGTTGGAATGCAATGGAGCGTTTACATTTAGGACAAATGCGAAATTTTAAGTGTTTATTTCCTTGTTCCCCTTCTTTCATTAATTTGGAGCAATTGGCACCTACAGAAGACCATTTGGTGACTAACAATTTCACTCCATTAATCTTTAATAGTCATTTGTCAAAAAGATGACGACCGAATTCGTCGGTTTGTCCTATCAATTAGCTGACCAAAGATTTGTGGGAACGGATCCCATAAAACATCTTCATGCCTTTCTTTACATAACATTTCTTCTTCTGCATCGTCTGGCGCTTTGGCCGACAATACCATAGTATGCCAGGGCCGTCTCAGGTTTAACATGCAGATGATATTTCGACTTGCAGGAAACCAGACTCCGATCCTGACATATAGCAAATATTTGCTGGCGACTTCGCTCAATAATCTAAGCGCCAGTGTTACTAAAGATGATGCCTTTTGTTAACTTTGTCTCCGTAGACTACTTTACGATACCCGTGTATTATGTGCTGATTAAATACTAAGACAAGTTTAAACCAATATTTTAAAGAGCCGGGTTTATACTTATTTGCTTTCCGTCGGTTCGGAGGGTATCCGGTAGATTGTTGATGGTCGGTAGTGTTACGGTCTCGTATAAGAGTGAACCCTGGTTTACTTATTCGATGGGATGTGTCAACATTTGCCCTTATTTGAGATAGAAGCTTTTAAGATGAGTCTATGCCCATGATGCTAAATTTTTATTTACCATATACTGCAGACTTTTTGTTTTAAATATAATTTGAGAGTCGAAATCTCCAAAAACATGATTTTAAACTGAGAACTAGAGTCAGAGAGCTCTGAATGAAAGTCCAAAATAAGCCCTAAGGTTGGTCCAGCTGGAATTAGAACAAAGATACATATGTTCTACATGAATTGCATTAATTCGTTTTTCAACACCTAAGAGTAAGTTTGTTTTCTGTACACTCTACAATATACTACCAATTTCTTTATCTTTGGCAAAAATTTTGATGAGAATGTCTTGTCTGGCAATATTGCTCTGTGGATGTTATATTTTGACCAAGAGTTATTAAGTCCCTCTCTATCTTGTCCATGAAGTATAATTACCTCCTGGATGGTCCATTCTTGATTCATCCTTTCTTGGGATGTTTATTCCAAATGTATATGTACACGAGGAACTAATCTGCACATCTTCGATAATGCAGATATAGCAGAAACACACTTAATCCAGTACACGAGACTGGGCGTAAGCCCAAACAAACACCACACGATTATTTAATCGAACCCTCAGCTAACTCGCTGACCTACTAACTATATTTTTCGCCGGGGAGTCGGCGATGTTTCACCTTCCCAATCTGAACTTGAACTCTGATCCACCCCGGTGAACGAATGCATTTTCGTCCTATCCTCCGTAAATATCAGCCAAGAATGCGCCAAAATAGGAATGCTCCATATCATTGATACGCCGTGACAAATGAACAACCAATGGAAAAATCAGCAGTCACATTCCGGCATCTTCGTTATCTTGGGTAATAAATCTATTGTCTGGACTACTTTTACATTTTATTACGACGGCTTTCTTTGTACAGAGGATTTATTTGGATGTTTACTGTTTGAATTCGTTTAAAACTGCGTTTATTATTGCTTCTTATCTTGGGTTTCCCTAACAGTGAATAAATGTGAAAATGCCATAGAATGTCTTGCTGGAAGAGGCTGGCATATGCTACGATACTTCTTAAGTTTTTTAAGCTCCAAAGTTGATACCTGTTGTTTTCAACTTGATACCTGTTGCTTTCAACAATTTTACACAAGAAAATAAAGAAAAACTGCATCTCACAGGCACGCCTTTTGGAATATGTAATGCACTTTCCAAATTAGAATTTTCTATGAAGCTGTAATTGTAATGGAAAAAACCCGCGAGGAACACGTTAATAACCTGAAGGTTGTGGCATCCTTGTGAGTACAATGGAACTTGTTAAAGATTTAAAGGAAAAATGCTGAAGAGAGCTGGAGATAGTCCGGAAGGGAAAACCATAATTTTATGGTTAGGTTTGCTACTCTTGCTACAGACAAAGAAATACTTCATTTTGATGAAAATTCAGAATGAGACATCTGATCGACGTTGGGGTAAACAAGATTTTGGCAAACTGTTTTGTTAGGTTAACAACGGTGAAGATATTGATTCTTGGCTCCGAAGATGGGACATCTGTGAGAGGGCTACCAAGAAGATCCTGGGGGTTGGATAGATCGCTTCCCGGAAGTTACAACTGAATCGTATGCCATTCCTAATCAGGAGATAACTATCATTGCCAGGGTATTAATAGAACAGTTTTTTAGCAGGTTTGAGGTCCCGTTGCAAATGAACTTTTTTTATTCATTTCGAATAAATTAGCCAATTAGCTTTCAGTCCATCCTAAACAGTTTTGGTTAGTTCAGTTTATCAGTATCATTGAACAAAATAATTTGTCATGTTTGACAGTGATTGTGCAATCTACAATGAAGACACGTGTAATGCAAGTTACAGTGACAACTGTAATGCTCCTAAATGCAATTTCCTTGTTGCTGCCTCGGGATGCTCGGATTGGGTGGGATGGAAACCCCCTTACTGATGGGATGACGATTTTTTTTTGACCTGGTTTCCTTTGTCCTACAAAACAAGTATTGGCATCAGAACAAATGAATTTCGGTATACGATACAAAAGTTGTTTTCCTCTTTACCATACTTTGTCATCGACCTTCGGCCATTTTCAGGATTTTTTTTCATTTTCTGCATCACTTTCTCATCACACTATTTCTCGTTTCAGTCTCATCTAAATCATTTATAACCCTTGAATATTTTCGATTTTGGTAATTTTTGACCACCCACACAAATCTTCCAATTATAAAAACTGCAAAAAGTTTCTTATTATACCTTTGATTGACAAAGTAGTTAAGTATGTAACATATACCACCAATTTTCTTAACACATACAGTCTTTTAAGCAAGAGTTAGATCCTTTTGCCGTTCAAACTTATTTTTCTGTCAGGTTCGAAGTATACCATACTGATGAGCTCTAATAAGAGCGAAACCGGTCTATGGTTCCTCTGCCTGATAGAGAAATGAGTTTGATACTCTGCTAAACGTCGCCCCCCAGACAATATAGGTACGAAATCTCGGCCATTTGTCTGTGGGAAGTGACAAAATTGCAGAAAACTGGTTTTTGGTTCGCTTCACGAATTTTCTTTATCTTGAATTCTTCACTTTTGTTTTCTATATTGCTGTCAGATGATTCTTGTTTTCTGTTTTTCAATTTTTAGAGATTTACTCTTCTGTTTATCTATTTGATAAAAAGTGTTGGTAATTTTTAACTTTCATATTGATTTTTCTACTCTCATCTTGAAGATATTTCCTCATTACAACACCACTCTTATTTTGATTAGTGTTTACAACTATTAACAAGTTACCACTTCTTGCTCTACTAGAGTTTTCTATATTCACTTACCAATTTGGAAAGGATATTTGAAAGAAACCCCAGCGAAGGAAAACGGTGTGATTTGCTCAAGAATTTCTTCTACTGCAACCATCTGTGAATGGGGAGTGAATGTTGAGTTAAGATTCCCACACGAGGAACTTCTGCGGTGCGCTGTCTCATCGAAGAGCTTCTTCAGCAAGATTTCGATTCGCCAAGATCCAGGTCCTTTTGCCTTTGATCGAACCGAACCCCATAATTAACTGAAACCTCACCTCTGGTCAAAATCCTCACTTGGTTACCATGGAAGACCAAAAGTGCCAAGAAAATGGCCTTTCACAATGTAACGTTAGGCCTTTTGGAATATGTAATGCACTTTCCAAATTAGAATGTTGTATGAAGCTGTATTTGTAATGGAAAAAACCCGCGAGGAACCCATTAAAATCCTGAACATTGTGACATCCTTGTGAGTACAATGGACCTTGTTAAAGATTGAAAGTAAAGTAGTGAAGATAGCTTGAGATAGTCCGGAAGGGAAAACCATAATTTTATGGTTAGGTAGATAGTACAATTGCGTCCGTAGGATTTTACAAGTGATGTTTTTGGCTTCAGCGGACAGAAGGTCCGCTGAATGTCTTATGGTTAGTCTTGCTACTCCTGCTACAGACAAAGAAAGAGTTTACTTTGATGAATATTCAGATGGAACATCTAGTGGACACGTTGGTGTAAACAAGATTCTTGGCTCCGAAGATGTGACATCTGTGAGAAGGCTACCAAGAAGATCCTAGAGGTTGGATGGACTGCTTCCCGGAAGTTACAACTGAAGCATATGCCATTCCTACTCCCAGGAGACAGCTATCATTGCCAGGGTATTAATAGAACAGTTTTTTAGAAGGTTTGAAGTATCGTTGCAATTTAACTTTTTTTTCTAATTTCGAATAAATCAGCCGATTAGCTCTCACTCCATCCTAAACAGTTTTGGTTAGTTCAGGTATCAGTATCATTGAACAAAATAATTTGTCGTGTTTGACAGTGATTGTGAAATCTACAATGAAGACACGTATGGTAACTGTAATGCTCCTAAATGCAATTTCTTCGAGATGCTGGGATTGGTTGGACCAGTTTTTGAAATAATAAAAATGGGTGGAATGGAAGCCACTTACTGATGGGATGACGATATTTTTTTTGACATGGTTTTCTTTGTCCTTTGAGATAACGAGAGAAAGAGAGTTGTAGTATCTTTTATTCCGCTACAGTTCAGTGTATTGTCGACAACATACTGAGCACAACGAACAAATACCAAAAATGTTTATTTTACAATTATGTAGTTCTCATTGATGTAGCTGGACTGTTTCCCGGAAATTACCACTGAAGAAAATGACATTCCTAGTCAGTAGGCGGCTACCATTACCAGAGTTCGTACTAGTAGAAAAGTTCTTCAACAGGTTTGTAATCTCGTTTTGGTTAGTTCAGGTTAAGGATCAATGGAAAAAACAATTTGTCATGTTTGACAGTGATTGTGAGATCTACAATAGAGACACGTATGGTATCGTATTGTATTCAATGTGAGTGGACTTATACAGTCCTCCATCGCGACCTGCGGTCTATTGTGGCTCACTCGAAGTGTTACCAGCAAGGTTTGCCCCTGCTAGCTCCACTAGTTGTCACCCGTTATGCCCAGACCCTCAACGAATATGATGAGTCTCTCGGGCGACATTGCGTTTGCATCTTGAGGTTTAATGATTGTGTTTCCGAACAGTGAGTATCTCGATCTGGCAATAGCCGGGCAGTCACATAGGACGTGCTCAACTGTCTCGTCATCCTCCAAGCACAGTCGACACTTCGTCTCTTCGGACAGTCCGAGTCTGTGCATGTGAGATCTTAGGTGGCTATGTCCTGTGTACAGTGCAGTGGCCACTCTGATTTGTCTCCTATTTAGTAAGAAGAATGTTTGGGCTTTTGCCCTCCCTCTTCCCGTGATACATTTTTTGATGTGTGATAGTCCGGGTAGGTCCTTCCACCAGTCCTGGGACTCGGCATCGCTCCATTTCTGGGGTTCAGCCTTAATAACCAGTGAATATGGGACTCCCAGTGCCGGTTCGCGGCTTACGAATGCAGAATCCGCCATCCTCCAAGCTAGAGAGTCGGCCCTCTCATTGCCTTCATGACCACGATGTCCCGGGATCCGTACCAATGTGACGCTGTTCTCCTGCGATAGGGTGTTCGGAGTCCTGTGGCAGCTCCAAACAGTTTTTCCAAACAAGGACATAAGCGCTAGAAGCTCTGCCCGACTACCCGAACATATCTTTATTGATCTATTGTCCTCCCTCCTCTAATAGGTATCGCGCACACAATTCAATGGCATATATCTCTGCCTGAATCACTGTGGTGAATCGGCCCAGACTCTCTGCTATGCAGATGCCATCCGATCTCCCGCACATTCCGGAACCATCCCCTTCGTCGATTTTGGATCCGTCCGGGTACCACTTACTTCCTGCCAGTGTAGATCTTCGCCTCGTTGTAGATCCTGGCCTTGTAGATATTCGCCTCGTTTGTCCCAGTCTGCCCATGAGTTCACCCTGACGATGTAGTGAGTGTCCAATGTACGTTTTGATGCCATTAGGTCCGAGACCATGTTCAATACCGCAAGACCTTCCAAGTCAGCCTGGGCATTGTTGGTCTCACCATCGAATGGCTGCGGTGCTATGTTCGTCTCTTTTTGCAGCCTGTTTGTTGCCTTCATTGCCTCTCGTTCCAGGAGTATTGAATGTGGAAACAGGTCGAGCATGCAGGGCGAGCAGACACGTATGGCAACTATAATGATTTACTTCACTTGTTATGCCAGTGTAATTGGCATCAGAACAAATGAATTTTGGTATACGATACAAAAGTTGTTTTTCTCTTTACCATACTTTGTCATCGACCTTCGCCCATTTCCAGGTATTTTTTTTTTTCAGTTTCTGCATGACTTTCTCATCACTTGGATATTTTAGATTTTGGTAATTTACGACCACAAATCTTTCAATTATAAAAACTGCAAACAATTTCTTATTATACCTTTGATTGACAAAGTAGTTAAGTATTTAACATATACCACCAATTTTCTTAATGTTACATTCTTCACTTTTGCCTTCTACATTGCTGTCAGTTGTTTCTTGTTTTCTGTTTTTCAATTTTTAGAGTTTTACTCCTCTGTTTCCAGGTATAAATGTGTTGGTAATTTGTAACTTTCATACTGATTTTTCTACTCTCATCTTGAAGATATTTCCTCATTACAACACCACTCTTATTTTGATTAGTGTTTACAACTATTAACAAGTTACCACTTCTTGCTCTACTAGAGTTTTCTATATTCATTTACCAATTTGGAAAGGATATTTGAAGGAAACCCCAGCGAAGGAAAACGGTGTGATTTTCTCAAGAATTTCTTCTACTGCAACCATCTGTGAATGGGGAGTGAATGTTGAGTTAAGACCCCCACACAAGGAACCTCTGGGGGTCCGCTGTCTCATCGAAGAGCTTCTTCAGCAAGATTTCGATTCGCAAGATGACTCATTACTAGTATGGCTAGGTCCTTTTGTCTTTCATCGAACAGAACCTCATAATTAACTGAAACCTCACCTCTGGTCAAAATCCTCACTTGGTTACCATGGAAGACCAAAAGTGCCAAGAAAATGGCCTTTCACAATGTAACGTTACGCCTTTTGGAATATGTAATGCACTTTCCAAATTAGAATTTTGTATGAAGCTCTATTTGTAATGGACAAAACCCGCGAGGAACCCATTAAAATCCTGAACATTGTGACATGCTTGTGAGTAAAATGGAACTTGTTAAAGATTGAAAGTAAATTAGTGAAGCTAGCTTGAGATAGTCCGGAAGGGAAAACCATAATTTTATGGTTAGGTAGATAGTACAATTGCGTCCGTAGGATTTTACAAGTGATGTTTTTGGCTTCAGCGGACAGAAGGTCCGCTGAATGTCTTATGGTTAGTCTTGCTACTCTTGCTACAGACAAAGAAAGAGTTTACTTTGATGAATATTCAGATGGGACATCTGGTGGACACGTTGGGGTAAACAAGATTTTGGCAAACTGTTCTGTTGGGTTAACAACGGTGAAGATATTGATTCTTGGCTCCGAAGATGTGACATCTGTGAGAGGGCTACCAAGAAGATCCTAGGGGTTGGATGGACCGCTCCTCGGAAGTTACAACCGAAGCATATGCCATTCCTACTCTCAGGAGACAACTATCATTGCCAGGGTATTAATAGAACAGTTTTTTAGCAGGTTTGAGGTCCCGTTGCAAATGAACTTTTTTCCTTCATTTCGAATAAATCAGCCGATTAGCTCATTAGTCCATCCTAAACAGTTTTGGTTAGGTCAGGTTATCAGTATCATTGAAAAAAATAATTTGTCATGTTTGACAGTGATTGTGAAATCTACAATGGGGACTCGTATGGTAACTCTAATGCTTCTAAATGCAATTTTCTTGTGTTGCCTCGGGATGCTGGGATTGGTTTGATCATTTTTTGAAATAATAAAATATGTGTGGGATGGAAGTCATTTACTGATGGGACAACGATATTTTTTTTTGACATGGTTTCCTTTGTCCTTCGAGATAACAAGTGAAAGAGAGTTGTAGTATACTTTATCCCGCTACGGTTCAGTTTATTGTCAACAACATACTGACCACACTGAACAAGTACCAAAAATTTTTATTTTAAAATTATGTAGTTCTTGTTGATGTAGCTGGACCGTTACCCGGAAATTACCACTGAAGCAAATGACATTTCTAATCAGGAGACGACTACCATTACCAGTACTAGAAGAAAAGTTCTTCAACAGGTTTGTAATCTCGATTTCGTTAGTTGAGGTTAAGGATCATTGGAAAAAACAATTTGTCATGTTTGATAGTGATTGTGAGATCTACAATAGAGACACATATGGTAACTGTAATGCTCCTAAATGGAATTTCCTTGTTGTTGCCTCGGGATGCTGGATGCGGTTGGATCATTTTTTGAAATAATAAAAAAGGGGTGGGTTGGAGCCACTTACTGATGGGAAAACGATAATTTTTTCGAAATGATTTCCTTTGTCCTACAAAACAAGTATTGGCATCAGAACAAATGCATTTTGGTATACGATATAAAAGTTGTTTTTCTCTTTACCATACTTTGTCATCGACCTTCTGCTATTTCCAGGATAAAGGAATTTCACTTTCTGCATCTCTTTCTCATCACACTATTTCTCATTTCATTCTCATCTAATCAGGTAATAAAAAGATGTCGGACGATTCGGACGTCGAAAGCGAGTCGAGCGTGAAAGATGATAAAATATCTGGGTTTAAGTGCTGCAAAAAAAAAGAGCTGTAGTGTTTGTGTGTGTATCAACTGTTACGCCATATATCACAAAAGTTGCGCTAAGCGAAAGGGTACGATCATAAAGGTAATTGATGGAACTAAAATCGAATGCTGCAAACCACAAAATGGTGAGGTTTCACATGACGTGGGGGAGTCCAGTCATATGTCCGAGGTATGTGACTTGGAAAAATCGAAAATGCAACTAGAAATAGACTACTTGAGGAAATTGCTTAGTGAATTGGAAGACAAGAATAGCATTTTAAAGCATAACATTGACCTCTTAATGGAAAAGGCCAAAATGCTCGAATGCAATAATTCAAACAAGGTCAGCAATGTTATAAATAAACAACCACCAAAATCCTATAGGGACGTAGCACAGAGTTAACATCGCAAACCTAGCGTAAATATTATTAATAGACCACAAAGCAAGGCCCCCGACCTTGCAAGCATTGCGGAAAAGGAAAAAAGTCACTTATCTGATGGTTCTGATAGTGAAAATGAAAGTACCGTGAGGAATTTGCATACACTCCCAATAGCAAATGGTCAACATGATTCGGATGATGGTTTTGAAATCGTCAACAAAAGGCATCAAAGAAAAAAGAAAAATCTAGGAACCAGAGAGGCAGATGTAAATTTCGCGGGCGGTGACCGCAAAGCCTGGCTCTACGTATATCGCGTTAAAAGAACTGCTTCTGAAGTAACTATTAAGGAATACATCAGAAAGAAGCCCGGTTTTGAACAACTAGACATCATGGTTTGAGAGATTCCCACGGAAGAGGACCGTCTTAAATCTTTTGTGGTGGTAACTGATTTGGACCGTAAAGAGGAATTATATAACCCCAATTTCTGGCCAAGATATGTGGGTGTGGGCCGTCTAAACTTCAACAAGCATCGAGAATTTATTAACAAATTAAATCCAAGATCGGCGAAAGAAGGAGCAAATTTTTCCTCCTAACCAATGGTGGCCCTAGACTAGAGCCATCACCTCAAGTAACACCATCAGCAGAAGACAAAAATCGAAACATGAATTACTTTACAATACTCTACTTGAACACACAAAGCCTTAATAATAAAGTAGCCGAACTCGAATTGGTATTGAATAATAAATCCCCAGAGGTTTTTTGCGCCGTGGAACATTGGCTTCAAAATAAGGATATTGAAAGCCTGCATCTTGGAGGTTATCACTTACAATGTTATTCGTCAAGATCGAACTACAGAGGGGGCGGTACTGCTATGTTTTAAAAAAACTCCATAACTTTGGATAAGGCTTATTATTCCAGAAATTCAACAGAAAAGGATTGTGAATTTTGTTTTTCAGTAGCTAAGGTAATGAATAAGATGACTATGACTCTTACTATGTATGTACAGATCGCCAACTGGAAACTTAAATTTTTTCCTATCTGAGCTAGATGATATATTGTTAAAGTAAGTGTAAAATATTATTTTATTCTGATTTGTGGCGATTTTAATATCGACTTCTCGTCTCGTAACACTGATTCTTTGTCGACTCTTGAACTCATGAGCTCGTACGGTCTGACACCTTTTGTACAGGACTACACAAGAGTGACACCCACAACGTCTACTCAGATAGACAATGTTTTTTCAAATATACCTCCTGATGTAGTAAGCTGTGAGATTTATAAAACTTTCATCTCAGACCATTATGGCATATTAATCAAAATTAAATCTGTAAACATAATTAAAGACCAATTCAAAATTGAACGGAGAATATATAACAGTCAAAACTATCGGCAGTTTGTAGCATATCTTGGTAGGGAAGACGGGCATGAAGTTGCTGGTGAAATGGAAGCTGACGAAATGTATAACGTTTTCTCCAACATATTTTTTCTCTGGTTTAACCTAAGCTTTCCACTGGTTTATGCAAGCACCGGGCGCGAAACAAAAGAACCCCTAAAGAAAGAGATTAGGAACTATTCTGAATATGTAAAAGACATCTACGTTTGGTACCAACGTACAAAAAGTCAGGTAATCTATGCCTATTATAAGCAGGTCAGAAAAAAGTAGAGGTTTTTCCTGAAAAATTCTAATAAGGCCATAAATGATAATCGAGTAATGAATTCTAACAACAAATCCAAATCTGCATGGATCATTTTTAAGAAATTAACTAATAAAACGAAAACTCAAATGAATATTATACTTTTGAAATGATACCATCTTATCGAATCCCATGCAAATTGTGGAAGCTTTCAGTTCTCAGTTTGACCTATCGTCCTCAATGGCAGTTACTAAACCTTTGCCCCAATGCAATTCCCTACTATATTCATTCGACCTGCTCACCATACGGAAATTTATAATATAATCATGAACCTGCCCAATAAATACTCTTCGGGGTTGACGATGTCCCTATAGCTGTTGTAAAGAGTGTTGCTCAATATATATCCTGGCCTTTAACGGATATTGTGAACCACTGTTTAGAATCGGGTGTTTTCCACACAAATTAAAAGTAGCCAAAATAATTCCAGTATATAAAAAAGGGTCATCGCATGAAGTTTCTAATTACAGACTTGTATCATTATTGCAATCTTTCTCTAAGATATTTGAAAAAGCTATTGCAAATAGAATTTTCCACTTTCTGTCTGCCAACAAAATATTGAACGAATTTCAATATGGATTTATCCCGAGAAAATCTACCGACTTAGCAATATGCAACACTACTAAATTAATTTACGAACTGCTTGAACAAAGAGAGTCAGTCTGTGGACTTTTCTTCGACCTATCCAAAGTGTTCGACACAATAAACCATGAACTACTGCTTCAGAAACTGAAATCTTATGGCTTCCGAGGGGTATCTTACTCCCTAATAAAGTCCTATTTAAGTGGAAGGCAACAAACAATATGTATTAATCACGACGAAAGGGCATATTTTTCCAAATTACAACCAATCAACAAGGGTGTACCTCAGGGCTCTATACGGGGTCCACTCTTGTTTATTTTATACTCAAATGATTTGCCAAAAACTTTCGAAAATGGCCTTGTATGTCAGTATGCTGATGACACGACAATAACTTTACACAGTAAATCAATGAATGAATTATCAATTATTGCTTCAAGAGTTGTTTCACAGATGTGTGAATGGTATGAAATTATTTAAGCATTAACGAAGATAAAACGGGTTTAATTCAATTCACACAATCTTCAAAAAATGAATCTCTGTATGTAAAAATCACATCAAATTCAATACCTCTTTCTGACTCGGTGAGATTTCTGGGAATCCACATAGATCCTCACCTAAACTGGGAAGGACATATTACAAAGATATTATCGAGGTTAAACAGCTATTGTGTTTTGATCCGTAGATTACGTGAAGTGCTCTCTATAAATATCATCAGAACGTTCTATATAGCATGTATTCAGTCCATAATTAGCTATGGTAATATATTTTGGGGTGCTGGAACGAGAGCCTCCGATGTCTTTATAGCTCAGAAAAGAATCCTTAGATCAATATACATTTTGCATCCGAAAACTAGCTGCCGACAGTACTTCACCGAGCTGAGAGTTTTGACTGTTCCTTCGTTGTATATTTCAAGCCTTGCTCTATTTGTTAAAAGAAACATTCATCTATTTAAAAGAAATCATGAAAATTATCTTAACTCTATGTTTATCTCAACGAGAGGTTCAGCTAATATAGCCATTCCAAAACACAGATCCAGTTTTTATAAAAAGGGTTGCCACTATAGAGCCATAAAAGCTTTTCACTGGCTTCTACCTGAAATAAGGGAAACTGACAATATAGGGCTTTTTAAAAGAAAATTGGATATGTACCTAATCAATCAATGTATATATGAATTTAAGGTAATAGTATAGTTTCCTTAATCACTAGAGGGTCAACTTTTCTCACTACTAAATACAGTGAATATTAAAATTTATTAGATCATATTGTTATTTTTCTACTCTGTTTAAGGATATGTTAATTTGTGGATTATAATGTAACGTACAAAAATTAAACTAAGTATATTAAATTTGTACCTTAGGTTTAGGTCTTGAGTTCCACACAAATTCTGACGTTGCTTTGTGATTCTGTATCATTTTGTCGCCAATAAATCATTTACTTACTTAAATCATTTATAACACCTGGATATTTTCGATTTTGATAATTTACGACCAAAAATCTTCAAATTACAAAACCCGCAAAGGATTTCTTATTATACCTTTGATTGACAAAGTAGTTAAGGATTTATTTAACATGTACCACCAACTTTTTTAATTTATTTAACATATATCACCAACTTTCTTAAAGTTGCATTCTTCACTTTTGTTTTATATATTGCTGTCAGTTGCTTCTTGTTTTGTGTTTATCTATTTGATAAAAAGTGTTGGTATTTTTCCATGGGCATACTGATTTTTCAACTCTCACCTTTTGAAGATAATTTCTCATTACAACACCACTTACATTTTGTTTAGTGTTTACCACCATTAACAACTTACCCCTTCTTGCTCTACTAGAGTTTTCTTTACTCACCTACCAATTTGGAAATCGTATTTGAAGAAAAACCCAGCGAAGGAAAACGGTGTGATTTTATAAAATATTTTTACTAATGGTGGGTGAATGTTCAGTTAAGACCACCACACAAGGAACCTCTGGGGGTGCGTAGTCTCATAGAGGAGCTTCTTCAGCAAGATTTCGATTCGCAAGATGATTCATTGCTAGCATGACCAGGTCCTTTTGCCTTCCATCGGACAGAACCTCATAATTAACTGAAACCTCTCGTCTGGTCAAAATCCTCACTTGGTTATCATAGAAGACTAAAAGTACAAAAAAAAAAATGGTTTTCTATTGTGACCATATTGCTGAGGTTGAAAGTGACCAAAGGAGGCACATTGAAGTTTTCATATTAGCCATGAACTAGCAAAGAGATTTCTTTACGAGCAAGAGCAAGAAGAGCAAATTCAAGCGATTTCACGGGCCATTGACCAGGACTAGGTAAAGTTCTCTAACTCAAGGGCTAGAGTGCATTAAGTTCTCAAACCAGTTCTGAGTTGTGCTGAGGTGCGCTGCCTTGTCGAAGAACTCTTTCATCTCATCTTATTTCAAAGAGCTACACTGAGGATTTTTTTCGTCATCTGACTTGGTGCCAAACATACAGATCTCTTCGTTCAAGAATGGTTGGGGGTTTACCTCATTGCATGCATAACCAGGGCGCATATTATTGACGTGGTTAGTCCTTCGTTTTTTTTCCAGAACCTTGAAACTGATATCTCCCTTTTGGTCAACGACCTGACCTGGTATTCATCGAGGACCCAAAAACAAATCTAAACATTATTGGTTAATAATTTCTATGGATTTCACTAATTACCAGAAGAGAATTAAAGTATATTTGTGCAAGGTGGACCACTCTGTATATAAAAAGTCTCCCAAGCTTGGCGCCCATTAGATACACTACATGACATTTTTTTTTATTTGGCTTTCTAACTTTTAAACGCCCAAAATAGAAATAATTAATCAACCCTCAACAATTACGAGGGGTGATTATTTAAAATTTAGCTTGGCTATAGCAATTTATCATGAATTCTGCGAAATATCAACCCACGTTTGCCCGGTATCTCTCCCTATTCGTCTAATTAAATGAAAATGACATTATATACACGCAAAAAGTTAGTTTAAAAAATAAAATTTAGCTGTTCCATTTTCAAAAATAAATAATTTCAAGGAATAACTTGCATTTAACAAAGTTATTATTTAGAGGTGTAGAACAATGTCCGATGAGCAATTAACTACTGCCCCAACCAAATCAAACGTCGCGGTACGGTTCGTTGACTCTGGCGGACTTAAGAAGCGCCTTCCACAGTACCACTACCATTGAATGGTACTGGCTGGCTGCCTGTCGTGATGCTGCCGTTGCTGATGTCATTGCTATACACGAAATATTTCGCCTAAGTACGTCCGACCGTTTTTGACACTGGAACAATGCCAGTATTCAGATTAGTTTAAGTTTATTGTTATTAAGGCATTAACATTTTTTTTTTCGTTCTTTGTTTGCTTCATCGGGCAGTGCCTTATTTTTTTAGTTAATCCTACCGAAAACGTTTTCGGAAACCAGACCTGGTTACATTCGAATATAAAAGGATTTTGATCACTAACAGACTGTGATGGGTCTAAGAAAGCCTTCTTAATGATCTGAGTATGAAGATTCCTCAAAGATACAACTTTACTTCATAATAGTAGAAGCATTGATGAGTATGATGTGACTGGGAAAAAGTACATTTCATATATTAAATCATTCAGTTTTACTGATGATAATGGCAACACAAATCTGCTGTCTACGATAGTCTCGGCTCGTGCCGTGCATGCGACCAGCATGTTTTCGAATACCTGCGAACGCGGCCTACGTCCACCATTTTTCCTCTGGCGGCCAACGGGCAGGAAATCGTGGGCAGGACAAAATCTTGTAAGAATCTAGTTTAATATTTATAAATCGCTATTTATCATTAAGCGAACATATGGGACGAATGGTCCGAGTTATTGCCCAATTCCGTATGACGTTTTGTCTTTGTGTATCATGGCACGAAACAATAGGTTCAGGAATGATGTTTAGTGGCCATTATTATAAAGGCCGTCGATTTGCATATGGGAGCATGTGCGTTTTAATGCCTAAAAGTTATCGAAACTGGTCGCCGGTCAAAATTGTTAAGTGACAAGATGGAGTGGCACCGAAACGCTCTATAGACCGATATAAAATGGGAAAGCTACTCCACTTATCGGGGCGTATGACATATTGATTAATAGCAAATAATTTCGAGTGAATAATTATCGCCGATTTTAAGCGTTTCTACCTCTTAAATGCCGGAGAAAGCGTCTTACTGCTACTGCAAGTACCTATACGCTCGACTCGTTACGCAACACCGTTCGTTCATTCAGAAAATTTTATGAATAAAATTTTATAGTTTGACCTAAAACAACCGTATTTTCGTAGGTGATATTTAATTAATGGCAGTTGATGGATTTCTTGCGGATTTCGCATATCGGGAATCGAGTGATGGGAACCGTCCATCTTCATATTGCTATGTAGTACTTAGATGTTTGGTTTTAATAAAACTAAAACTGCGACAAACCTAAAATAAAAACACGATGAATTTCTCATAGTCAGTAGGACTCATTGAAATAAAATGTTTTTAAAATACATCAAGAGAGTATGGAAACGACCATTTTTTGAGAGGCTGTATCTTGGAAACCCTTCAGTCGATTTCAATTAAAGAAGTGCTTTGAATTTTTGCAAAATTGCTCTTGAAATTTAATGTTCAAAGACACTCTTTTTGCCATGCTCAAGGCAAAGGATAGAACATTGAGTTATTACATTGCTACGTTCTTGTAAAATTACGTAAAAACTCACAGACCAAAATGCAACTATTTATTTCCACAATTTCTTTTACACGTATTCACTCTTTGATATTTCCATAAGATAGTACGTATAACAATTCCAAGTAAAACAACGAAGAATAAGCTCGAGCCTAGTCTACTAGATAGCTTTCAAAGATGAAGAACCACAAATCTGACAACAGTGGAAATTTGCTCATGGCAAACGTGTTAACCTCGTGAGCTGTACACTGAGGGCGACGTCACGTATAGCGGAATTTGGTTCAAAGCGGAACGGAGCGTAATTTGACAGTTGAATTTAAACCAATCAGATAAAAGCTAAAATAGGAATTGACATGTGTAATGACGTTATTGACATGTGTAATGACGTTATTGACATGTGTAATCACGTTTTTGACATGTTTAGTGACATTTCTGCTCCGTTCCGCTGCGTCTCGTTCCGCGGTATGTGACGGCGGCCTCAGGGCGGCGTCACATACAGCGGAATTTGGTTAAAAGCGGAACGGAGCAGAATTTGACAGTTGAATTTAAACCAATCAGATAAAAGCTAAAATAGGAATTGAGTCAATGTCAATGACGTTATTGACATGTATAATGACGTTATTGACATGTGTAACGTTATTGACATGTGTAGTGACATTATTGACATATCTGCTCCGTTCCGTAGCGTTCCGTTCCGCTTCGCTGTATGTGACGGCGGCCTGAGACAAAAGACGTTAACCAAAAAAGTTATAAACTAACATGCAAAAGTTGTATAACTACCATTTTTGACAATTAAACGGTTATACAGGGTCATGTGACCTTGGAAACAGCAGAAACGATGCACGTTTAAAAACAATTTTCTTGAAAACAGTAAGAAATCAGAAAAGGGTATACTACATTAAACTTATTTAGAATTTTTCTTGGATCTCAAAAAAGTAATAATATCAAAAAAGTAATAATAAGTTTGGTTCGCCACGAATGTATGCAGCACCGTATATATACAGGGTGTCGTTTTTAAGTGCGTGCAGTATTACCATCTCCGAAACGGCCGTAGTTATGAAGACGGTTAAATTAGCAAAAAGTTGACTCTTGCAGAGCCTGTTTAGAAAACCTTTACAATATTGCCACGTTTTGAATGATTTCTGAAATATTTAAAAAAATGTAAAAAATACCAAAAAATTAAATCTCTTCTATTTCTAAAACTGTTGGTAACACGAAAAAAAAGTTTAAATTACAAAGTTTCACTACACTCTAACCCCTCCCATACCTCCCAACACTCTAATCCCCTCGATTGTGTGAGGCTTTATGTAATAGTGGTTATATTAAGAATTAAAAAAAACTTTCAAATTATGAAAAAAAAATCCAGATCCGTATTTAAAAAAAAAAAAATTTATACTGGTAACTCGGTTGATAAGCGTCACACGAAGCTAATCGAGATGTCATACGAGAGGGGTTAGAGTGTAGTGAAACTTTTTAGTTTCAACTTTTTTGTACTACCAATAGTTTTTGAAAGGGAAGACATTTAAAATTTTTTCGCAATTTTTACATTTTTCTAAATATTTCGGAAACTACGTAAAATGTGACAATACTATAAAGATCTAAAAAGTCTCTACAAAAGACAACTTTTTGCTAATTTAACCAACCTTGTTTTGGAAATAGCAGTACTGCACGCACTCAAAAAAACATCCTGTATATAAACATAAATGTAAAAATATATAAACGACTTTGGCATTTAACATTATTTGGTAAAATCCAATAGCTGATGAGATCAAATGTAACCAGTTACCCTGTACCTATCTGCAAATTTGACATTTTTAGAAAAATGCAGGTCACGATTAGAACTAAACACAGTTAAAAATTACCAAAAGCGTCTAAAAATGCAAGTTTGAAGCTCTTAGAGAAATTGAGAGAAAAATTAAAGTCAAAATTGCTTAAAAATAAAGCGTTTAAACATATGAATTTGAAGTTTGTGGAAAAATACATTTTAAGATCGGTAAAAATATCTTAAAGCGTATAAAGATGCAAATTTATAATTTCTAAAAAATAAAGGTTAGGATTAATGCAAAAATCCGTTAAAAATTACTTGGAGCGCTTTAAAATACATATTACAATTTCAGGCTAGGATTGGGAATAGTAACCTGAATTTCAAAAATTTAGGTTGGGATTTAGTCCAAGATCGGTTAAAAATTACGCAAAACGGCTAAAAAGTGTAAATTTTGTTTTTGGAGATATTCAAATAGAAACCAAGTTCAAAATCGATCGGTTTAAAATAAGTCAGAGCTTTTAAAAATGCAAATTTAAAGCTTGTGGAAAATGCAGGTTGGGATTTGAAACAAAATTTTTAAAAAATGACTCAAGATGACTATTCAAGACTTGGTTGATTCATATTATCTTGTCTTGTTGACTTATGTCTTGTTCTGTCTTGAGGCATCACTATTTCTAATCCCATTATGGTTGCTAAAAAATTATGGATTTATGATTATTTTTTTGTACAAGGGCTTAATGAATATCATGTTACACTCTTATTTCACCTTAGTGTACAGTAGAACGGTTCTTGGTGCGATAAGTGTTCTGTGTAACGCTTTATTTTGTCTAGTTTGACATTGACATATTGACGCATTCACTGTAAACTTGATGCAAAGTGGAACTTGATCGCCCTATTTTCCTTCCTTGTTTAGCTTTTATAGATTTATAATATAAGTTATTATTTGGGTCAATTCGAATTTGAGTATGAAACGGTTCGAGTTGATTGGGTGGGAGATCTTTGTACCTTACTCAAAAATGAAGCATCATTTGGAATTTTCGGACTTTCTCGATCGTGGTAAGTTGTTGGAAGATCTAGTCCTAGAGACAATTTACACGTGCTCGTTGCTTTATTAGGAGCAACATAGTTGTCTTTGTAGTTGCCTTAATCGACCTTTACCAATTTAGTGGTACAGACAGGCCAAAGAAGAACGGCATTGTTCAAGTCGTGTCTGCGGTAGCCATCCTGAATGGTGTTTAGTAGAACCCTCGTGGAGTTGAGGTAAGTATAACGTCTGCTAGTCCGGTGCTGGTAGGAATTAACCATTAGGTACGGAATTTCGAGTTTTTTTGAAATTTACAATAAAGAGATTTGTACTAAAAAAAATAATAAAAATACCAAAAAAATTTAACGGTTTATTTACATTTTAATGCCCCACGGCGCATTAATAATTAAGTTTAATTTATTTACTTCGTGTTAGCTTGTGTGTTAGCAGAAACTAGGTCCTTTTGGAAGTAGTTAGTTAAGTATGCATCGGATCAACGCAAAGTAAAACTCTAGTTCAGTTTTACTTTGCTTTTGGTTAAGTTGGTTCAGGTTAGTTCAGTTATGTTTTTCTTTTGGTTAGGTTTTCCTGGTGAGAGTTAGGTTAGTTAAGTTTTACTTTGCCTTTGGTTTGGTCACGTTAGTTCAGTTCTGTTTTTCATTTGGTTTAGTTAGTTCAGTTAAACCTGTCCTTTACGGCAGCCGGAAAGGACAGGTTTAACTGGATAACGTTGGTTAGGTTAGTATAGTTTTACTTTGCCTTTAGTTAGGTCAAATTAGTTCAATTCTGTTTTTGTTTTGGTTAGGTTAGTTTAGTTGTGTTTTCATTTAATTTAATCAATCCAGTTGTACTTGTCTTTTTAGGCGCCTTTACTTCTTGTTAGAGCCGCTACAGAGTCTGTTGCTTGCTATACATTAAGTCTGGGTTGGTTAGGTTAGTTCAGTTCTGTTTCTCCTTTGGTTGGGTTAGTTTAGTCATGTTTTCCTTTGATTAAGTTAGTTCAGTTTTACTTTATCTTTGGTTATTTCGGGTTAGTTCAGGTTAGTTCAGTTATGATTTTCCTTTGGTTTGATCATTCCAGTTGTAGTTGCCTTTTAGGACTGCCCGTTAAGGCAGCGTCTGCTTTTTGTCGCAGCAGGTCTTTAGGGTTAAGGAGCATGTTTATTGCTGCATATAAGTGTAGGCGCTGTTGGTTAGGTTAGTTCAGTTTTGCTTTGCCTTATTTGCTTCTTGTTGTAGCGGTCCTTTAGGGCTTCTAGCTAAGCCTGTTGCTTGCTACACATTAACTGTGGGCTCTGTTGGTTAGGTTAGTTCAGTTTTACTTTGCCTTTGGTTAGTTCAGGTTAGTTCAGTTCTGTTGTTCCCCCCTCTGAGAGGCAGAAGCAGAGAGGCTTCTTCTGCCTCTCTGCTTCTGCTTTTCCTCCAACAGGCTACATAGCATGTCGCTTGCAACACATCAAGTGTTTTAGGTTAGTTCGGTTTTACTTTATCTTTGGTTAGTTCAGGTTAGCTCAATAGGTTTCGTGCAGCACGTGACCTGTCATCGAACTTGGTGGTAAAACAACCTAAAAAAATTACATTGACGTAAATGGAAAAAATCTGCCTTCATGCATAAAAATCCGTTTTTCTTTAATATTTGTTAAGATATTTACCCTGAAACAAAAGTGAGTTGTTCTAAGCAGTACATTTCCCATATCCAGGTCGGAGCTATTGGATAACATTGCCTCATAACTGTACAGGAATTACATAAAATTGGAACTTTGCAGATTCTGCCTACACAGACCCTAATCTGCTTCAGGTACAGTTTAAAAATGTACTTTCAAATTACACTATTGATATCTGAGCATTGCATGATTGGAACAACTGTTAAGAAGCCCATTATTTCAACTCGAAATATTTTGGGAATAAGAAATGCTGAAATTAGAATTTTGTTTGTTTCTACTTTGCAATGACTGTCTTCATAGTGCTTAACTTCACAAAGGTCAAGGAGGATACAATATTACTAGGTAGGTGCTTAAGTACCGAATTATACCCTCATTGGTGCTTAATATGCAGTTCCAATCATATTATTTTTGCTCTTTTTTTGTAATTGTTTAACTGGAGTAATGTTTTTAATATCTTAATAGCTTTATTGTTGTTGTAGAGTATGGAAATGACAAATAAGTAGCCAAGTAAGGAAACAGAAGCCATTCCATATAAGTAGTATGTAATGCAACGAAAAGACAAAGATATATTAAAAAGAAGATAGCGAAAGGGCTTTGTGGCATATATTCTTAAACATATTTACTTCACTAACGAATTTATTTATATAACTTAAAAATATATATTTATATTCTAGCAGTATCAGGGAGATTGTATTGAAGAAAATCTTTGAATAAGTGTTTGTTACAATAAAATATTTTCCATTAAGAAACAGGTTTCTTCGATAAACAATTATAACCTCAAAAGTAACAATGTTTTTATATTAAATTGTGGAGGAAAATTTACAATTTATTTTAAATACCACATCTTAAAAATTATTTTGCCTTTATTTATCACTGCACAGTTCAAGTGTTATCTATTTCTGACCACAGTAATCACCAAATTTTTTCGACAATTATTTCCTCGTAGACATAAACATGCTTGATTTATATGGATTTGGTGCAAGATGCAAGATTTCCAAGTCTAGGTCATATGTGACTCAGAATTCTCACCTCTGAGTGTCTAAATATATTATTTCATTTTCCAGCCAAGTAATCACATTATACCTTTTCACAATCCACTCCTTTCTAGTTTCTATGGCACTAAAATTAATTGGGAACACCAAACCTCTATTTCCATGCTCCTTTGTCTAAATTTGATGTAGTTTTGAGGCATAAAAAGGTTTTGAGTATTTCAAACTGTTTATAGTTCGTGTTATCTATTTCTGACCACACCCATCAAATTTCTTTTATAATTATTTCCTTGTAGACACAAAACTTATTGCTCGACTTATTTGGATTTGGTGCACGATTTTTAAATCCAGGGCGTATATGACTTAAAATTCACACCTACAAAAGTTTAAATATCTTACTCCAGCTTCTAGCCAAGTAATCATATTATACCTTTTAACAATCCATTCCTTTCTAGTTTTTATGGCAATAGAATCTACAGGGAACGCCAAACCTCTATTTCCAAGCTCCTTTGTCTGAATTTGAAGTAGTTTTGAAGCATAAAAAGGTTGGTGGTACTTGGTGGTAGATCTAGTCCACAAAATATTGCTCGCCTTACCACTTATTTTGGCATAAAGGTAATACTTTTTTGCTTCACTGTCAAGAATGATGATTCTAGAGAACTCCAGCAAAGTTTCATTCGATTTAAGATAATTGGAAAAATTGTAATGAAATGCAAAGATGTCATTAATTTACATGTATTTTAAATGGGTGAGGTTATGTTGACATACCCCCAGGTACAAATTGTGACGTCACGTGCACGAAACCTATTATGATTTTCCTTTGGTTTGATCATTGCAGTTGTTGTTGTCTTTTAGGGCTGCCCGTTAGGGCCGCGTCTGGTTTTTGTCGCAGCAGCTCTTTAGGGACATTACGGATCATATTGATTGCATAATATAAGTGTGGGCTCTGTTGGTTAGGTTAGTTCAGTTTTACTTTGCCTTTGGTTAGTTCAGGTTAGTTCAGTTCTGTTGTTCCCCCCTCTGAGAGGCAGAAGCAGAGAGGCTTCTTCTGCCTCTCTGCTTCTGCTTTTCCTCCAAAAGGCTACAGAGCATGTCGCTTGCAACACATCAAGTGTCTTAGGTTAGTTCGGTTTTACTTTATCTTTGGTTAGTTCAGGTTAGCTCAATTATGATTTTCCTTTGGTTTGATCATTGCAGTTGTTGTTGTCTTTTAGGGCTGCCCGTTAGGGCCGCGTCTGGTTTTTGTCGCAGCAGCTCTTTAGGGACATTACGGAGCATTTGTTTAAAGGTGGTAGACAATGATATACTATCAAGTGAAACATCTTGGACTTCCATTGTCTTTATTGAATTTTTTACACAGATGTAGTGTCAAAAACTCAATAAAGACAATGGAAGTCCAAGATGTTTCACTTAATATTACGGAGCATGTTGGTTGCATAATATAAGTGTGGGCTCTTTTGGTTAGGTTAGTTCAGTTTTTTCTTTGCCTTTGGTTAGTTCAGGTTAGTTCAGTGCTATTTTTCCTTTCTTTAGGTTATGTTTTTCCTTTGGTTTGATTAGTTCAAGTTTACTTCTCCTTTACGGCGGGCCATGAACATTACGTTTTGTTTTACTTTGCCTTTTGTTACATTATTTCATGTTAAGTATATCAGTTCAGTCTTTCTTTGGTTAGGTTATTTGGGTAAATTATAGAGCCACTAGATACTTCTGAATAGTACTAATATCTAGGGTTAGACCAAAACAACAAACTGGATCACACCACGTTAAAACAAGAACTTGTTGCAAAATACAGATCTCGTCTCAAGTTACTATCTAAGGATTACTACCTAGATCTAAGGATCTAGTCTAAACTCAGGAAATTTATTTAAGGCTATCAACACTTTTGCCATACCGCTTCTTGTGTACTCTTTTGGAGTAGTAAAATGGTCCAACACCAACCTAACCAATCTCAATATTGCTACCAGGGTACAACTCAGCAAACACAGAAAACTACACCCAAAATCATGTACCCAGAGATTGACAATCACAAGAAAAGACGGAGGGCCGGGGCTAATTGATCTGCGTGAAATCCATGACAACCTAATTAAATCATTAAGAACGTATTTCCACAAAAATGATCATTCGCTACATAAGAGTATTTGCACCTTGGACAAAAACTACACTCTGCTCAATCTAGCGAGTCGAGTTGAAGTTGATTCTGTGAGCAGGACCGAAAAAAAACTAAGGGAATGCGCAGGAAAGCAGCTCCGCGGGAAGCACTATGGAATTGTAAATTAAGAACATATAGACAAAAAACTTACATACGCGTTTTTGGGGAATGGTCAGCTTTATCGCGAAACGGAGGACTTCATAATTGCTATACAAGACCAAGTTATAGCCACCAACAACTACAGAAAATATATCATGAAAGACCCTACTACCAACAACGATAAATATAGAAAATGTCATGAATTCCCTCATGTCATCAACTTTGTGGCTAAAGTTGCCCATGAGGCCCTATCCTTGAGATATGACTTGCATACACACACAAGCCCATACTATACAGGGTGTTCATTATAAAACTTCATCTAGTGGACTGTGAAATGTCAAAAGAAAAGGATGGAGAAACAAGAGTCTATTTATTTTGATTATATTATCCTTTTCTGTCAAAATTTCATAGCCTGCTGGATGAAGTTTTATAATGAACACCCCGAACTTAATCTGCAGAACCTGTATTGGAAAATAAAAACTATATATGACGTAGACATTCAGACATACAAGACGGTAATGCACAATAGACCTGACATCGCCTTTCAAGACAAGGTATCAAACTCAACATACCTAATTGATATAGCCGTTCCATCAGACCAGAATACTCGGAAGAAATACTCAGAGAAGAAAACTAAATATCAAGAGCTCGCGATTGATATTTAGTTGATGACGGTGATATGGAATGGAAACAAAAAGCAGATCATGCCTATTGTTATTTCTGCGACAGGTGTTACCCCATCTACATTTGTTAAACATCTGGACGAGCTGGATCTACACAGGGATATCCATTCAGTGGCACAGAAAGCAGTTATACTGCACACATGCAACATCATGAGATCGTTTCTTAATGAAAAATAACTTCTGATCCCGTTTATCAGACGAAATCTGCCAGCTAAACATCTAGCTGTGAATTCCTAACCAGGAACGACGCATAATATTAAGACAAAGATAAATAAAATAATTGCAATTTGATTTCTCGTTTGGTAATCATTATTTAAAGAAATGAAAGGAAAGAAAGCTTTGTAGATTAAAAGAATTTCGTTTCAGTTCGGTTCCCCCCATAACCCCTATTTTATGTACTCGTCACCCGCCATAGATACATTACTTTTTTTTATATTTTTTTGCTACAAATATGAATATTCCTCAAATTTCTTTCTTTAAACTACTTAATTTGATGCGCCCCTTCTTGTAAATTTCAAGAAACCTCGAAATTCCGTAATGCTTAAAATCGACCAGACCCACTAGTCCTACAGTGGCTTTATTGTTTTGAACGTTTTTAGGGTTCTTTTGTCCCTCTGTACACTGTTGGTGAGCACAATTGCCCTCCAAGTTTGGGAACTGACTATGGAGGAACCCGAACCACCCGTCCTAGCAGCTAAGTACCTAGGCTAAGATTTTGTAGTGCACCATTAGTAACTTTTCTGTTAATATTTATGCGTCTACTATCCGAACTACAGCTGTACATTTTATCTACAAACTTAAGTACATTACCCCATTTGTGAGTTAATAACGCGGCCGGCTACGCTAGCTCTAGAGTGGGTTTTTATAGTTACCCTTCAGGGTTGATCTGCCTAGGTTAGTTACTAACTTTGTCACTAAAGTAACTAAATGACACCTGAAGCAGTGTTACTGCTTACAGGAGTTTTGGTATATCTTCAAGTAAATGTTGAGGAGTTTACTGCAATAAAAGTATATATGGCCTCTAAGAATTGGTGATGCCTCTTATTTCACTAGTTACCTGGCAAAATAATTAGTTGCACATTTGTTTTCCAAGTTTTGTTTATTCCCAAGGAGGAATATTTTTGATTAATCAAAATTTGGTGGCGCTCGATAATAATGACATAGATATCTGATTGGTAAATGCTGGGGAACTCAGCAGTGAAAAAGGTGAGCTAACTCATCCCATGAGGTTGCTGGCATGGTTGTAGCCAGTAACTTTCTCCAGGGGGGGGGGGGGAGGGGGGTCAAAAACAAGAAAATGAAATAAAAAATAAATTGTTTTATTTGGACACTCAAAAATTACTCGCGAAGCTTGCGTAAAGTGGCCATTATGATTTGTAAATTAGCAATAATTAGTTGCTAACTTGTTCCACGTACATACAACAAACTCGAAATATACTTTTAAGTATTTCAATTTTAGCATTTTTTTTTCTTTTCTAATTAAATTTTTTAATTTTTTCATTGAGCAAGGGGGGGGGGCGCAAATGCCCCTCTAACCCACCGTGACTACGCCCATGTTGTCTGGCCATTGCTAATATTGCCAGAAATACGGGGTGTTCATTATTCCTCCAGAAGGTTACAAAATTTTGACAGAAAAGGATGACATAAGCATAAAGCATTTTCTAAAAAACCCAAATAAATTTCGCCAGCAAAATTTTGATGATGTTTGATCTCCCACCGAAAATGACTAAGATTGAATTTCAAAAACAGATATCGGTGTCTTGCATCTTGGCGATCGAAAAGACTGCTCCTGTTTTAAAGAACCACTCTATAAAACAATATATTTATACATAATGTCAACTTTCATACAAAAAAATTGCAACTGAAAAAAAATCGAGCTCTCCAAAGAAAATTATCAAACTGTAATCTGTCAAACTGTAAGTAAAATAAAAATCAAAAAATTTGATTAGGATTCGAGCCAAAATTGGTTACAAATGACTCAAAGCGTCTAAAAGGGCAAATTTTTTGAAAAATTCACTTAAAACTTAGACTCAAGACTGATTTAAATTTTTCCACATTCTCTTCAAATGTAAATTTTGATGTTTTTGGAGAAACTCAATTTTTGGACCAAAATAAGACAAAGGTGATTCAAATCTTCTCATTTATTGTTATTGATAAATTATACTTTCATATAAAGTGTATATCATATTGAGCTTTGCGTCCTATCAATAATTAGAAAGGTGTTGGATCGCAGCTGAAGGACAAATGGCCACTTCACTTTGTCGAAATCGCCAACGTTTTGACTTTTATTTTTAGGTCTTCCTCAGGGCTACAATAACAACATACGTATGACAAACCAATAGGCACAATGAACTTTAAATATACAGGTAAATTAACAAGAGAAAAGCATCACCAAATTGGTGCATCCTATACATTTTTTTCATCCATAAAACTATGCCTAATAATACAAAATGGAGGGAAAAAATTTATAAGATACAGCAATTTGGTGATGCTTTTCTCTTGCTAATTTACCTGTATATTTAAAGTTCATTGTGCCTATTGGTTTGTCATACGTATGTTGTTATTGTAGCCCTGAGGAAGACCTAAAAATAAAGGTCGAAACGTTGGCGATTTCGAGAAAGTGAAGTGGCCATTTGTCCTACACCTGCGTCCAACACCTTTCTATAAAGTGTATACAGTGTGTCCCAAATTGGTCTTCCATGTATTGGGATCTCGGAAACTATAGGAGCTACGAAGTCGGTTAAGTAGGGAAAATTCTAGACAATTATGTTAGTAATGTAATGATAAAAACGGGGTGGCTGTAACCAATCGGGTTTTTGAGAAATTTTGGGAAAACCAAAATGGTGCATTTTTAAAAAAATGTTATAAATCCTTTATTTTAAAAGATAATCGAAATTTGCGAAAGCATTATTCAAGCAACTTTTTGAGTGGAATATACCTGTAAAGGTGAAATTTCGATACAACGTTTCGGTTCTCTGGAACCATCATCAACTTCTGTTATTCTTATGACGGCCATATTAGATTTTTACACTTGTTTACAGGGGACAAGAAATGCGTTTCAACAATGTATAACAACCCTAGCAAGATTTTATATTATTTTAAAAAAACAAGAAAAATATAGTTTTTACTAATAGGCCATGGATTGAACTTGACCGTAATATGTGGTTATTATCGCGAATGGTGAAAAACAATATCACAATGGCTGTAGAGGTCACAGAGCCATATTAGTTGAATGCAGAGTTCTGAAAATTTAAATTGAAACAGCTGGAAATGACCTAAAGTAAGGGAAATTTTCACATGCGGGAATTTAATTTCCGAGCCGACAGAAATATTCAAATTCAAAAACTGACTGCGAAGGAAAATATCCGGAACGAGGAACGACTTCGGCATAGTTTAAAACAATTCAAGTCTTGAAGTTTATAAATTTATTAAATTAAAAAAATTTCTTTATTCAAGGCCAAGTACTTAAATACTGAACAATAACGGAATATTACTGTTAATTGAAAAAGAATTTTTTTTTAGTTAGCCATGTATACCAATACACAATATGAGGTAACTTATGTGGATACGTCAACGTCTCGCTTGGATCTAACCAAATTACTTTGACCGTATCAAAAGACTTCAAATTGGTGACGATAACATTTAAACCACTCTGAAAAGATCGATTTTGGTAATCTTCTTCGAGTGTCTTTTGAATGATTTTAAAATGCGGTGGCTCCAACGGAAATTCTATGCCCGATTGCAACATTCTGTTTTTCAGTTGAGCCATTATCGTGTATTTCCTCATTTAGGTGCTTGGCTTAAAGTAAAAAATTTTTCTTTTTTAACTCAATACATTTATAGACTTCAAGACTTGAATTGTTTTAAACCGCTGAAATCGTTCCTCGTTCCGCATATCTTCCTTCGTAGTCAATTTTTAAAATTTGAGTATTTTCGTTGGTTTGGAAATGAAATTTCGGCCTGTCAAAATTTCCCTCAATTTAAATAATTTCCAGCTGTTCCAATTGAATTTTTAAGAACTCTGCATTCAACAAATATTGCACTGTGACCTCTACAGCCATTGTGATATTGTTTTTCACCATTCGCGATAATAACCACATATTACTGTCAAGTTTAATCTATGGCCTACTAGTAAAAACTATATTTTTCTTGATTTGTTAAAATAATATAAAATCTTACTAGGGTTGTTATACATTATTGAAACGCATTTCTTGTCCCCTGTAAACAAGTGTAAAAATCTAATATGGCCGTCATAAGAAAAACAGAAGTTGATGATGGTTCCAGAGAATCCCAATACATGGAAAACCAATTTGGGACACACTGTATGTATAAAATGACTTAGGCCGTCACATACAGCGGAGCGGAACGGAGCAGAAATGTCAATAACGTCATTACACATGTTAATTCCTAGTTTAGCTTTTATCTGATTGGTTTAAGTTCAACTGTCAAATTACGGTCCGTTCCGCTTTTAACCAAATTCCGCTGTATGTGACATCGCCCTTAGAGTTGACAGCCTAAAGTAGAATCGAAATTTGCAATCAAAATGACAAATTGTCATACGCTAAGAAATATACGTCATATCCTGACTTCTTCACCGTATGACAAATTGTCAAAATCGAGCTTGCTAAGAGGGAAATGCGGTGTACGTTTGTTAGACTCTTTAACACTGAGTTTTTCCTGGTTTCTGAAGTGAAGCAACTTCCGCCCGCAGACTCGAATAATAAAACTCAAGCTCCTTCATAATAAAATCTGCAACGCATCCTTCATTACAACTACAGTCTCAGTTCTTAATTTTATCTATTTTTGTTCTCTTCATGGCAGGCTTAGCTGAGACGTTCCAATTTTCCAATTTTTTTAATGTGGTTTTCCTTTTCCAAAAGTTCTGTTTTTGGTATTTGGATTTCCTTAAGTAAGTCCTGACTATTTTAACCTCCTTATTATGCTGTCTCATCCGATCTTCTGTCCTGATCTTCTGTTACTTATGGGCTTCTGTTACTTGAATTGACTTAATTAGATTCAATGTAGCTCCTTTAATGAATGAATGTAAGTTCTAAAAGTTGTGCACGTTACAAAAGCTTATCATTATCGCGGACAAGAGTCCTGAATCCATATTGAAGCTCCCATTTGTCGTATTTACCTTCAATTAAAGGAATCGTTAAAGCTGGCAGTTTATCCATAGATCTGAAAAGCTCTTGAGGATTAACACTGGTATCAACCTCTTTTGAAGGAGACATACCTTTATTGCACTCACCAATCGATAGATTAAAATCTCTGTTGTTCCTGTTCCTGTTCAGCCGGCTTCCTTTCCAGCGATAATCTTTCAATGTATCTAATCAAACGTATCAATCAATACATATAATTTAAGCGTACGTGCAGTTTGATGCGGTTTTATCTAAGTTTTTTGAACTTGTTCCAAATATGTTTATTCAAATTTGTATAGACTCTGTCCCAATTTACCTCCTCTAATTGGGTCATATTGTACAATTAATTAGAGAAAAAAATTGATAGGAAATTGAAGGACAGATTCACTAGGAAGACTCACCGAATGGTGTTTTCCCAGGTTGTTGATCACTATACATTGTGATCCATATCGAATTCAATTGTCAATGTACGTATATTTGCACAGAAGTTTTGAGTTATTTACAAAAAAAAAATCAGAAAAATTGACTTCTTGTTTGGAATTAAAAACAAGTTGCATTGTTACCTTATCATCGAAATCCCTCATCGTCAACTATTGTTACATCAATCGAGCTGTTTGTATTTGAATGCTTGTGCAGCTATACATATACCTCTAGACAGCAATAAAATACGTATTACAACGTAAACCAAAGCCTTAAATCTCCCTAAACCTCCAATTTTCGAGATCCAAATTGCCGCAGTTTCCATTCTGTTTGTCTAGCGTTGTTTATTTTCACGCATTATGTTCTTTCATAACCTACGTCACGCTAATCATTCATTTACCAATATTTACCAGTCATCTTTATCTATGAAGTGCGAATGTAAATATTCGTCAATAAGTTCTTCGCGGGGCTCATATTGGAAAAACAGATGTTTCGAGCCTATAGAGAGCGAGCGAAAAATAACTGAAATTGTGTTTGGATAACGTTAGATTTGTTCCGTTGATTGTCCACTTACGCATATGTCAATTACATCATTCAAACTGCCGTAGGATAATTAGTGGCTCCTGCATTGACGATGCACTTTTGTCACGACAAAAATCCGGAAATTTATTGAGCCTACAGTATACGGAAAAGTGTATCACGTTATCAGTTTTTGACGTCACAGTTCCAACAATTGCTTTCTGGAAGTATTTCCCAGGACGCCCTGACGCGCGACGACGCTGCTGACGTCACGACGTCACGCCGCTACAACATGTAATTGACGTTTATCCGCAAATATTTGTTAATATTTTACCGACGGTCTTACGTTTTTCCTGTTTATTTCACAACAATCCTGATTACATAAAGAAATTATGCAACTAAACGCACACATATGCCTGGTTTAACGTGGTCTAGTAATAAACCGTTCCTGGTAGCACATCGTAACGTAGATTACCAATGGGTTTTCATGCTTAATTTGACAAGTAATGAGAATCGATTTGCATTCACATTATTCGAGGTGATTCGATCAAGGAAAACATTTGACATCTATTAATATTGATATAATTAGGAAACCGTTAATGGAACTTGTAATGTCGATCATTAATTCCAACCAAGAGGAGCTCATGAGATCGTAAATAATTTAATAAGTCAAGTATATGCGGTGTCTCTCAGGAATAAATATCTTGACAGTTAGTTTCTAAAGTGAACTTTTATATTTCAAGCATTTGTTAATCGCAAAGCAGCTAAAAGTCGGTTCTCCCAATATGCTGCTAACTTACATTTAACTCTTAGCTTATGCTTGATTACTATTTCCACTGCTAGCTGAATTATTATCAACAAACAGCCAAAGACATGGTCTGATGGAAACAATTTAAAGTAAAAATTTAAGTTCAGTTTTAAAATCTGATTTTCAAATAGGAGCTGATAGAAGCACTCAAAGTGAAGATCTAAATATGTCATTATAGGAAATGTGATCCATCACCTGTCTTGGGACCCCTTCATTAATTGCATACTGAATACGTTGAATTTGTAAACCTATATGAAGCATTCGCACATGTCTGTAAAAAAAATTTTAACTAACATTAGGTATCCTGCCCTTCTCCCAATTGAGAATCTGTTTAGTCAGCTAAGAAAAATACTACAATGTATTTTTTTTTTGAGGCTGAAAATGATACTGTCTGACAAAGTGTCAAAAGAATGCTTTAAAGAGAAAAAAAAGGCTTTGTGAAGAACTGTCTGGGAACTGAGGTAATTTCTGGGGCTAGCTAATTAGTACCCCAAATTTACATCAAATGCTGCAGCAATTATATATTCTCTTTGCAATCGTCTCAAGGCAGATATTAGGTTGAGAGAGTTTCTTTGAAAAACTGCTTTAAAACCTTCAGTTTTACATTTTAATCCAAGGTTCCAAAAGCATCAGAAGCTGGAGGGGGTCGGGGTCGTACCGATGTGAAAACAAGACTAAAGAAGGAGACAAACTGCGGCTGGTCTCTAATAGGTAGAGCTTTTGAACTACTTTCTGTTGCTTTTGGTTATTTGGAAAATAAGAATCTTTAATCAATGTCTACTCATACTCCACTTAGGTAAATGTGTATCTGATGGGGTCAACAATAGCTGAGAACACCATTGACAAAGCATATCACTAGTTTCTTCAGTGATTCTGAACAGATTTTGTTATAATGATATTGTAATGGTGTAGAGTACAAAGAGTAGAACGACAACTGCGAAAAAAAAAAACAAAAAACAGGAAAGCTTATTGGCTTGTCCAAATATTTATTGTCTTTGCCCACTGAAACGTTTTGGAAAATGAGTTTTGACTCCTTGCGATGATCCATAGGGAAGATCAGAATGGAGGAGGTAAACACCTATACTCCTCAGCCATGGAAAATTCTCGGTTTGGTCAAGATTCGGCCATTATATTAGCAGAGACTACAGACAGAATAGAAAGTCAGAGTGGGCAATCATGAGGTTGACCTAGTGTTTTGACAATGAAAACAAAATGCATAAAGAAACAAAATGACGCTTGAATATGGCTCCTCAAATCTCCAGACCCCACATAGTAACTATGAACATGTATCTGATAGCAAATTAGATCAGTATTACTTTCAAATATAATTGTTTAGATGACTGGCTTAACAAAGTAGCGTCCTGGTGATGTCAATCGATTACTTCGGATCTCTCGGAGCCGAAACAGTGATTAAGTAATCCTTACGTATGACCATTAATTAACAATAGATCCTTTTGGTAGCTTTAGTTATAGTCCAGCCTTATTGTAATGATGTTCTCTCTCATTCATTCATCTCTAAATATAATCAAAGGATTGTGTTTCTAAACACTAAGGGATCTAGAAAGCTATTTCTGGTAGTTTTCTCTCTGAGTGCCCTTCTCTGAAAATGAAAGCCACTCTCGGTTCGAGGCAAGCCCTCCCACACCAGAATTCAAACCAGAGATTGCCCTCCATGAGATACTGGATTTGGATTCATGCTTATACCCAGAAAGCACCTACACATTGTGCATAGGATCTTCTTCAGATATGTGCAAGAGAGTAAGAGTGTCCCGTTTCGGAATACCCACTACTCATCGACAAGCCAAAGAAAGGTAGGATTGTGTCATCCGCAAACAACGTAAAAGTCACCTTCGCGACAGCTACTGAAAGGTCGTTTATGTAGATAAGAAACACTATGGACCCCAGTAACTAGTCTTGTGAAACGTCCACATTGACCTTCCTTTCAGCACAAAAACACCCCACCTGCCCTAATGGACTGTACTCGATTCCCCCAGTTAATCCAAGATAAGTTGGTCAACCCCTGGAAAAAGCCATAGTACTCGAACTTCTGAGCTAGTATCCCTTGGAAGACACATTCGAAGACTTTGGACAGTCACACATCAAGGTTCTGGTATAACCCCGATCCTTGACAGAATCATACATTTGTGTCAACAGATTTAGCACTTCTAGAGTAGTGCCGTCTTCCTTCGAGGACCAGAAGAATAAGTTATTCTTCTTTGAAGTAGTTCACCATTTGGAGGGTGAACTACTCAAAATGTAGGCAGAAATGCCTACATTTTCTCTCACTCCCAACTCAAAAATGTAGGCAGAAAGGAGATGGGCTTATAGTTGGGGGAAACCTCTGACTTGTCACCCTTCTTGGAAACAAGTGTAACCGTGGCTTCTTTTAAGCAGTTGAGAAAACAGTTTTCTCTTATGTCATGGTTTATAACCTTAGTCACTGGGACTATGATTAGGTTCTTTATGGATTTAGCGATTTGACCCTCCTCCTAGCATTAACAACTTTAACAACCGAGCAGGAGGAACCACGAGTAGATTGTGAAATGATCTTTATGAGGCCATAGGCTCCAAGTAGGTAGGTTTGGTTTGGCTGAAAATGTACATTGAAGTCGCCAGCTAAGACCATACTTCGCAATTCTTTCCAGATATTTTTCAAACACTTCACCCAGTGCAGCCACAAAAGTGTCAAAACCGCCAAAAGGTGATCTACAAATACACTGAACATGTATATTTTTAGGTCTCAGAACTAAACATGAAATTCAATTGTTTTTTGCAATATTGTGCGTAGCTCGATATTGCAGGTTCCGAAAATAGTTCATTATCGTCTCTCTTGACCAGATCCATCAGTAACATTGGATGCGAAGCCTGAGTGAAACAAGGAGAGAATTTTCTCAACAAGTTTAAGGGTGGTTATATCTTCACGTGACCCTTTAAGAGTGATTTAGTTTTTGTGGTTAAGTTTTAGACATCGTTGCTAAGATTGATGTCAACAGGGACATGATGGACTTCAGTGAACTCCAAATTAGCCACGGGTACATTAGCATAGCTTTTTGAATATTTCCATTGACCTGTGATGGCGTTATGATATTACTATGTTTTTGTTTTGGTTACGATGATTTAGGTTTCGGTTACTTTCCTGTTTATTGGGTTTGAGAACATTGAGAACATTCTGGACGTGAGACTTCTTTAGAAGGAGTCCTGGATGAGCAGTAATTTCACCCTCACAAATGGTCTTGCGTGATAATATATTCTCTTGACCCTGATAAAATGTTGCCAATCTCTCGTCAATAAAACAGGGCAGATTGGCCAGATAATTTTTAATTTCGAAGAGTCTTCATTCAAGAACATTTTCCAAGTCTGATATTTTGACTTCCACATATACTCAGTGTAGTTTTAATAGAATTAGGGTCAGCTCCCGCAGGTGGCTTGTGTCTTTTTTAAACTTATTTCTTTCGTTTGAGTACTTTGCTTTTTTGTGGTAACACCAGGTACTGTTTGTGTATTATATTTTCATCAGTTTCTTCCTTTTTTTTCCCGTGTTTTTCATGTTTTCTCTTTCGTGTCTGCGTCATGTTGCCAGGCCGTTGTTGTGCTCAGAGTTTTCATGGTCCTTATTGATGATTGAAAATACTTCTGAAGCTCTCCACTCGAATTTTGTCACAGTTTGTTTGCTTCTGACATACTCAAAAGCAAAACTCGAGAGGGTCCAGGTACTGGTTCACCTCTTCGTTGTTATGCTCAGAGTCTCCATGGCCTTTATTGGTGATTGGAAAATCCATTAAGAAGCTTCTAGGGCTTGATATGGACATTTAGTTCTTCTAATTACCTTTAGTTTGTAGCGTTTTCTTTTTCAGAAAAAAAAATCTACTGGCTTCCCTTTTATACTTTCATAAATAACCTGTAAAATACCATTTTATTTTCAAAGAAATATGACTACCTTGGCCGCCATGTTTGTTCAGCTTGATTATCGCTTATATGCGATTCTTCTACTTCGAGCTCTGTGGCTAGAAATCCTTTGAAAGTTGTTTTTTTTTAACATTGACATGTGTCTATGGGTTGATTAATTATTTTGCTGTCAGTACAGCATTGCCAAATTTCACCAATATTTTTCCTTAGATTCCCTTATTTTCTTTATGTGCTCTTCTAATACTTTCCCTAAATTTATCTTTTATTTAGCAACAATGGCAGAATTTTCATATTTCGCGGTTCATTTTCTCGTTCCTTTTATTTCCCCCCTTTTGACATTTTAATTTCCGTTTTTTGACCAATTCTGAGCCATGGAGCCTCATTCTATAGAAAGGTGTGAAAGTGAAAATGAAAATCTCTAGCCAATGGTATTGGTCAACAGATTTTTTTTGACCAATCGAGGTTGTCAAGATTTTCATTCTCACTTTCACAACTTCCTACAGAATGAGGCTCCAGGTGGTAATGGTCGGTCCCTTTTCCATCTTGACCACTGTTCAGGGCACATCGGACGTGAGCCTGTCTTTAAACGGCTACAGCCTAGCCATGTGGCTATTGTAAAATATTCTCATATTTTGGAGTAAGACTTCCGTTAATTAATCTAAACTTATCTAAGCCTTTCTTTGTTCAATATTTAGGTCCACAGTTTCAGTAATAAGACTCAATACCTCCCTTTTTTTGGATCTTCCAAGTGCCTACCATTCATCTTGCACGTGTGCCGAAAAGGGAGCCGCTAGTGACGGTGATGGCTCTTAGGTCTTAAACCATCTGGGTTTTGACCCCTTTTGCCGAAAATGGAGCCGTTAGTGACGGTGATGGCTCTTAGGCCTTAAACCGTCTGGGTTTTGAGCCCCTTTGCCGAAAATGGAGCCGTTCGTGACGGTGATGGCTCATAGGTTTTAAACCGTCCAGCGTTAACACACATGATACTCTGATCCTCTACCTCAACTAGCCAGAAAGCCCTACAAACTGGCCTAGTACTTCACCTGGTAGGAGTAGATTTAATAACCAAGTGTAAATGCACTAACCATAGGTAAGAACTAACACCATAATAAAGAAATGTGACTAATTTTAATAATTCGTGTTGGTTTTACTTTGGTTTCATCATCTAAACAATATGAACATCAATTACTATGATAATTTTCTCAATTTTAATATTATAGCTATAACATGTAACTTAAATTGAGTGGCGCTCAATTAACAGGTCTAGCTTACCTAACTATATTAAGCTTATCTTCTTCTTCAAGTGCCATGCAGATTCCTGCGTAGGCGTTCATCCTTTCACTCATCATATGATTCTATTAATTGCAGCATTTTGCAGTGTCTGGAAGTCCTGTATTCCTGTCCACTGTCGTATGTTTCGCAGCCAGGACAGTTTTCTCCTACCCACTCCTCTTTTTCCTCCCTCTATTTTACCCTGGAGTATAAGGCGCTGGAAATGATAGCGTTCTCCGCGCAGTACATGTCCAAGGTAGCCAGTTTTTCTTCTTTTGATGTTTTCGAAAAGTTCACGGTCTATCAAACCAGCTCTTCTCAGAATGTCCTCATTCGTTACATGTTCAACCCACGACACCCTCAGCATCCGTCGCAGGGTCCACATCTCGAAGGCCTCGATCCTATTTATAATTGTTGTCTTCAACATCCATGCCTCGACTCCGTACAAGAGAACGGACCAGACGTAGCATTTTACCATTCTATATCTGAGATTGAGATTCAGGTTTTTGTCTGTCAGAAATTTTTTCAGTTTTATAAACGTTGTTCGAGCTTGCTCAATTCTGCATTTTATTTCTTGATCTGGGTCCCATTTTTGGTTGATCATGCACCCCAAGTATTTAAATTGAGTGACTTGTTCAATGTTCTCTCCCTTTACGGACATTATGACATTTGGGGTGTCGTTTCTACTAATGGCCATGCATTTGGTTTTACGGATGTTGATTTTCAGACCTAATCTCTGGCTTTCTTCATTGATCTTATCTAGTAGAACTTGCAGGTCATTTGCACTATCCGCCAGTATCACGGTATTATCCGCGTATCGAATATTATTGATGGGAATTCCATTCACTTTAATGCCCATGGGACTGTCGGAGATTGACTCGATGAAAGCTCTTTCCACATACAAGTTAAACAACATCGGAGACAAGATACACCCCTGGCGGACGCCCTTTTTTACTTCGAAATCCTCAGTTGTTCCTGCATTTTGAATTCGGATTTCTGCTCTTTGGTTCCAGTATAAATTACCTATAAGTCTGATATCCTTCCCATCCAGTCCCAGGTCTCTAAGATATGATATGAGGAGGTCGTGCTTTACATTATCGAATGCCTTCTCGTAGTCGATAAAGCACAGAAAAACGTCTTTTCTCTGATCTTGGCAGTTCTGCACTAATGTCTGGAGACTGAATATGGCTTCTCTTGTTCCAAAACCACTCTTAAATCCAAATTGACTGGCACCACTCACTTCCTCGCGTCTCCTGTATAGTCTCGTGTGCAGAACTCGAAGGAAAAGCTTGAGGAAATGACTCATTAGACTAATGAGGCGGTAGTCTTTACATGCTGTTGCGTTGTTTGTTTTAGGAAGTGCGACAAACGTAGAACGGAGCCAGTCCTCAGGAATTTGTCCAGTGTCGTAAATATTGTTAAAGAGTCGGACAATGATATCAAGGTTTTGTTCGCTAATCAAATGAAAAGTTTCTGAGTACATATCATCAGGGCCCGGAGCTTTGTTGTTTTTCATTAGAGTTATGGCATGTTTGATTTCACTCTTTAGTATACTTGGTCCTGATAGCGTTGTTATTTCGTTTTCGGGGTTTCCTGGTCTGTCATCCTGAAAAAGTCCGGTAGTGTATTCCCTCCATGTTAGTGGTAGTTTCTCGGTGTCCAATATTATTTTATTGTTTTCATCCCTAATGAAACCCACACTCTTGTTGTTATATATTCCAGCGATTTCTTTGACTTTTTTATGGAGATGGAAATTGTCCCCCATTTGCTCAGATTTTCTGCCTCCAGACATCTTTCAGTCAACCAACTTTCTTTTGCTGTTCTTATTTCATTTCGAATTCTTCTTTGAAGACTGATATTCTGAGTAGTCTCCGTTGACTTTACATTGCCTTCGCTCTTCCATTAAATCCAGAATGTCGTCAGTCATCCATTCGTTCCTCGTTGCCCTTCTGGTGTTTGTAAGGAAGGTTTCATTTGTTTCCTTAAAAACTTCTTTGAGTTTGAGCCAGTGTTCGTTCGTATCTTCTATATTGCGAGTATTTTCCAGTTCTTTGTTAAGATGTTCTTCGTATGATGATCTTCTTTCCTCGTCCTTAAGTAGTTTTGGTTCCAATATCTTTCTAGTGGTCTTTTCTTTGGGTCTTTAATTAAGCTTATACCCTTATTATATCACTTCGAACCATGACCTAGCTCTCCACCTACCCAAAGCTGCCGTTCGCATAATATGTGGCTTTGCTAACTTTTACTTTTTTTAAAATAGGCCACAAGTTTATGTGTCAATTCTCTAAATGAATATTCCTCTGGATTTTTCTGCTGGACGACAGTTCTCTCCGTCAATGAGCCTCAATTTGTGAAGCTAATTCAATGGCTTTAGTCTCAAAATCTTCTGATCTTCGTTTTAATTCCTTTGTTATTTTTCCGTTGCTCCAGTGTAGATCCCAATTTTTGAGTTCCTTCTTTCAGAGTTATGGTTTCTGAGTCATTCTTATTATTCTGCTCTTAACAGTCCAGAGAGCAGAGGATCTTATAACATTTAGCGACAATCCAGACAGCTAGGGTGGTATAGATCCATGCGCTAAATGCAACAATATTTGCAAAAGATTAAAGGATGCAGGTAATGATATATATTTCTGAAGTCCGAGCCTGGAATTTATGATCAACAAATGAATTTAGTATGTTCTCGACTAGATCAAAATCTTTAAGACCCATTCTTTTTGAAGTTAAAGCTGCCCTCTTTCAAACCAGCCAGCTCAAAAATCTCTTAGAACATGGGACGACAATTGGTCGTCCATTGTTCCTGTTTCATTTTTACCAATAGAGACAGTAATAGTCGACCTGAATGACCTTTATTGCAAACAGTCGAAGGGTTGGTTACTGGTATGATAATTTAGGTAAGTAAGACACTGTAGGTCTCTCATACATTCAGATCTTGGTAATCTGGACTTTTTGTGTTTTTGTATGTTAAAAACTTGATGTACTTAAATGGCTTTTTACAGCAACTCATTGAGAAACTTTTATCGTGCCAGTTTTAAATAATCCTTAAAGTTTAGTTTTTAGCAAAAGGAAGCATTACGTTTGAAACTTGATTGTTTGTAATAAGAGTAAAGAGTAACGCAAGAAAATATACAGGATGTATAACTAAAAATTTCCTTTATTATCTTTACATAAAGGTAAATTTTCATTGAAAGCAACTTTCGTAAGCATCACATTTTCGTCTGAAACTTTTTTATCTAGCATATACAGGTATAGCGCTAAAATAGATTTGGGACACTATGTATCTCGAACCCCTTGCAACCCACTCTGTAGGTACCTAATTCCAGATTTAAACCTAAACTGAGCCAGTCTGCTTAAAGCTAATCTGCTGCTTCATGCATATCAAAACTAAGGCAAATTACGATGATGCAAAAACCGCCTGTGCATAATGTGCCACTGACCTATATGCTTAAAAACTTCTAAGAGCATTAAAACAGATGGTCGATGTAAGACCGCTCATAATTATTGTGTAACGACGTTTCCCATCATTTGCAACTGAGTAATCATTCGTTAACACCCATTCATCTACTATTTGTTTGCCTTGCGAAGCTACCTTTTTCTACAAAATTTCATCTTATTTATCGATTTTTCGATTATTACGTGAAGATCTGGTGCTTAGCACCTCATCAATATTGAACCGTAATAACAATTTCGATTCCTACGGCTTTGACTTCAATTATCTGCTATTGAATAATGTATTGCAATTGTACTGGTGTAATTGAAAAGCTGCGTCTTCAAAGAATCATCAATCAGCATGTCATTCGCTCTGCAGCAATACTTTATGCGGCAGTAGCGAAGAAGCCATGTCATTAGACATTGCTGCTTTGATGCTCTGTGCGAGATAAAAAAAAATGTCACGGTAATTAAAGAAACACGTCAATGTACAGGGGTAGAGGGGGGAAATTAGTGAATCATCAGATTACCGGTCAGAGCATACAGACAATGAAAGATCTCATGTGCAAATGAGCAACGTGTGTGGTTTAAAGGGGGGCCCCAAAGACTCTAAACTGGACGGTGTCATCGATGGGTAAAGTGAATAAGTTGTTAAAGAATTGAATTTTTCCACCAGCGAAAGAGCTTTCTTTTCATTAAGATCCAGCTAATCTTAAATCTCAACTGTTTTTTTTACTACGTATTTGAATGAATAGCCATTGAGACACCAGTCGTTGGGTAGCGAATAGCAATGCAAACAAATTTAATTAAGTTAACTGATGAGGTCTAACACTGGCGGGAACACCTTTCTCTTCGACTAACGAAGAACGGATTGTTATGGCACGTCGAACACCTCTCGCATTATGCCAGTTTAGTCTTGAGGAGATTAGGAACAGGTTATGTCGGGTGCCACTCCCTCGACGCAGTCACACAACAATGTGTCGTGCTGCTCTTGTTGTTTTCTTCGTGCCCCGGTGATGCCGTTTAGGTACTAAGAATTTATACCAGGTACGAATGAAAATCACTTATCTGAAGTGGGCAAATGGCAGTCTATACCCCAACTTGCTTTAATTGTGATCAAATTTACAACATTTCATTGTCGCAACAAAATTAAAAACTCATGGATGGGTTATTATCAGTTGATAAAAAAGACATAAAATTGTATGTGTTTCAAAAAGACCCTGTATAGATTCTGATACACAAACGGAGAACAAATGGCCCAAGTGAAGAAAATTTACATCCAATCTGTTATTATGCTTTCGCGTTCGATTGAAACAAGTTCTCAGGAAAAGGGATGGGTCCGTCTAGGTCTAAATAAGTTATGGCGATTGTTCTGAATTTATATTGTTACAAATAAGTCCTTCAGGCCGAGCTCAATACTTAAAAAATACATTTATTTCCAAGTATTCTAATTATATTTACAGCACATAAAGTGACCTTGCATAAGTTAATTGCTACAAAAATAATTAGATACTTAGAGACTAAAGATTAATTTCTTTAGTTACTATATGAAACTACTGGACCTACAGAAACTCCATATTAAGAAAAAGTGTGCGGTAAAGAATGACTTTTCTCTCTTGTTAGGCAATTGTGTATTAAGATACAAGTTTTATAAGGACGCTGATTGCGGCACCAATCCAAGTAGGGCACAATCGATAGTCCTTGCAATAAACAGTACATGAATTTTTTTGTCTAATGTGATTGATGTAATACACCGAAATGCTAGGAACCACCCCATGATGACCTGACATACAAGAGTGCATCACAGAAGATATTAGCGCATTGTGGTAAAAGTAATCACACTGAAATTAGCTGAGTGATTTGTTAGTGTTGTGGCCTCTAAGACTGCCCCACCACATCATAGAAAGCCATCGAATTTGCCATCCTAAGACCCTCTGCACCGTTCTTTAAGAGGAAAATACTAAACTCGCTACTAATCACAGTTTTATTTTTTTTATCAGAAATTTTATCAATTTTATCATCGTTCGTTCATTTTTTTATTGCAGAAAACTTGAAAATCAAAAAAAAACTTCTGTCGACTCAAGATAACAGCACCTTTTTAGACTGGTTTAATACTTGGTATTAAAAATGTAAAAAAGCCAAAGAGTCATTTTTACATTAAAAGTCTTCACATATTATGAAGAGTTAACATAATGTAACCAAAACTTGATTATTCTAGATTAACAACATTTTGAGTAAATTTAGAAAAAACTGTGTAAAAGGGTCATCTGCAAAGAGTACTACCACTCTTAAGAAGCATTTCTGGTTAAAATTATTGCTCCTAAAACTTGCTTTTTTCGTTTGTCAGTTTAGTTACACAATTTAGTTAGTTTAGTCACACAATTTGTTTTGATAATATGATCCATAGGATTTTCTACTCCATTCGTGTTTCTTGGCTCATTTTCAAATGAGCAATAGCGTAAATTATTTGACTAGTGCTGTAGTTGGTCCACAATAATTGTTTGTCAACAGGTAGTTCAGGTTAGTTCAGTTTGTTGTTTAAATTAGTTCAGTTCAACTTTGCTAAAAAAAAATGAAGTGACTTTTAACAAAACATTACACTGCAGTTGAAAAGAAATTAAGTTATTCTTGTAGTTGGTACCGTAACTCTTCTTATTTTTCTATAAACTTTGCTATGATTCATTATAGAAAATTCATAGAATTTTATTGCATTGAAAATCAAAAGGCTTATCTTAAAAAAACCACCCTGTCTATATATCATAATATATGAAAATAAAAATTATATAGTTTGAAATTTTTATTCACTGGTACAGATATCGAAGACGTGGAAAATGAGAAAGTTAAATTTGGGTAACCTGAATGGCCTGAGAATGAAAAGTTTTCATAATCGGAAAGTTTACAGAGGGTTCGATTTTAGTTTAGAATGCTTACTGTGTCACGAGGTCTTATTGAAGTCTTTTGTCTAAGGCTCCGGTAAAATCATATGGATTATATGAGATTTATGGAGCTGGTGATCCGCTCTAGAAGGAGAAAGAGTTAACTGTTATCTAAACAGTCTTTATCAGATTCAGGAGATTGGAAGGAGGCCAAAGTTTCTTCTGATGATGCAGAAACCATGTGTGGTGCCGAAGGTTCTGATCACTTCTGGTCAGTTTCGAAATTTGAAACAGTGGATTAGTACAATCTACGTTACTCTTAGGGGCTGGATCTAAACAGTTTACGTGAAGCTTCATGCGCCTTCCATCCACCTCACAGACGATGTCACTCTTTTGATTAAGGACCTTAAAAAGCTCGGATGACACAAGAGCCACTGGAAGTTATTCGCACATCCAAACCGAAACCCAAACCTGAAGAGAGGCAGAGAAAGCCACAGCCATAACCGAAGAAGAGAATAGCTCAAAACATTATTAAACCCATAGAGACCCCAGGTACCTGTTGAGGATCTAAAGACATAGACACTTGAAGACAAAAAAAACTGCAGCTTTAGTTTTGAGGCTTAAAAGCAGAATATTCCGTGTCGTTTCCTCCGGTAAGCGAAGCAAAGTTTCTCTTTTGAGTACTTTATAAGCGGTTCTCGAAGAGGAAAATGATATTGTCCAAGAACGTTGAAGAGGCTGCAACTAAGCATGAAACTCAAGAAGAAGCAAAAATGTGCCTAAGATTGAGGACATAGAAAAGTTGAATTAAAAGTCAGTGCTTTTTAAATGACATTAGTTGTGAGTGAATTTTAACAAAACTTGAAATGTACTTCATATTTTCTTCTTTCTTCTTGATCTCAGCTTCTCCTTCGGAGGTTGCTGATCATCATGGCTATTCTAACTTTATAGGCAGCTGTCCGAAATAGTTCGACAGATGAGAGGCCAAACCAGTCTCGCAGGTTACGTAGCCAGAAAATTCTACGTCGACCGGCGCTTCTGCTTCCCACGATCTTCCCCTGCATGATGAGGTGCAGAATTTCATATTTTGAATTACGCGTAACATGCCCAAGAAACTCTAGTTATCTTCTCTTAATTGTGAAAAGAATTTCCATTTCCTTCTCAATTCTTTTCAGAACTTGTTCGTTCGTAATGCGGTCCATCCAGGAGATCTTTAACATTCGGCGGTACACCCACCACTCAAACGATTCCAGTTTCTTCGATATTTTCTTGTTTAGTGTTCATCCTTCAAGACCATATAGTACCACTGGAAAGACGTAACACCGCACCATTCTCACTCTCAAAGTCAAAGATAGATCTCGGGCTGTCAGCAGTTTTCTCAGTTTCATAATTGTTGTCCTCGCTTGCTCAATTCTTCACAAGATTTCTTGTTTGTGTGCAACATTTTTATTTATGATAGTTCCTATGTATTTGAAGTGATGGACTTGCTCAACCGTCTTATTACGTATAGTCAGCTGACCACTGATGTTCCTTTTGGATATTATTAGCATTTTTGTTTTATTGATATTAATATTTAGCCCATAATCTTCACTAACTACTGTTACTTTGTCTACCAGTCTCTGCAGATCTTTGAGGCAGCTTACTATTACAGCCGTATCGTCAGCGTACCTGATGTTGTTGACAGTTCTGCCATTGATTGCTATACCCGCCAGATCCTCTTCCAATGCCTCCCGAAAAACAAACTCCGAGTAAATAATAAATAGCGTAGGAGAGAGAACACACCCCTGTCTGACTCCCTTCCGAATACTAATTTGTTCTGTCAAAGCATTGTCACATTTCACTCGAGAAGTTTGTCCCCAGTAGAGATTTGATATTATTCGGACATCGTGGTAATCAATGCCAAGTCTTTGGAGTATATCCAGAAGCTTTTCATGCTTGACATTGTCGAACGCCTTACTATAATCTATGAAGCATAGGTAAAGGTCTTGGTTTACATCTAGGCATCTCTGAGATAAGACATTCAAAGCAGAGATGGCCTCTCTCGTGCCCATTCCGTTGCGGAATCCAAATTGTGTGTCTGATGTTTCAGCCTCACATTTTTTGTATATTCTAGTATGTATAATTTTTATAAAGTTCTTCAGAACCTTACTCATCAAACTTATTAGGCTGTGATCATCACACTTTGACGCTCGAGATTTTTTCGGGATAGGAACAAAGGTGGAAAGTAGCCAATCTCTGGGAATTACTCCTGATGTATAAATGTTAATGAATAGATCTAATATGACACTGATTGAACGCTTATTCAGCAGTTTCAAGACCTCACAGTGCACCTTATCTGGCCCTACTGCTTTACCGGATTTTGAGGTTTTGATGGCATACTCTACTTCTTCCTTCGTTATTCCTGGAGAGCCCTCTAATATAGTTATGTCATATCTTTCCGTTCTTTGGTCATCAAACAGTTGAGTTATATATTGCTGCCACAGTCGCAGTCTGGCATCGAAGTCAGCAACCAGTGCGCCCTTTTCATCTTTCAGTGTACCAGTTTTCTTCTCTCTCACCACACCGGTGACTTCTTTTATTTTTTTATGTAGGCCGAAACTGTCGTACTTCTGTTCTAATTCTTCAATTTCCTTGCACCTTTCAGTCATCCAGACCTCCTTTGCTATTCTTATCTTACTTCTAGTTGTGTTCTGTATCTCCTTGTACTTGGTTTTATCCCTGCCTTTGTTCGTCCTTCTTTTTTCCATCAGTGCCAAAATCTCCTCTGTCATCCATCTTACACTTACCAATGCTTTCCTGTTGTGTTGTTATTATTGCGTTTGGTCCACTTTGCCTCTTCATCCGGCTCACCAACCCATTCTTCCTAGAGTTTATGGAGTCGTATTATTTACGTTATGAGTTACAACAGTTCAGACTTCTGGTTGTTGTATACTTTGGATATTTAAACTGGTGTTTTCTGCTTGGGACTGAGTCCTCTGTTCATATTTTACTTATAGTTATATGTCAGGCAAGTTGGTAACGTAATTCATATTTTATTTCAGCAAAATTTGCTAACACTCATTAAAAAGAAAACCTAGAACTTTATTGCATGGAAAATCCTATGGCTCATCTTAACAAAAACACTATGTGTATATTAAAATATATAAAAATAAAAATAATATAGTTTGAAATTATTAATCTCCAAAAGCAATATCGAAGAGTGGAAACTAAGAAATTTAAATGTGAGAAACGTGAATGGCGTGTGGAGGAAAATGAGGAGCTTGAACAGAAGAAGAAAAAGAAAGTTGAGCCTGAAGAGCCCTCAGACGACAAGGCAATTATGCTTAGAAAACTTGAGGATTTGGGCTGTTTTTCCCAAGCTTCCCCTAATAAAGTTTTTTGTCACACTCTTAAATGATTTTGAATAAGCGGTTTTCTAGCAGCAACTTCTAATGTTCAATTGCGAACAAGAGAATGTGATATGATTGATCTTATAAAAAAAAGTCTTCAATTTTTTGAGAGGATTGCCCTCTTCCTGCTGATATGTTTTTAATCAAATAAGATATAGAATTTGTACTGTCTTCATTCATATTTAGCATAATTTTATATATTTGTTTCCCTCCTTTCTTATTTGAAAATCTTGTCCCCATGTATTGTCGTCTTGCCTATCATCTGAGACCGACGAGTCTTCAATTCTCTCTCAGAAGGTCTTTCCTTTTTCGTTAATTCTATCGGCTTAGTTCACACTAAGGTGATTGAGGGAAAAGTAGATTTGTGTGTGAATGAGACCAATTAAAATCAATAGGTGATCTGGGTGGTGCCTGGATTTTTTTTGTCACTTGGTTTTGTTTCATATTTGTTTTTTTGACTGCATAAATTTCACTTTTATACTTTTGTTTGTTTTTTGACTATACTAAGTATTAAGAGGTGGAAATTGGTATTACGTGCACTTACTTTTCCCTTATGGAAAATCATCCTGTCTTCCTAGAAATTTCCACTGCTGTCCTGATGTTGGCGTCTTGTTTGGAGTAAGACAGTCCATCTAAAGACATGCATGTTCTTCTCTGTTTTGGCCCCATAACATATTCGGAACAATCCCTATAAACTGAACTGTGAGTCTCATTCTCACAGCAAACACTTCTTTTCTGAAATGGATAGTAGAAAGTTCTCGGGTATAGGAAGGAATAAAACCAGCTCTCATTTAAAAACTTGCCGACGTGTCGATTGTATATTGTAATCTTCGTCAGGGCTTTTTTTTACACTTCGGTTGAAGCAAAACGTCGTTTCCTCTAAGAAACTGTGAAAAAAAAATATTAACAATTTAATTAGAGACGACATGGCCTTTTTGGTGTCTTTTCCACTCTTGTTCAAGTGCATTAAGCTCCATTAAGACAACAATGTTCGCAACATACAAAAGCCCTGAGGTATATTGCAATATACACTCGAAACGTCAGCAAACTTTTAAACGGGAGCTGGTTTCATTCCTTCTTATACCCGAAAACCTACCACTATCAATTTACGACAAGAAGGATGCTAACAACACATAATGACTTTTCTTTTCCTTTACTTTGAGGAACAATGATGTTCTCCTTCACTCTGCTTTTGGTGTGACTGTCAGGAATGTTGCTATAAAATCACATATCGTCATCATCATCATTTTGGGGCTATTTTACCTCTAAAAGTAAAAAGGCAGGTTTCTATTTTTTTGCAAATCACTTGTCCATATTTTTTATTCCTTTAACTTCAAATACATGTATGTCTTTGAAACATGAAACAAAAGAACCCTATCGTAGTTATGGTTTATGGTTACCACTTACTTTTCTTGTACCTAAGTTTTGAGTTTTTTTAGAGCTTTGATTCTTTAATAATGTTGCAAACTCAGGGTTCAATAATTCCAGTGTAACGATTTAACACGAAAACACTATTTATTTATCCCACATATACACACAAGTACAATTCGACTACTAAATAATTCACTACTTAACACTTTATAGCCTTCTATTATCGTTTGGTACTTTAGCTTACCTATAGCTCGATTAAATAAGACTACTCCTAGCGGCGGCGCTATTCGCCTTTTATAACAAATCCTAAAAATACAGAAAACTCTAGAATCTTCTTAGAAGAAAAATAATTGATAAGAGATACATAAAAAAACGGTCGTAAATAACTGGGCTCTAAATAAACAGAGCAATAAATCACTCGTGTCAATTCCCATGCCGCAGCGCCCGGATAGGCCGCGAAGACCCAACCTCCAAGGTCGTTCCGCCTCCCAGCGCCCGCTCATCGTAACAATAACATGAAAATTTCTTGGTGCACAGAGTGAATACTAGCAGCAACTTGTTCGGTCTCTATTGAAGCTATCAGTATCTTTTGAGTCTGTAACCTTCTGTGCTGAAGATTGACCACATTGAAGACATGTTCTAACATTCTGTTCGATGTTGTCACCCAATCTGCCAGAAAAAGTTGTTGAGCCAAGTTTGTTATAGGGCGGATTCCAGGTTAATCTATCTGGAGTGTTCCGAGAATCCCTAATTTCGCATTTTCGAAAGGACCACGACCACATTGATTGTGAGCTGGGTTACAGCATCTAATGCAAAGGAGCAAAGTTTTGCTGGTCCTGTTTCCAATCTGCCATCCACCCTGTTGAACACCTTGTGTATCGTCGGATAATGTTGCGTTTATTGCCTCAGAAGCTTTCTAGCATTACATGAATATTATGCTTCAGCTTGTACTATTGCGATATTGACCTCAATTTCTGAGTCCTTTCTGCTGTGATCGATCAAACAGAACAGTACGTCAGCTTGACAAAATCTTCAAATCTATTGTAGATGGTCTTATACCAGCGGCAGGTAAAGTCAATTGAATTTATAATTTAAAGGTTTTGGAGAAAAAATAATTTTTCAATCGAAGCTAAAGTGGCTTTTCTGGCTCGCTCGTGTGTGTGCCTCACTACTTTCGTCCGACAAATTCATATACAGGGTGTCTTTTTTAAGTGCGTGCAGTATTACTATCTCCGAAACGGCTATAGTTACAAGGTTAGTTAAATTACCAAAAAGTTTTCTTGTATGGAGACTTTTTAGAAAAACTTTACAGTAGATAACTCCTAAATCTTTGAGGCGGAAAGTTCATTTTTTACTACTTACTTTTGGGCGAAGCCTCATACACTTTTGGGCCCGATTCGTTCGTTGTTGGAGAAATTGGCACTACTCACAGTAAAATTACTGCGAATAATAATTTACCCTAGAAAGGGCTCGGACGCATCGACCTAGTTGACGTTTCGAAAGGTGATGAGTAAAAGTGTATGAGGCTTCACCCAAAAGTAAGTAGTAAAAAAACCTTTACAGTGTTGCCACATTTAGTAGTTTCTAAAATATTTGGAAAAATGTAGAAATTGGGCAAAATTATCAATATTTTTTATTTCAAAAACTATTGGTGACACAAAAAAAGATTAAATTACAATGTTTCACTACACTCTAACCCTTCTCATATGGCATCTCCAGGTCCATATTAAAAAAAAAAATAACGTTATACAGGTAATTCTGTTGATAAACGTCACACGAAGCTAATCGAGATGTCATATGGGAGAGGGGTTAAAGTGTAGTGAAACTTTCGTAATTAATTTTTTTTATCACCAATAGTTTTTGCAATAGAAGAGATTTAATTTTTCGCTATTTTTTTAAATATTTCAGAAACAACTCAAAATGTGGCAACATTGTAAAGGTTTTCTAAACAGGGTATACAAGAGTCAACTTTTTGGTAATTTAACTGTTTTCGTAACTACAGCCGTTTCGGAGATAGTAATACTGCACGCACTTAAAAAAACCTCTGTATAGCCCTGTGTAGGGGATGCTGAATTGATGATGCTAATTTTTCGTTTATTGTGTGTTATTATTGTTAAATTTAAATAATTGTTTAATTAGGTTACAAGACATGTACTACGGTGTGATGAACGGATCGTGATGATAGTGACAGCGGGATTGTCATTCTCTGTCTCTTGTCTTGACAGACATGAAAATGTCAAAAACATCAACGTCGACGCTCGCCTGTCACAAAATGAGCGATAGTGCTGCCATCTGCCATCCAGAAGAGTAGTGGACTGTAAACGGTAATGAGCTGGACGCTAATTCTATAGGAAAGAGTGAAAGTGAAAGTGAGAATTGCTGGCCAATGGAATTCGTCTCAGAAATTTTTTGACCAATCAAAGTTGTCAAAATTCTCACTTTCACTCTTTCTTATAGAATAAGCGTCCAGGGATGTTACGCCTATTTACTTTGTACTCAAAATCGCACTTTTGGGTATGTGAGAGTACACAAGTACAATTTACTTTGATCAAAAAATAGTACAATCAGCAAACATGACTGAAAACACGAAACTAGCTGAAAATGCCAAAATTTACACATTTACTGTGGCAAAAGGCTAAAGAGACATCAAGTTGTCCAAAAAATTTAAAACTTGTTTAAAGTAGTGTAATAGAATGAATTTCCAAAAAGAGTAAAAAAAAAATGTTTTTAGGCCAGTTATTTGGGCAATACAATGTACCTATAATTTTTCTAAATTCATGGCTAAGGCTACAGAACAGTGAAATCCCATTGAAATTACAAACTTAATCACAGTCTTAATTGATTGTCCAAAAAAACTTGCCTTTTGCCAAGTTTTAAAGACTACAAAGACATCGAGCTTCGAACTGTTTCCTGATAGGAATTTTGAAGGCTACAGAGACACCGAGTTTTCAAAAATATAAAATTTGTTTAAAGTATTGTAATTGAACGAATTTTCAACAACAGTAAAAAACGTCAATAGGCAAAGTTATTCGGGCAATATAATTTCTCTGTAGTCTTTCTAAATCCACTGCTAAACCTACAAAACATTGAAATCCCATTGAAACTAGCACAAACTTAATCACAATCTTAATTAGTTGTCCGAAAAACTTCATTGAAATTTTAAAAACTACAGAGACATCGATATTCGAACTGTTTCTTGGCAGAGATTTTAAAGATTACAGAAATACCGAGTTTTCAAAGATAAATTTGTTCAAAGCAGTACCTATAATTCACTGGACTTTCAACAAGAGTAAAAAACGCATCTAGGCAAGTTATTCGGGCAATATAATGTCTCTGTAGTCTTTCTAAATCCACTGCTAAACCTACAGAACAGTGAAATCTCATTGAAACTAGCACAAACTTAATCACAATCTTTATTAAATGTCCGTGAAATACTGCATTAACATTTTAAAGACTACAAAGACATCGAGGTTTAAAATGTTTCTTGACAGAGATTTTGAAGACTGCAGAGACACCTAGTTTTCAAAAAAAATAATAAATTTATTTGAAGTAGTGTAATTGACTGGATTTTCAACAACAAGAGTAAAAAAGGTCTATAGGCAAATTATTTGGGCAAAATAACGGATTTGTAGTCTTTTTGAATCCACTGTTAAGCCTTCAAAACAATAGAATCCCATTGATACTCAAACTTAATCACAACTTTAATTAATTATGGGAAAAATCGCATTGAAGTTTTAAAGACTACACAGACATCGAGGATCTATCTGTTTATTAACAAAAATTTTGAAGGCTACAGAGACAACGAGTTTTCAAAAAAATCAAAATTTGGTCAAAGTAAAAGGCAAGAGTAAAAAACGTCTCTAGGTAAGTGATTCGCGCAATATAATGTCTCTGTAGTCTTTTTAAATCTAATGCTAAGCCTACAGCATATTAAAATCCTATTGAAACTAATACTCACTTAATCACAATCTTAATTAATTGTCCGAAAAACTGCATTAAAGTTTTAAAGCTACAGAGACATCGAATTTCGAATTGTTTCTTGACAGTAATTTTGAAGGCTACAGAGACAAATTAAATTTGTTCAAAGTTGTGTAATCAACTGAATTTTCAACAACAAGAGTAAGTTTCGAGGCAATTTATTCGGGCAATATAATGCTCTGTAGTGTTTTAAATCCACTGCTAAACCTACAAAACATTGAAATCCCATTGAAACTAACACAAACTTAATCACAATCTTAATTAGTGGTCCGAAAAACTGTATTGAAATTTTACAGACTACAGAGACATCGAGGTTTGAACCGTTCCTTGACAGGAATTTTGAAGGCTACAGAAACATCGAGTTTCAAAAAACATAAAGTTTGTTCAAAATAGTGTAACTGACAGGATTTTCAACAAAAATAATAAAAAACGTTTCTAGGCAAGTTATTTGCGCAAAATAATGTCTTTGTAGTCTTTTTGAATCTATTGCTAAGCTTTCAGAACAGTAAAATCCCATTGAAACACAAGCTTAATCACAACCTTCATTAATTGTCCGAAAAAAACCGCATTTAAGTTTTAAAGACTACACAGATATCGAGGATCTAACTGTTTCTCAACAAAAATTTTCAGGGCTACAAAGGCAACGAGTTTTAAAAAAAAATCAAAATTTGTTCAAAATAGTGTAACTGACAGGATTTTCAACAAAAATAATAAAAAACGTTTCTAGGCAAGTTATTTGCGCAAAATAATGTCTTTGTAGTCTTTTTGAATCTATTGCTAAGCTTTCAGAACAGTAAAATCCCATTGAAACACAAGCTTAATCACAACCTTCATTAATTGTCCGAAAAAAACCGCATTTAAGTTTTAAAGACTACACAGATATCGAGGATCTAACTGTTTCTCAACAAAAATTTTCAGGGCTACAAAGGCAACGAGTTTTAAAAAAAAATCAAAATTTGTTCAAAATAGTGTAACTGACAGGATTTTCAACAAAAATAATAAAAAACGTTTCTAGGCAAGTTATTTGCGCAAAATAATGTCTTTGTAGTCTTTTTGAATCTATTGCTAAGCTTTCAGAACAGTAAAATCCCATTGAAACACAAGCTTAATCACAACCTTCATTAATTGTCCGAAAAAAACCGCATTTAAGTTTTAAAGACTACACAGATATCGAGGATCTAACTGTTTCTCAACAAAAATTTTCAGGGCTACAAAGGCAACGAGTTTAAAAAAAAAATCAAAATTTGTTCAAAGTTGTGTAATTGACTTGTTGTTCAACAATAAGAGTAAAAAACGTCTCTAGGTTAGTTATTCGGGCAATATAATGCTCTGTAGTCTTTCTACATCCATTGTTAAGCCTACAGAACAGTGAAATCTTATTGAAACTAATACGAATTTAATCACAATCTCAACTAATCGTCTGAAAAACTGCATTGAAATTTTAAAGATTACAGAGACAACGATGTTCAAACTGTTCCTTGACAGGAATTTTGAAGGCTACAGAAACACTGAGTTTTTAAAAAAATATAAAATTTGTTCAAAATAGTGTAATTGACTGTATTTTCAACAATAAGAATAAAAAACGTTCTTCGGCATGTTATTTAGACAAAATAATGTCATTGTAGTCTTTTTGAATTGATTGCTAACCCTTCGGAATAGTAAAATCCCTTTGAGTCACAAACTTAATCACTATCTTAATTATTTGTCCGAAAAAACTGCATTGAAATTTTAAAGACTACAGAGACATGGAGGTTCGAACTGTTTCTTGACAGGGATTTTTAAGACTACAGAGACACAGAGTTTTCAAAAGAAAGATTGTTCAAAGTAGTGTAATTGACTGGATTTTCAACAATAAGAGTAAAAAACTTTTCTAGGCAAGTTATTCAGGCAATATAATGTCTCTGTAGTCTTTCTAAACTCATTGCCAAGCCTTTTGAAACTAACACAAACTTAAGCAGAATCTTAATGAATTGTCCGAAAAACTGCATTGAAATGTTCGAATGATGATGTTCGATGAAACTACAAGGACATCGAGGTTCGAACTGTTTCTTGAGAACGATTTTGAAGACTACAGAAACACTAAGTTTTCAAAAAAAAATCATTTTGTTCAATGTAGTTGTCTCCTGTTATATGTTGTAGTTCAATCCTGTTATCTAGGCAAGTTATTTAGGCAAAATAATGTCTTTATTGTTTTTTTGAGGCCATTGCTAAGCCTTCAGAACATTGAAACAAAAAAATTAATCACAACCTTCATTGATTGTCCGGAAAAAATGCATTGTTTTAAAGACTACAAAAACATCGAAGTTCGAACTGCTTCTTGACAGGAATTTTGAGGGCTACAGACACCGGGTTTTAAAAAAAATGTTAATTTGTTCAAAGTACTGTAATTGACTAAATATTCAACAACAAAAGTAAAAAACGTCTCTAAGTAAATTATTCGGGCATATAATGTTTCTATAATCTTTCTAAATCTAGTGCTGAGCCCACAGAACAGTAAAATCCATTTGAAACTAATACGAACTTAATGTCAATCTTAATTAATTGTCCGAAAAACTGCATTGAAACGTTAAAGACTACAGAGACATCAACTGTTTCTTGACAGGAATTTTGAAGGCTACAGAACCACCGAGTGTCTAAGAAAATTAAAATTTGTTCAAAGTAATGTAGAGAGTGACATAACCTGAACTAACTTGAACAAAGGGAACATAACTGAATTAAACTAACCAAAGCAAAAACATAACAAAACCAAACTAGACTAATCTAATAAAAGAGACTCTTATAGAGAATCAGAGCAGCTTTTAAGGGCCGCTTAGCTCCCCGCAGGAATAAAATGAGGCCGCTTGGCCTCACAAAACTGGGTTAACCTAAAATAACCTAACCAAAGGAGAAATATAAGTGAACTAACCAGGACTAACTTGAACTCACCTGTACCAACCTAATTAAAAGGCTACACATGAGAAAGCAAAATGGCCTTAACAGAAAAAACTACATAAAAAGAAGACATAAAAAAAACACACAAACTGACGTCAGAGATATTACGCCTATGTAAAAACCATTCACTTGTTATTGGCATCAAGTAGACCTTGGAAATCTCATTTTGACATTTTTATCGTATCTTCTTAACATGTGCAAAAAGGAGAAAAATTTCAAAGGTGACGAGATGTAAAAAATATGTGAATGTTATAACGAAAGACATAACGGATGTTCATAAAAAAATCTCGTAATAAAACTCTTGTCTAAGCTAAGTTCATACAAAAAAATTAAAATCGGATCATTTTATGATATCATTTCAATTTTTTTTATGAAGTCATCTCAGACCTACTGTTCCAATTCCATGGCCTACCTGAGGTTTTTTTTAAATAAACGCATGATATTTTGTACTCAAAAATGTATATTTGGGTATATGAAACTACACAAGTACAGTTGACCAAAAAATACTACAATCACAAACTTGGAGCGGAGCGGGATTCAGGAGCCCGACGAGCAATCGCAGGAAGTTTTACTGTCGAGTTTGAGGAAATAATAATTATGTAGAAGTGGACATAAGAAGACAAGAGAAAGTACATTCTGACTATAAAAAGTACAATTTAGCCACACTGCTTCTTCCTATAACAACAACAGGAATGTCATGTCTATGTACTTTGTACTTAAAATCGCACGTTTGAATATACCTATGAGAGTGCACAAGAACAATGTACAATTGACCATGAAATAGTACAATTAACAAACATGGAATAGGGCAGGATACAGGTGCACGACGAGCAAACGCAGCAAGTGTCACTGACGGAGTTCGAGGAAATAATAATTATATAGAAGTGAATATAAAATAACAAAAAATAAATGAAAATTCTTGAAAATATAAAAATTCTCATATTTACAATGTGGCGGAATGCGCCGGGCTAAAGTACATTCTAACAATAAAAAGTACAATTTAGCCGACGATACGGGTACACTTTCTAGTCTCACTGTAACAACCCTGGTAATGAGAATTTTTATGGAATCCGCTTCGATTTTAAACGACCGATCATCCGATACATAGCCTCGCCAGAAAAGTGACACTTTCGCTCTAAATGAAAAAATATACTATTATGTTATAGTCTCTCCGATGCGTTTTTAACTACGGGGTGTTCATTATAAAACTTCATCTAGTTGGCTGTGAAATGTCAAAAGAAAAGGATGGAGAAACAAAAGTCCATTTATTTTGTTTACGTCATCCTTTTTTGTCAACATTTTATAGCCTGGTAGATGAAGTTTTATAATAAACACCCCGTATATAAAATCATTGCACGGTGCCTTGTAAAAGCTGAATCTCGGATAGCACGTGAGCACAAAACGCTAGCCCCGTCAGCAAAGACAAAGCCCTTGTTGCCCCAATCTAATCTCCATCATATTCGATTACAATCTGGTTACGTGCACGTCTCGTGTCAAGCCGACCCCCCTCTCGGTCTCAACTGTAATTTTTTCAATTGGCTTTTTTTGTTTACTTCAAAGAAGCCGTGTTATCACTTTCTTTCCGCGCAAAAGTGATATGTAAGGTGTCGATTAACATATTAATAACAATGTTTGTTAGAACATTTTTCTACATAAATAAGCTTCTTTAAAAATATCTTTTAAACGAATTTTTCCATTATTATGGCTACATGCACTAGGCGAATACGGGAACGAATTTAAGAACGTAGCTGCATAGGATTAGAGCCTCCAGAGCCGTTTTTCCTTATCTCACGGTATATCGGTGACTGGTCAGAAAACACGGACGAGGTCCATTCATCTACTTTAGCCTGTCGCCGAGTGCGCTATCTCTCATCTCTCACTTATCGTTCCACGGCTACTTAAACCAACTTTTGTTAAAGGCTTACCTAGTATCGTGTATAATACCCAACTTTTGAGAATCACCCTATATGCTAAAACTTTTAGTTAAACCTAACCGTACAGTATATGCGAGCTAAAAACGGTAGTGAAGTCACGTTTCAGCCAATACAATCAATATTTTATGGTGTAATACTGAGTGTTTTATTTCTTTTCTCGTTACAAGCTTGACAAGTCGCCATTAGAATTGTCATGCTGCGAGGAAATTCCGATAACTTAGAACAATAGCGCTGGTAACTGGGTACCTAGTCATAAAGTATCGTGCAGGGCTGGGTAGTAAATTAAGAAAATTTCCTGCTTAGTTTTAGAATTTTAGGCGAATTTCCAACTGTAACGTGGTGTTTAAATGGGCGCAGCAGAAAGAGAGAAAAAGTCGTGACTAAACTTTTCATTACGCATAATTGAGGTCCGGCCAAGGGGGCCAGCAGGTCAATGGTCATTTTGTCTCATGGCACGAGCGCCAGTTCTAAAAAATGTCCCTCGTTATCTCTGGGCATCTTTTAAGAAGAATAATCACAAGATAAATTGTTTGCCATAAAGAGGCTAGATAATAATAAAAAAACATATAATTGTTACTTTGAGGCAGCTGCAGTGGAAGATTTTTAAGAATCATTCTCCGATATGTAACAACATAACGCATTCCGATGATAATGTATTGTCACAGACTGTGTCGTAACCGAAAAAGCCTCAAAGTGTCAACATAAATAAATAAATAATTAATAAAGTTTCCTATTGACTAGGGCAGGTGGGCCGCGCGTACTTGAATGGAACTATCACAAGTGGGCAGTACGTGTTGCATTACGATTAAAAAGGTTACAACGACAAAAAATACATAATGAAATTTTCATAACAATTAAAACCATTTTAATTTGAATTTAAAATCAGGTAGAGTATGATTCTAATACTGGTAGCTGATTAATAGCGCGTTTTTTTCCTTTTTGATGATTGTAATAGAAACTAGGGAGTGTCGTTCCTCAATCAACTTTTCAATTATTTTGTCTGTACAATTTTGAAGTATAGAGCTACTGCTCGTAGGTCCATTAATATTCCATCAATCGTAATAAAGTGACCTCCAGAACGGATAAAACCATCTAATCCTTTAGACATTCATTCAGGTTCTTACTTTAATACCTACCCGTTGATCTGATTAAGATGTCTATTAGAACTCATTTGAATTCCGCAACTGTTCGTTTAATATTTCCTTGTTCTTAATTTACTTGCACACTTGGGCCTGAATTTGATGGCACAATGTGATGGTTGTGCCCAGTGCCCATTTAACCAGCGAATCATTAGGATTGGTTTGTTATTATTGTGCAAGGCCAAGTCATAATGTAGGTGAGCATATGTTGATTTTAGTTTTGCATAATCATTATACTTATCTTATTTTCATTCGATTTCGCATTCACGTTTTGCAACTTGCATTAACCTGGACTCACCGCGCTGACTTTATTTGCATTGCACGTTTCGAGATATTCTTCGCTTAACCTCCGCTGCCACATATGGAATACCCAATACGCCGATTCTTCGCAATTACGGTTGTGTACAAAAAAGTGAAGTGAGCCATGAGCAACGGCTCAACGGGAGAATATTGTAAGCGAGATCAAATTTGACCCAGATTGAGTCCAATTTACATTATATGCATATGTGGACTTCCGCCTACGCGTGTCTTGCTTTAATGATAAATCGCTTTTATTGGCAGCGTACTGGATTTAAATTAATCACACAACCCAGGTACTGTTAAAACGCTACCAGCACTTCACTCTACTAACTACCTCACTATAGGAATAATTATTAGATTACTAATTTTTAAGGGGCGAAAAAATTATTCGGTTTTAGCGCTAGATAATGGTACCAAAGAAGGTCTGAGGAACCTCCCGAAAACCAGCACGTACGTGGTAATAAATACGTTAAACCGCCATTTAGTATTTCGTCGCGGCTGGGCAATGCATGGTATGCACATGGTACCGGGCGAGACCGGATCATTCAGCGATTAAACACAAAATTTTTCACGGTTCGCGAATTCCTCTCGCTTGTACCCGGGGTAGTACCGGTCGAGATTATATAAATATCGACGATATATCAACCTGGGCGCACAATATTTTGATCGGGGAGTTTTACGATCTCGAATCATGTCCAGTCAGCGATGCGTATCGGCGGATTACGAGTATCAATTTGTTTGATAGTCCAACGTCAAATCCTTTATTGGACACATGTTTCCAAAGGAACGTAAAATAGTGGGATTCTACAGGAGTGATGAAGATTAAGTAAAAGACAATGCTTTTACTAGTGGCGTATAGTCTATATTACAGATAATTATCTAGCTTAGAAGTAGGGCAAGGTATCATTGTGCTGCTTCTTCTAACGATTCTTCGCCAATTGGTACAATTTTCGTGACATTTACAGATGGAATATCTTCAAGCGCTTCTTCGGTTGCAACTTCTTGAATTGTACCTTTTTCTTCTCCACCACCTGGCGTCCGTTAGAAGCATTTCTGCTCCTTCTACAATTTCTTTTTTTCAGTGATCGAAATTTTTAGCTTTTTCGCAAGAAATTCTAGTTTAAAATATGCAAAAAGGCAATATTTACTAATTGAAAATTGAAAACTTATCTGCTTTCAATATTTCCAAAAATATTGTAGCTGTTAAGAAGGAAACAAGCAGAAACAAGTACTCCGAGGGCTAATACCCCTACAGGCATTGAATTAGACTGTTAAAAAATTAAAATGAATTAATAAAGTAATAAAAAATCAATGCTAAAAAGCCAAAAATTATAAGCTTTTTGCAAAGAATATAGAACCAGAGTTTAATTAAGATATGCGGAAAATGCACATGTATAATTATAAATTAGAAATTTGAAAACTTGTCCGCTTTCGGCATTTCCAAAACCTCGTAGTTAAACATAAAAAAGGAAACAAATAGAAATAACTACTTCGAGGGCTAATACCCTGACATTGACATATAATTATACATTGACTTATACGACAGAATTATACCATTTGTTTCAAAGCTTAAATATTATAAAAAACATACATAACAGCAAAGATAAAATACAAGAAAGTGTTCTAGAATAAAACAAAAAATATAACATAAAAGATAAATTAAAGTTTCTTTTTGAAATATGGCTCAAAGTTACTAAATGTATATGTTAACCACAAGTACTTACTACTCTCTTTAGGACGGAGTAATTGCGTAATTACTTTCTAGAGACGACAAACCTCAACCTCCGTCATCAACATCCTCTAGGAGTTGACCGAAAAAGACACGAACACATTTATTAACTTTGACAAACAAATCAAAAGTGACAAGCAAGATTATCGCGGGTATAAAAAGGCAAGATAATAATCAATATATAACAAAAAGGTACAAAAAACCTGATTGGCGCTATATACCATAGGTTATGAAAGTTGAAAGAAATGTATTTTGTGCGAAATATGTTAGTGATCGAAATTTTTAGCTTTTTCTCAGGAAATTCTAGTTTAAATTATACAAAAAGGCAATATTTACTGATTGGAATTTGAAAACTTATCTGCTTTCAATATTTCTAAAAATATTGCAGCTGTTAAAAAGGAAACAAACAGAAACAACTACTCCGAGGGCTAATACCCGGATATATTATAGATATATTATAGCTAATACCTAATACTATTCGGTCAACTCCTAGAGCAATTACTTAATTGCGCAATTACTCCGTCCAAAAGAGAGTAGTAAGTACTTTTGGTTAACATATACACTTAGTAGCTTTTACCCACATTTCAAAAAGAAACTTTAATTTATCTTTTATGTTATTTTTTTTCTTTTATTCTAGAGCACTTTCTTGTATTTCATCTTTGCTTTTATGTATGTTTTCTATAATATTTAAGCTTTGAAACAAATGGTATAATTCAATGTCGGTAGAGGTATTAACCCTCGAAGTAGTTGTTTCTAATTGTTTCCTTCTTTATGTATAACTACAAGGTTTTGGAAATGCCGAAAGCAGACAAGTTTTCAAATTTCCAAACTGTAATTATACATGTACATTGTTTGCATACCTTAATTAAACTCTGGTTCTATATTCTTTGCAAAAAGCTTAATATTTTTGGCTTTTTAGCATTGATTTTTTATTACTTTATTAATTCATTTTAATATTTTTTTTGCTTTATAAAACGAGCTTTAAAACAAACAGTGCAATTCAATGCTGGTAGGGGTATTAGCCCTCGGAGTAGTTGTTTCTGTTTGTTTCCTTCTTAACAGCTGCAATATTTTTGGAAATATTGAAAGCAGATAAGTTTTCAATTTTCAATTAGTAAATATTGCCTTTTTGCATATTTTAAACTAGAATTTCCTGCGAAAAAGCTAAAAATTTCGATCACTAACATATTTCGCAGAAAATAAATTTCTTTCAACTTTCATATTCTTTTTTTCAGTTGCAAAATTTTACCTTTCGTCTTCTTGCTGATGACTTTTCCTCAATATTCTTCGCTTCTTCTTCTTCTTCTTCTCCTTTAGAGTTTACTTTAAATTTTACTTTAGTCACTTCACTTTTTACTTCGGACGGGATTTTTCACGGGTTTTTTAGCAATGGCTTCTTCTGCTGGCTCCGTTGAAAGAATTTCTTCCATTTTTACGTTTAGTTCTACGACGTTTTCTTTCGGTGGAGAAATTTTACCTCTCGTCTTCTTCTTCTTATGGATAACCTTTCCTCGATATTCTCGTCCTCTTCTTCTTGTTTGCGTTTATGGTAAATTTTACTATAACCTCTATCACTTCCTCAGGTTTGGTTTGAATTATTTCTTCAATAAAACTGTTACGGCTTCTACTGCTTCTGACTCAGCGGGTTATTGTTTGTTTAATGCAACTTTTAATGCTTCGGAAGTTTCTTCTTCTGACTTCGTCATAGGTTTTAAAATATATTCTTCTTCTTGTGGAGCTTTCTTTGGAATCGACTGCTCCTTTTAAGTTAGCGCAGTTTCTTCTTTACATTTCTTCTTTGGTATGATTTTTTCTTCCTTTTTTCATGTCAATATCAATAGTGGAAACGAAATTTATTTCGTCGCCTGGTCTTGGCCATATTTCTTTTGTTTCCCCAGACTTCGCTGGCTGGGTGATTGTACCCACATCTTCTTCCTGAAATCTGCGAATATCAAATCTTAAATACTTAACAAAATCCACTCCATTACCTTACATCATCGAAATATTTCTGCAGATTTGTAGTTGGAAAAAGTGATAAAAACAGGAAATAAGCAATCAAAACGTAGTTTGATTTTTGAAAACCGTAGTTTTTCAAATATTTCACATCTCACTTTTTTTTTCTGTCAACTGTCAAATAGGGACATGCGCTTTGCGTTGATATTTAAAAGAATGACACGTGATGGGGTTCAACCAATAGAATCGGCCGGCTTTGCCAATGCAACACATTTTGGTCGTTTCCAATGACGTCACTGAGTTTTCTTGGACTAGTTGAATTTGGGGTTATGTCTGTTAAAAATTAAAAATTATTAAATTTGTTAAATTAAAAAGAAAATCATCTGTCTGAGGTTCGTATTGATAATGACGTAAGGCGAAACCCATTCGATGATCATTTAAAAAAAAAAGTAAATGCCTGGAGGCCTATGCAGAAACGGATCTAGCCTAGAAGTGCGGGAATCTTTGTGATGATTTTTCTATCGATTCTTCGCCAATTGGAAGTTCTTTCGTGACATTGACAGATTGAATTTCTTCAAGCGCTTCTTCGGTTTCAACTCTTGAATTGTACCTTTTTCTTCTCCACCACCTCGGGAATTTTCATGGGTTTGTTTAGCAGTGGCTTCTTCTACTGGCTCCGTTAGAAGCATTTCTTCCACTTCTACAATTTCTTCTTTCAGTTGCAAAACCTTTGGTTTTACCTTTCGTCTTCTTGCTGATAACTTTTCCTCAATATTCTTCGCTTTTTCTTCTTCTTCTTTTTTGGGGTTTACTCTACATTTTACTTTAATCACTTTTCACTTCCCCAGATTTGGGTGCTTTATTCTGTCTGTTTCGGTATCTACTTCTTTAAACTCAGTTTGTTACATCTTCTTTAATACAACTTTACTCCTCCTTTTCGCTAAGCGCAAATTTCCCTTCCTTCTTTGGTTTGAGTTTTTACTTCCCCTTCTTCAATATCGATAGTGGGAGCGAATTCTAGTTCATCGTCCAATTGTAGCAATATTTCTTTTGTTTCCTCAAGCTTTGCGGATTGAGCAATCTTATCCACATCTTCTTCCTGAGGTCTGTAAATATCAAACCTTAAATACTTGTTTAATAATGATTTATTTGTTGAATATTAAGAACATCGACAGTAATTTGCAAAAATCGTGTAATAATATTAAGGACTGCACTTCTCCGCTGCTCGCCTACAAGTGTCGTTCAGGTCTTCTTGCCGCCTCGGCCCGGCACGTTCGTCCCCCTTCCGCGCTTCGCTTTCCGGCGGTGTTGCCGATGCAACATGCCCCCCACCTTGAACAGCTTGGCTTTCAACATCATCCAGTGGTAAGGGACAAATGCGCTGACATGCTCTTCTTACAACTCCTGAGCTGGTTCGAACTGATACCACTCTGGTCACTCCATCGTTGCCCGGATGCAAGGCCTCGATTCTTCCTAGTTTCCATCGCATAGGAGGGAGATTGTCGTCCTTGATTAGAACCATCGAACCGACCTTGGGTTGCTCACAGTTCTTCCTCCATTTTGTTCGTTGCTGGACCTCGGACACATATTCTTTCGACCACCGGGACCATAGATTTTGCCTCATCTGTTCAAGCATCTGGTAGCGAGAAAGTCTTCCATTTGGCAGCTCCATGATGTTAGGTTCGGGAGTAGTTAATAAACTCTTTCCGACGAGAAAATGGGCGGGCGTTAGAGGAGTCAGGTCATTAGGATCAGTTGTTAAGGGTGAGATAGGACGGGAATTTAAGATCGCCTCGGTTTGGGTCAATACGGTGTACATTTCTTCGAAAGTTAACTTATTATTCCCTATTACGCGTTTCATATGAAATTTACTTGATTTTATTCCCGCCTCCCACAATCCCCCGAAATGAGGGGAGTTTGGAGGTATAAATCTCCAATCAATGCCTTCATTTGCACAAGAACCCACTATATGATCCTTTTCTTTATTCAAAAAGTTCGAAAAATCGCGTAGTTCCGCCTGGGCACCTACAAAATTGGTCCCGTTGTCAGAATAAACTAGCGCCGGCTTGCCCCTTCTGCTTATAAATCGTTTTAGAGCCAGCAAGAAGGCCTCAGTAGTAAGGTCGGATACCAACTCCAAATGAACTGCCTTTACGGCAAAACAAACGAATAGCGCTAAATAACATTTGTGAGTCTGGGAACCCCTTCCCTTTCTATCTTTAATATAAAACGGACCAGCATAGTCCACGCCGCATACATTGAACACAAGACCACCCTCTAGACGTCTCTTTGGAAGATCACCCATCAATGGAGTGATTGGTTCTGGATTTTGTCTAAAGCAAGTTACGCACTTTCTTACAGTAGCCTTTGCCAAATTTCGCCCTGATATAGGCCACAAGCTTTCCCGCACATTTGCAAGCAAAAGTTGAGGTCCAGCATGAAGCATTGCTTTGTGCTCGTTCTCGAAAATACGTTTGCACAAAGAATGTTTAGCCTCTATTATAATTGGATACTTTTTATCAAAACCAAAATCAGAATTTTTCAAGCGACCCCTCACTCTTAGTAATCCGGAGTCATCCAAAAATGGATTCAAATTAAAAAGTTTACTGCTCTTTGGGACACCCTGACCACTTGAAATAATTTTTATTTCATATAAAAAAGATTCACGCTGTGACTGCTTCAAGAGGATTTCGAAAGCCTCCTTAAGTTCTTTTAGTGATAGAATGCCCACTCTTTTACTCTTAGGATTTTTTAAATTATGTATAAATCTAAGAGCGTAAGCGGTAGAATATTTTAGCCGAGATAAAGATGAAACTCTGTCAAAATTTATCACATTACTCGGGACGTGCGTTACAAAAGACTGCATTTTCATTTCGGGTAAATCTTTGGGGGTAAACTCAGAAACGGGCCACTCCCTATCTTCTTCCGCTAACCATTCGGGACCATTCCACCATAAACTAGATGCCTTTAGCCTTTCTGGTGATAATCCGCGTGATAAAATATCAGCTGGATTGCAAACTGTGGGAACGTGACGCCAAACTCGATTTTGTGTCAATTCTTGTATCTCCGATACTCTATTGGCCACAAAAACTTGTAGCTGCCTTGGTGAGGTGTTTAGCCATCCGAGTACTATGGTGGAATCAGTCCAAAACACGATGTCACTGATTTCCTGTCTAAGTGAACAAGTTACCTTTTTGGCAAGACGAGCAGACAGCAAAGCGCCGCATAGCTCCAACCTAGGAATTGAAATGGTCTTTAGAGGAGCCACTTTAGTTTTTGAACAAAGTAAGTGCACGTACGCCCTGTCATTTTGATCTATGGAACGCATATAAATACAGGTGCCGTAAGCTTGCTCACTAGCGTCTGAGAAACAATGGATTTCTATACGCTTAGGGCTTTTACATAAAGCATGACGCTTAATCTCAATAGCCTTTAGGGCAAGGACTTCATCCCTAAATTTTAACCAAGCAGTATGTACTGTGGAGGACACCGATTCGTCCCAAGCCAACTTTTCTAACCAAAGCCGCTGCAATAATATTTTTGCGGATATTATACAGGGGCTCAAAAGTCCTAAAGGATCAAATATTTTTCCTATAGAAGAAAGTATAACGCGCTTTGTGACTCTATTTTTTACCCAACTCGAATTATCATTTTTATAATTCAAAGTATCGTTTTTGCTGTTCCAGGTTATTCCCAAAACCTTATTACTTTCGCTTGTACCTATCGGTATGACGTTGTCTGTGGTTTCCGATCTTGAAGTTATAAGCTTTACCGTTTCTGGAAAATTGGAATGCCATTTTCGAAGTTCGAACCCGGCTGTTCGCAATATTTTTGAGATTTCTAAGCCTAATTCAGTGGCGCTTTCGATTGAACTAGCCCCGCATAAAAGGTCATCCACGTAAAAGTCATTTTTTATTATTTCGGCCGCTTCAGGATGGGAATTTTGAAAATCTATCGCAAGTTGAATCAGACACCTTATCGCTAAGAAGGCCGCACTGCTGGTACCGTACGTAACGGTTTGCAGTTCGTATGTGCTAAGTGTATCTGCAGGGTCAACTCTCCAAATAATTCTTTGCAGCGGACGTTGTTCTGGCTTAATCAATACCTGCCGATACATTTTTGCTATATCTGCGGTTAGTACAACGTCATATGTTCGAAACCTCAAAAGAATGGACTCCAGGTCGTTCTGGATTGTAGGCCCTACCATCTGTAAATCATTCAGAGATATGCCCGTTTCTGTGGCGGCACTACAATCAAAAACCACTCTAAGACGCGTAGTCAAACTTTCTTCGCGACAAACCCCATGGTGAGGCATGTAATATGATGTTAATGCGTTACCATTTTCTGAGATTCTTCGCATATGACCCAAAGTTTCATATTCCCGCATAAAGTTTACGTACTCCGCTTTGTGAATAGGATTACGATTCAATTTCTTTTCTAAGGACAAAAATCGTTTTACAGCTTGTTCTCTTGAATCACCTAACCTGTCTAAACTATCTTTAAATGGTATGGAAACCACGAATCGGCCGTCAATGTTACGTGTAGTATTTTCCCTAAAATGTTGTTCGCATAATTGTTCCTCTTTTGATAAGTGATTGTTTTGAAACGAACACTCTTCAAGCTCCCAGAATTTTACTAATTGTTCCTGTATGTCTAAGTTTTTATTAAAATTACAGTGAACAATATCGTTCGTTAATTGTGCAGAAATGGGCCCTGACACTAACCATCCGAATACGGACTTTTGCAAAACCGGCATGTTTGGTCCTAATTTAATTCGACCTATAGATATGAGATCCCAAAATAAGTTGGCGCCTATTAGAACATCAACCGGACCCGGCTTTGAAAATGACGGATCTGCCAGTACCACATTTGGTGGAATTTTTAAATGATCAACGTTTATTGGGAAAGTTGGAAGATTACCCGAAATATTTTCAATCAAATAACAGGTTACCTTTGCGCGGTAAGTGCCGTGTTGTGATTGCAAATCCAAATCACATTTGTGTTTTATTTGTGACTTGCCTTGATTTATACCGACAATACTGATACAGGCATTTCTTATGGGCAGTCTTAGTTTTTTGCATAAATCGATTGTTATAAAGCTGGATTGAGAAGCAGAATCTAAAATGGCTCGAACCGTATGCGCCTCTCGATTTTGATCTTCAATTTGTATTAAAGCTGTCGACAATAAAACAGTATTATTATTATTTGTTTGATGACTTGTGAGCGCCGTGGATTTTGTATCTACCGTCTTGCTATTATCCACTTGAACACTTTGTGTAAGGTCTGGATGCGAAACCCTAGGCATGTGTAATAAGGTATTATGGCGCGCATTGCATCTCCTACAGTTTGTTAGCCGACAAACAGAGCTTTGATGACCATAACGTAAGCAATTTAAACATAGTTTAAGTTCTTTTACCCGATCGAACCTATCATTTACGGCTAATTTTAAAAATTCTTCACAATTTCGTATATAGTGTTTATTTGACTTACAAAATGCACAATTTACGTTTAATTTAGAATTTTCATTTCGATTCCTATCATGATTCGCGTTTTGATTTAACTGCTCGGTTAACAAAGTGCGCATTGTGTCGTTTCTGTTTCCTTTATTAGGAGCCTTGTCGTTTTTTAGTTCTAATGTTTCTAATAAGTCCGCCTTTGATTTCATAAACGTTCTAAAGTCATCGAGAGTAGGGATAGAAATTTTCGAAATATACTCTTCCCAGTCACGTGCGGTGGAATTATCTAGTTTAGAACTAACGATGTATATTATCAGTGTGTCCCAATGATCAGCAGGCTCCTTCAATTGTTTTAAAGCCTTTAAATGTTTAGAAACCGTGTCAATTACATTTCGAAGAGCCTTTGAAGAAGCTTTTGATATGTTTTCGATGCCAAAAAGCGATTTGATATGATTTTGAACTAAAAGCCTAGTGTTATTATATCTTTCATTCAAAAGGTCCCAAGCGACTGAGTAATTATCCGCAGAGAACTCCAGAGAAGCGATAACCTCAGCGGCGTTTCCGGACAGTGCTAATTTTAAATAGTGGTACCTTTGAATGTTGTTTAACGAACCATTCGCATTTATCAAGGATTCAAAGGTTTCCCGAAACTCCAACCAATCCTCGTAGTTGCCCCGGAATTTTGGAACTTCTAACGGTGGCAGCTTGGCGCCAGACTGCAAAGGAACACTTTGTGTGTGTGCACCCGATGCTTGACTAGAACTATGTTTTGTCAAAATCAACTTAGCGACTGATATTGTGTCATAATAATGTTTTGAGAAATTATCACGCTCCAAATATTCGCTCTGCAAATCTGCGTCACCAACTTCCAGCTCTATTTCCGTTTGCACGCTATTAAATTCATCAATCAAGTCTTCACACTGAGGTAAACGCGTAACTACATTAAAATAATCGATTTCGTCCAAACTACCCTTATTTCGCATATCGTTTACGAATTTGGAAAATATCGTAAGTTTCGTCTTAATTGACCCTCGCTTTCGCCTAAGTTTCCTAACCTCTTCATCATTCGGCATTTTATAATTATTTAATGTTTTAACGTATTAACAAGAAACAACGCATGAACGAATGCTAACGTATGTATATCGTACACCGTACCGATCAACCCGTGTCGTCTCGAAAGGAAATTGTGGATAAAAGGACTTACCCAGCAATATTTGTGTGGCGAGCAGCCCTACACTACCCCGATCACTATCCGTCTGCGAAGGACCATGTTTAATAATGATTTATTTGTTGAATATTAAGAACATCGACAGTAATTTGCAAAAATCGTGTAATAATATTAAGGACTGCACTTCTCCGCTGCTCGCCTACAAGTGTCGTTCAGGTCTTCTTGCCGCCTCGGCCCGGCACGTTCGTCCCCCTTCCGCGCTTCGCTTTCCGGCGGTGTTGCCGATGCAACAATACTTAACCATTACCTCATCTTGCTCCTTTCCATTGGTACGTTATTTTTTTGCGAATTCTTCTCAGATAATCTTCAATACCTGCTCAGTTTCTCAAAAATTCCTCATCTGACGTTTCGGTTAACTGTCAAATAGAGAAACGTGCTTTGCGTTGACATTTAAAGCCACGCCACGTGATGGGGCTCAACCAATAGGATCGGCCGTTTTTGTCAATGTCAACACCTTTTGGTTGTTTCCAATGACGTCACTGAGTTTTCTTGGACTTGTTGAATTTGGGGTTATGTCTGTTAAAAATGAAAAACAATTAAAGTTGTTAAATCAAAAAAAAATTATGTCTGAGGTTCGGATTGGTGATGACGTAAGGCGAAACCCATTCAATTCTTCGCCAATTGGAAGTGCCTTCGTGACATTTGCAGATGGAATTTCTTTAAGCGCTTCTTCGGTTGCAACTTCTTGAATTGTAACTTTTCTTTTCCACCACCTCGGGTATTTCCATGGGTTTCTTTAGCAGTGACTTCTTCTACTGGCTCCGATAGAAGCATTTCTTCCACTTCTACAATTTCTTCTTTCAGGTGCAAAATTTTACATTTCTACAATTTCTTCTTTCACTTGCAAAATTCTACCTTTCGTCTTCTTGTTGATAACTTTCCTCAATATTCTTCGCTTCTTCTTCTTCTTTGGTGTTTACTGTAAATTTTACTTTAATCACTTTTCACTTCCTCAGATTTGGGTGCTTTCTTCTGTCTGTTTCGGTCTCTACTTCTTTAAACTCAGTTGGTTACATCTTCTTTAATACAACTTTTACAGCTTTGGAAGTTATTTCTACTGTCTTCGTCTTAGATCTAGATTTAAAATCCGCTTGTGGAAGTTCATCGTGTGGAAGGAGGAACTTTTTTTGGAATAGATTCCTCTTTTTCGCTAAGCGCAAATTTCCCTTCCTTCTTTGATTTGAGCTTTTACTTCCTCTTCTTCAACATCGATAGTGGGAGCGAATTCTAGTTCATCGTCCAATTGTAGCAATATTTCTTTTGTTTCCTCAAGCTTTGCGGATTGAGCAATCTTAACCACATCTTCTTCCTGAGGTCTGTAAATATCAAACCTTAAATACTTAACCATTACCTCATCTTGCTTCTTTCCATTTGTTATTTTTTGCGAATTCTTCTCAGACAGTCTTCAATACCTGCTCAGTTTCTCAAAAATTCCTCATCTGCCGTTTCTGTTAACTGTCAAATAGAGAAACGTGCTTTGCGTTGACATTTGCCAAGCCACGCCACGTGATGAGGCTCAACCAATAGAATCGGCCGTTTTTGCCAATGTCAACACCTTTTGTTTGTTTCCAGTGACGTCACTGAAGTTTCTTGGACTAGTTGAATTTGGGGTTATATCTGTTAAAAATGAAAAACAACTAAAGTTGTTAAATCAAAAAGAAAAACATGTCTGAGGTTCGGATTGGTGATAACGTAGGGCGAAACCCATTCGATTCTTCGCCAATTGGAAGTGTCTTCTTGACATTTACATATGGAATTTCTTCAAGCGCTTCTTCGGTTGCAACTTCTTGAATTGTACCTTTTTCTTTTCCACCACCTAGGGAACTTCCATGGGTTTCTTTAGCAGTGGCCTCTTCCACTAGATTGGCTCCGTTAGAAGCATTTCTTCCTCTTTTTTTTCAATTGCAAAATTTTAGCTTTCGTCTTCTTGCTGACAACTGTTCCTCAATATTCTTCGCTTTTTCTTCTTCTTCTTCTTTGGGGTTTACTGTACATTTTACTTTAATCACTTTTCACTTCCTCAGATTTGGGTGCTTTCTTCTGTCTGTTTCGGTCTCAACTTCTTCAAACTCAGTTGGTTATATCTTCTTTAATACAACTTTTACAGCTTTAGGAGTTTTTTCTACTGTCTTCGTCTTAGATCTAGATTTAAAATCCACTTGTAGAAGTTCTTCTTCTTGTGGAGCTTTTTTTGAAATAGACTCCTCTTTTTGACTAAGCGCAAATTGTCCTTTCTTCTTTGGTTTGAGGTTTTACTTCCTCTTTCCTCAACATCGAGAGTGGGAACGAATTTTAGTTCATCGTCCAGTTGTAGCTATATTTCTTTTGTTTCCTCAAGCTTTGCTAACTGAGCAATCTTAACCACATCTTCTTACCGAGTTCTGGAAATATCAAATCCTAAATACTTAACAAAAGCTACTCCATTACCTCATCTTGCTCCTTTTCATTGGTACGTTATTCTTGGCGAATTCTTTTCAGACATTCTTCTATAAAATTGTCGCTGAGTGTAGATTCTCGAGAACGTTTTATACAAATACAATCTAAATATTTTTGAAGATTTGTAGTTGGAAAAAGTGATAAAAACATTAAATGAGAGAATCAACAATAAACAAACACACATACAAGATGAACAAAACTTTAGTTTTTCAAAAATTTCACACCTGACGTTTCTGTCAACTGTCAAATAGAGAAACGTGCTTTGCGTTGACATTTAAAGCCACGCCACACAATGTCAACACCTTTTGGTTGTTTCGAATGACGCCACTGAGTTTTTTTGGACTAGTTGAATTTGGGGTTATGACTGTTAAAAATGAAAAACAATTAAACTTGTTAAATCAAAAAGAAAATCATGTCTGAGTTTCGGATTTGTGATGACATGACAGTCAGGATTTGTGATACAGATGGCATTTCTTCAAGCGCTTCTTCAGTTGCAACTTCTTGACTTGTACCTTTTTCTTCTCCACCACCTCGGGATTTCCATGGGTTTCTTTAGCAGTCGCTTCTTCTACTGGCTCCGTTAGAAGCGTTTCTTCCACTTCTACAATTTCTTCTTTCAGCTGCAAAATTTTTCCTTATTTTTGCTGATAACTTTTCTCCAATATTCTTCGCTTCTTCTTCTTTGGGGTTTTCGGTAAATGTTACTTTAACCACTTTTACTTTTCACTTTCTCAAGTTTTGATGCTTTCTTCAATATAATTGTTTTGGCCTCTACTTTATCAGACTGTTGGTCGATTCTACTTTTACAGCTCCGGGAGTTTCTTCTTCTGTCTTCGTCTTAAAATCTGCCTGTAGAGGTTCTTCTTCTTGTGGAGCTTTTTCGCAATAGACTCCTCCTTTTCACTAAGCGCAAATTCCCCTTTAGCTTCCTGGTTTGAGCGTTTACTTCCTCTTCTTCAACATCGCTAGTGGGAACAAATTCTAGTTCATCTTCCAGTTGTAATAATATTTCTTTTCCTCATGCTTCGCTGGCTGAGCAATTTTAACCACATCTTCTTCCTGAAGTCTGCAAATATCAAACCTTAAATACTTAACAAAAACTACTCCATTACCTCATCTTGCTCCTTTTTATTGATACTGCTCTTTTTGCGAATTCTTCTCAGATATTCTTCAATAAAACTCGCAAAAATCGCAGGGATAAGCTAAGATAAAGCTTTCAAGGAGGCTATCGATGCAGATTCTAGACCACATTCTATATAAATACAATCCAACTACTTTTTCAGGTTTGTAGTTGGAAAAAGTGATAAAAACATTAAATGAGCAATCAACAATAAACAAATAGACATACAAAATGAACAAAACCGCAGTTTTTAAAAAATTTCACATCTGACGTTCCTGTCAACTGTCAAATAGAGACACGTGCTTTGCGTTGACGAGATGGGGCTCAACCAATAGTATCGGCCGGCTTTCCCAATATCAACACCTGTTGGCCGTTTCCAATGACGTCACTGATTTTTCTTGGACTAGTTGAATTTTAGGGTATGTCTGTTAAAAATTTAAAATAATTAGATTTGTTGAAAAAGAAATTAGACTTGATGAAGGCGAAATGGAGCAAGATGTCATTCTGGTGCTTCTTCTATCAATTCTTCGCTAATTGGTAGTTTCTTCGGGACGTATGCTGCTGGAGTTTATTCAGGGGTTTCATCGGTTTTAACTTGTTCAGTTGTATCTCCTCCAGATCGGGATTTTCCACGGGTTTTCTTTTAACGGTGGCTTCTTCTGCTGCCTCCGTTGAAAGCATTTCTTCCGTTTCTAGGTTCAGTTCTACGACGTTTCCTTTTTTGTCTTTTCTCTTTTTTTTATTTCTTCTTTTTGATAACTTTCCTCGATATTCTCGTCCTCTTCTTCTTCTTCATCTTTGCGTTTTATGGTAAATTTTACTGTAGCCGCTTTCACTTCCTCAGGTTTGATTTTAATGATTTCTTCAATAAAACTGTTATGGCCTCTATTGCTTCTGCCTCAGCGGGTTATTGTTTGTTTAATGCAACTTTTAATGCTTCGGAAGTTTCTTCTTCTGACTTCGTCTTAGGTTTTAAAATCTATCTGTAAAGATTCTTCTCCTTGTGGAGCTTTCTTTGGAATCGACCGCTCCTTTTAAATAAGCGCAGTTTCTTCTCTAACTTCCTTCTTTGGTTTGATCTTTTTCTTCCTCTTCTTCAAGTCAACGTCAATAGTGTTTCCTCAGGCTTCGCTGGCTGGATGATTTTACCCACATCTTCTTCCTGAAGTCTGCATATATCAAATCTTAAATACTTAACAAAAACTACTCCATTATGCTCCTTTTCATTGGTATGGTATTTCTTGCGAATTCGTTTTAGATGTTTTTCAATAAAACTGTCCCAGATCTCAAAGAATAAAAGATACCAATGAGTTACCAAAAGTTTAAAATTTCACAAGCACGATTTATATAAATTCAATCTAAATACTTTTGCAGATTTGTAGTTGCAAAAAGTGATAAAAGCATTAAATGAGCAATCAGCAATAAATAAACAAACATACCAAACGAACAAAACTTCAGTTTTTCAAAAATTTTACATCTAACGTTTCTGTCAATTGTCAAATAGAGACACGTGCTTTGCGTTGACATTTAAAACATGATGGGACTCAACAAATAGAATCGGCCGGCCTTGTCAATGTCAACATCTATTGGTCGTTTCCAATGACGTCACTGAGTTTTCTTGGACTAGTTAAATTTGGGGTTGTCTGTTAAAAATTAAAAATGATTAAATTTGTTCAATTAAAAAGCAAATCATCTGTCTAAGGTTCGGATTGGTGATGACGTAAGGCGAAACCCATTCGATGATCATTAAAAAAAACTAAATGCCTGGAGGCTTAAGCAGATCTAGCCTAGAAGTGGAGCAATATATCATTGTGGTGCTTCCTCTTTCGTTTCTTCGCTAATTGGTAGTTCCTTCGGAAAGTATGCTGGTGTAACTTCGTCAGGCGCTTCTTCGGTTTTAACATTGTTGAATTGTGCTTTAACAGTGGCTTCTTCTGCTGGCTCCGTTGAAACCATTTCTTCCGTTTCTACGTTCAGTTCTACGACTTTTTCTTTCGGTTGCGAAATTTTACCTTTCGTCTTCTTCTTATGGATAGCTTTTCCTCGTTACTCGCGCCCTCTTTGCGTTTTAGGGTAAATCGTACTATAACCGCTATCACGTTTTCAGGTTTGGTTGGAATGATTTCTTCAATAAAACTGCTTCGGCTTCTTCTGCTTCTGACTCAGCTGGCTATTGTTTGTTTAAGGCAACTTTTATTGCGTCGGAAGTTTCTTCTTCTGATGTCGTCTTACGTTTAGGTTTTAAAATCTGCATGTAGAGATTCTTCTCCTTGTGGAGCTTTGTTTGGAATCGACTGCTCCTTTTGAGTAAGCGCTAGTTTCCTTCTTCGGTTTGATTTTTTCCTTTCTTTTCTTGAAATCAACATCAATAGTGAAAACGAAATATATTGGCCGGGTTTTGGCAATATTTCTTTGTTTCCTCATGCTTCGCTGGCTGGGTGATTTTACCTAGAGGTTTCTTTGGTTTTACTTCTTGAATTGTACTTCTTTGTTTCTCTTCCAAGTAGGAATTTTCCACGGATTTTCCTACTAACTCCGTTAAACTTTCTCTTTCGATTTTCTTTTCCTCAATATTCTCGTCCTCTTCTTCTTCTTGTCCTTTTCGTTTTATGGTAAATTTTACTATAACCGCTTTCACTTCCTCAGGTTTGGTTTGAATGATTTCTTCAATAAAACTGCTACGACTTCTTTTGCTTCTGACTCAGTGGGTTATTGTTTGTTTAATTCAACTTTTAGAGCTTCGGAAGTTTCTTCTTCTGACTTCGTCTTAGGTTTTAAAATCTGTCCGTAGAGATTATTCTTCTTCTAGAGCTCTCTTTGGAATCGACTGCTCCCTTTAAGTAAGCGCAGTTTCTTCTTTAGCTTCCTTCTTTGATTTGACCTTTTTCTTCCTCTTCTTCAAGTCAACATTATTAGTGGAAACGAAATTTATTTCATCGCCTGGTTTTGGCAATATTTCTTGTGTTTCCTCGGGCTTCGCTGGCTCAGTGATTTTACCGAGATCTCCTTCCTTAAGTCTGCGAAAATCAAATCTTAAATACTTAACAAAAACTACTCCATTACCGTACATCCTCTAAATATTTTTGCCGATTTGTAGTTGCAAAAAGTGATACAAACATTGAATGAGCAAACAAGAATAAACAAACGGACATACAAAAAGAACAAAACCTCAGTTTCTCAAAAATTCCACATGTGACGTTTCTGTCAACTGTCAAATAGCAAAACGTGCTTTGCGTAATTATTTGAAAGAATGCCAAGTGATGGGGTTCAACCAATAGGATCTGCCGGCCTTGCCAATATCAACACCTATTGGTTGTTTCCAACGACGTAACCGAGTTTTCTTGGACTAGTTGAATTTGGAGTTATGTCTGTTAAAAGTTAAAAATAATTAAATTTGTTAAATTAAAAAGAAAGTCATCTGTCTGAGTTTCGGATTGGTGATAACGTAAGGCAAAACCAATTCGATGATCATTTAAAAAGAAACTTAAATTCTTGCATGGAAGCCTATGCAGAACCGAATCTAGTCTAGAAGTGGAGCAAAATATCATTGTGATGCTTCTTCTATCGATTCTTCGCTAATTGGTAGTTCCTTCGGGATGTATGCTGCCGGAATTTCTTCAGGCTCTTCTTCGGTTTTAACTTGTTTCATTGTATCTCTTTGTTTCTCCTCCAGGTAGGGATTTTCCGCGGGTTTTCCTTTAGCAGTGGCTTCTTCTGTTGGCTCCGTTGAAACCATTTCTTCCGTTCCTATATTTATTTCTACGTCTTTCTCTTTCGGTTTCCTTTTCCTCAATATTCTTGTCCTCTTCTTCTTCTTCTTTGAGTTTCACGGTAAATTTTATTATAACTTTCTTACTTTTATTATAGCTTTCACTTTCTCTGGTTTGGTTTGAATGATTTCTTCAATACAACTGTTACGACTTCTACTGTTCTACTGCTTCTGACTCAGTGGGTTATTGTTTGTTCAATGCAACTTTTATAGCTTCGAAAGTTTCTTCTTCTTACTTCGTCTTAGGTTTAGGTCTTAAAATCTGCCTGTAGAGATTCTTCTCCTTGTGGAGCTTTCTTTGGAATCGACTGATCTTTTTAAGTTAGCGCAGTTTCTTCTTTAACTTCCTTCTTTGGTTCGATCTTCTTCTTCCTCTTCTTCAAGTCAACATCAATAGTAGAAACGAAATTTATTTCGTCGCCTGGTTCTGGCAATATTTCTTCTGTTTCCTCAGGCTTCGCTGGATGGATGATTTTACTTCTTTTTACGTCTTCTTCCTGAAATCTGCAAATATCAAATCCTAAATACTTAATAAAACTACTATATTACGTTATTGTGCTTCTATTCTGGTACGGTATTTTTTGCGAATTCTTTTTAGATGTTTTTCAATAAAACTGTCCCAGATCTCAAAGAATAATATACCAATGAGTTACCAAAAGTCTAAAACCACACAAGCTTTATCTCAAAAAAAAATCGCAGTGATGATAACTTTCCTAGACTCTATCGCTGCAAATTCTAGAGCACTTTTTATATAAATACAATCTAAATATTTTTGCAGATTTGTAGTTGGAAAACGTGATAAAAACATTAAATGAGCAATCAATAATAAACAAACGAACAAAACTTCAGTTTTTCAAAAATTTCACATCTGACATTTTTGTCAACTGTCAAATAAAGACCAGTGCTTTGCGTTGACATTTAAAACAATGCCACGTGATGGTGCTCAACCAGTAGAATTGACCGGCCTTGCCAATGTCAATGCCTATTGGTTGTTTCCAATGACGTCACTGAGTTTTATTGGACTTGTTAAATTTGGGATTGTCTGTTATAAATTAAAAATAATTAAATTTGTTAAATTAAAAAGAAAATAATCTCTCTGAGGTTCGGATTGGTGATGACGTAAGGCGAAACCCATTCGATGATCATTTAAAAAAAAACAAACTGCCTGGAGGCTTAAGCAGATCTAGTCTAGAAGTAGAGCAATATATCATTGTGGTGCTTCTTCTATCGTTTCTTCGCTAATTGATAGTTCCTTCGGGAAGTATGCTGCTGGAACTTCTTCACAGGTTTCTTTGGTTTTACTTCTTGAATTTTACTTCCTTGTTTCTCCTCCAAGTCGGGATTTTCCACTGCTTTTCCCTTAGCAGTGGCTTTTTCTGCTGACTCCGTTAAACTTTCCCTTTCGATTTTCTTTTCCTCAATATTCATGTCCTCTTCTTCTTCTTCTTCTTCTTCTCCTCCTTTTCGGTGATTTTTACTATAACCGCTTTCACTTCCTCAGGTTTGGTTTGAATGATTTCTTCAATAAAACTGTTACGGCCTCTACTGTTTCTGACTCAGAGGGTTATTGTTTGTTTCATGCAACTTTTACAGCTTCGGAAGTTTCTTCTTCTGACTTTGTCTTAGGTTTTAAAATCTGTCTGCAGAGACTCTTCTTCTTGTGGAGCTTTCTTTCGAATCGACTGCTCCTTTTAAGTTAGCGCAGTTTCTTCTTTCGCTTCCTTCGTTGCTTTGATCTTTTTATTCCTCTTCTTTCAAGTCAACATCAATAGTGGAAACGAAATCTATTTCGTCGCCTGGTTTTGGCAATATTTCTTTTGTTTCCTCAGGCTTCGCTGGCAGAGCAATTTTAACCACATCTTTTTCCTGAAGTCTGCATATCAAATCTTAAATACTTAACAAAAACTACTCCATTACCTCATCTTGCTCTTTTTCATTGCTTGTCATGTCTTTTTAGATGTTCTTCAATAAAACTGTCTCAGATCTCAAAAAATAATAAAAGACACCAATGAGTTACCAAAAGTTTAAAATCTTACAAGTTTTGTCAACATCTATTGGTCGTTTCTAATGACGTCACTGAGTTTTCTTGCATAGTTGAATTTGAGGTTATGTCTGTTAAAAATTTAAAATAATTAAATTTGTTAAATTAAAAAGAAAATCATCTGTCGATGGTTCGGATTGGTGATGACGTAAGGCGATGACGTAAAATAAATGCCTGGAGGCCTATGCAGAAGCAGATTTAGCCTAGAAGTGGATCAAGGTATCCCTGTGGTACCTCTTCAATCGTTTCTTCGCTAATTGGTAGTTCCTTCGGGACGTATGCTGCTGGAAGTTCTTTAAACGCGTCGTTAGTTTTAACTTCTTGAATCGTAACTCTTTGTTTTCCTCCAGGACGGGATTTTCCACGGGTTTTCCTTTAGCATTGGCTTGTTCTGCTGGCTCTGTTGAAACCATTTCTTCTGTTTCTACATTTAATGCGTCTTTCTCTTCCGGTTTTCCTTTCTTCAATATTCTCGTCCACTTCTTCTTCTTCTTTGGGTTTCACGGTATATTTTACTATAACCGCTTTCACTTCCTCAGGTTTGGTTTAAATGATTTCTCCCATACAACGGTTACGGCTTCTACTACTTCTGACCCAGCTGGTTATTGTTTGTCCAGTGCAACTTTTAAAAGCTCCGGAAGTTTCTTAGGTTTTAAAATCTTCCTTTTGAGCTTTCTTTGGAATCGACTGCTCCTTTTAAGTAAGCGTAGTTTCTTCTTTAGCTTCCGTCTTTGGTTTGATCTTTTTCTTCCTCTTCTTCAAGTCAACATCAATAGTGGAAACGAAATCTGTTTCATCGCCTGGTTTTGGCAATATTTTTTTTGTTTCCTCAGGCTTCGCTGGCTGGGTGATTTTCCCAACATCTTCTTCCTGAAGTCTACGAATATCAAATCTTAAATACTTAACAAAAACTACTCCATTACCTTACATCATATAATATTTTTGCAGATTTGTAGTTAGAAAAAGTGATAAAAACATTAAATGAGCAAACAACAATAAACAAACGAACATACAAAAAGAACAAAACTTCAGTTTCTCAAAAACTTCACATCTGACGTTTCTGTCAACTGTCAAATAGAGACACGTGTTTTGCGTTGACATTTAAAATAATGCCACGATTGCCACGTGATGAGGCTCAACCAGTAGATTCGGCCGGCTTTGCCAACGTCAACACCTAATGGGTGTTTCCGATGAGGTCACTGAGTTTTTTGGACTAGTTGAACTTGGGGTTATGTCTGCTAAAAATTAAAAATAATTAAATTTGTTATATTAAAAGAAAATTACCTGTCTGAGGTTCGGATTGGTGATGCCGTAAGGCAAAACCCATTCGATGATCATTTAAAAAAAAACGTAAATGCTTGCATGGAGGCCTATGCAGAACCGGATCTAGTCTAGAAGTGGAGCAAGATACAAGATATCATTGTGGTGCTTCTTCTATCGGTTCTTCGCTAATTGGTAGTTCCTTCGGGATATATGCTGCTGGAATTTCTTCAGGCGCTTCTTCGGTTTTAACTTGTTGAACTGTATCTCTTTGTTTCTCCTCTCGGTTGGGATTTTCCTCGGATCTTCCTTTAGCAGTGGCTTCTTCTGCTGGCTCCGTTGAAACCATTTTTTCCATTTTTACGTTCAGTTCTACGACGTTTTCTTTCGGTAACGAAATTTTACCTTTCGTCTTCTTCTTATGGATAACTTTTCCTCGATATTTTCGTCCTCTTCTACTTCTTTGCCTTCTATGGTAAATTGTACCATAACCGCTATCACTTCATCAGGTTCTTTTTTGAATGATTTCTTCAATACAACTCTTGCGGCTTCTACTACTTCTGACTCAGCAACTCAGCAGGTTATTGTTTGTTCTTCTTTGGTTTTATCTTTTTCTTACTCTTCTTCACGTCAACGTTAATAGTGGAAACGTTAATAGTGGAAACGACGACTATTTCGTCGCCTGGTTTTGGCAATACTTCTTTTGTTTCCTCAGGCTTCGCTGGCTGTGTGATTTTATCCAGATTTTCCTGAAGTCTGCTTTCAAAGAGTCTATCGAAGAGATTCTACAGCACGTTTTATATAAATACAATCAATTTTTTTTTCAGAATTGCAGTTGAAAAACCTGACGTTTCTGTCAATGTCAAATAGAGACACCTGCTTTGCGTTGACATTTAAAAAAATGCCACGTGATGGGACTCATCCAGTAGTATCGGATGTCGTTTCTAATGACGTCACTGAGTTTTCTTGGACTAGTTGAATTTGGGGTTATGTCTGTTAAAAATTAAAAATAATTAAATTTGTTAGTAAAAGGACATGCTTTTACTAGAGGCGCTGTCTATGATTTGAATCGGTTCCGAAACTTCTACAGCTTCAGGAATTTTTTCTTCTGTCTTCGTACTAGAACTAGGTTTAAAATCCGCTTGTGGAAGTTCTTCTTGGAGCTTTTTTTTTAATAGACTCCTGCTTTCCCACTAAACGCAAATTCTCATTTAGCTTCCTTCTTTGGTTTGAGTTTTTACATCCTGTTCTTCAACACCGATAGTGGGAACGAATTCTAGTTCATCGTTTAGTTGTAGCAATATTTCTTTTGTTTCTTCAGGCCTCGTTTGCTGAGCAATTTTAACCACATATTCTTTTTGAGGGTGCAAATATCAAATCTTAAATACTTAACAAAATCTACTCCATTACCTCATCTTGCTCCTTTTTATTGGTGCATTATTTTTTGCAAATTATTCTCAGACATTCTTCAATAAAATAGTCTCAGATCTCAAAAAATACCAATGAGTTACTAAAAGTTTAAAACCTTACTGGTTTTATTACCAAAAAAAAATCACAGTGATGATAGCTTTCAAAGACGCTATCGATGCTAATTCTAGAGCACGTTTTATATAAATTCAATCTAAAAGTTTTTGCGGATTTGTAATTGGTAAAAGTGATAAAACATTAAACAAGCAATCAACAATAAACAAACGGACATACAAAACGAACAAAATCGCAGTCTCTCAAAAATTCCAGATCTGACCTTTCTGTCAACTGTCAAATGAGACCACTGAGACCACGTGCTTTGCGTTGACATTTAAAAGAATGCCACGTGATGGAGCTCAACCAATAGAATCGGCCGGCCTTGCCAATGACAACATCTATTGGTTGTTTCCTATGACGTCACTGAGTTTTTTTTGCACTAGTTGAATTTGGGGTTATGTTAAGTTATGAGCAATACATCATTGTGGTGCTTCTTCTATCGTTTCTTCGCTAATTAGTAGTTCCTCGGCATGTATGCTGCTGGAACTTCTTCAGACGCTTCTTTGCTTTTTACTTCTTGAATTGTACTTCTTTGTTTCTCCTCCAGGTCGGGATTTTCCAAGGGTTTTCCTTTGGCAGTGGCTTTTTCTGCTGGCCTCGTTAAATCATCTCTTCCGTTGCTACATTTAATTCTACGTCTTTCCGTTTCGATATTCTTTTCCTCAATATTCTCGTCCTCTTTCTTCTTCTTCTTCTTTTCGTTTTATGGTAAATTTTACTATAAACTTTACTTCCTCAGGTCTGGTTTGAAAGATTTCTTCAATACAGCTGTTACAGCTTCTACTGCTTCTTACTCAGTGGGTTATTGTTTGTTTAATGCAACTTTTATAGCTTCGGAAGTTTCGTCTTCTGACTTCGTCTTAGATTTAGGTTTACTTCTATAGGGTCCGTCTGTAGAGGTTCGTCTTCTTGTTGAGCTTCCTTCTGAATCGCACTGCTCTTTTTAAGTAAGCGCGTTTTCTTTAGCTTTTCCTCCTTTGGTTTGATCTTTTTCTTCCTCTTCTTCATCTCGACGTCAATAGTGGAAACGAAATCTATTTCGTTGTCTGGTTTTAGCAACATTTCTTTTGCTTCTTCAGGTTTCGCTGGCTAGACGATTCATGAGATCTCTTTACCGGCTTAAGCTTAAACCCAGTTTAAGCCCACCCTAACTTTGTAACTTCTTCTTCGATCTCTTCCTCCCGAGACTTTGATATATCCTCTTTGATATATTCTATTCTATAAATATCGGTTTCTTTGATTTTTCTGACTTTGTTGTCTTTTTTTTCTTTCTGATTTTTCTTCTTGTGTGCCTCAAGACTTCAGATGTCTCTCTTTCTGCGTCCTCAAGGGGGAGGTCAAATTGTTCGAAATCTGGGCCCGTAATGCCGGTCTTCGTTTCCTTTCCAGAAGTATCTGGTTTTTCAGGTTAAGTTTTAATCTGGAATTATCTTCTGGAGTTTTTTCACCTCCCTAGCTGTAGCCGGAGTAGTTACTCAATGGTAGCTTTCTGAAAGTGTCATAGGGTCCTGTTCTTTGAATGTTATGGCCATTTTTTTATCAAACTGAGATGGAAAATTATTTAAAACTTTTTTTTCTTGTAAACTTTCAATTAGTAATTCTTTCATTTTTTTTTGCTATTGACTTCATCTTGAAGAAAGGGCGTGGCAAAAAGTACAAAAAAGTTATAGTTTAATACAAAATGTTCTAAAATCTACATTAGCATTATTTCGATGACTAAACGTGCGGAGTCTGATTTCAATTCCTTTAGATACTTCATAAGAAAAAATAAAATGGTCATTGGAATGGATTCAAAATTGAAGAACCTCGAACCCCGTCAACTAATAAGTTGGAATGAAAATACGCATAAAACCTCATAATCTTCTGACCTTTTGTGTTAAAATCATATTGTTTTCCTCAAATATTGTTACAGCCAATAACGCATATCATTATCTCATTCATAATACACCAAGGCTGATATTTTCATTTCTTCAGTGAAACGACTGTTCATTAATGAACGCGAGCTTCTATTTTCGCTGTAGATTTATGACGAAGCCGAAAGGTTAGCATTATGAGCACGGAATATGTGTTTATTTGCGAAATTTATTAGCACTTGCACAAAAGCGATAAATATGCCTTGTAAATCGCATATAGAAAGTCACAAAATTTATGTGGCAAAGTCGTCCAAGAAAGGAATAATGTTGGCAGTTGGTATCGTTTCGCAGGCAGTATGTTAGAATAGGTGATCGTAGTGTTCAAATAAATTGGAATATGTATCATCCAAAATCTTTGAAACAGTCACATGACTCAAAAGTTTCAGAGAGTGCAATAAGTTACTATCTTGATATTTATTTCATTTAAGACGTCTTTTAAATTTATTATGGGAAAGGTGAGAGAACCCATTGGTATATGTTTCTTTACCAGAATTTTATTTTTCTTTCGCCTTATATGTGGATGAAAATTTATTCGTTGGATGGTAGGTGACTCATATGATATCAAAATTACCTACACCTTAGTAATATATATTTCATATATATACGTGAGTTAGGAGATATTTCCTCTAAGGCAATAGACTAAAATAGACGAGTTTTTATGCCGCTGTTAATTACAGTGATTAAGTGCAAGAAATTAATCATTAACAGTCTCCTTGAAAAATTTACACCACCTGCTTAATAATTATTGTAAAAATAGTAGCCAAGATCGTAGTTGGTAAACACTCGACACTATTACTCATTTTGGTACTGGAATGTATAATTTTTGAGTGAGCCATTCTTCGAAAGTAAAATGGTAAATTTTTGGTCCCGATAAGGTCTATTGGAAACAGCTTACACCAAATTAATGTTAGGTGATCAGTCAATAGTCCATCAATCCTTTCCGCTGGCTTTTGTCGGTCCGTTCCTCAGCTTCGACCCCCATTCCGAACAATGCATTATGAAGAATGACCCGTGCCCGGTCCATCAGACCATTGCGGAAAAAATCATTTATTATTTAACTTATTAATATTGTCATACAGTGAGTCACAGATTGGAACATCTTCGAGTTAAGCACCATTACATCACGACCGTTTTCGCTTCGCTTGACTGATGGCATCAAATTCGAAACGTATTTGTTCTGGCCATTAACAGTTCGTATGATTTATTTGAGGTACGCGGCCCGAACACTGTGGCCCTAATAACAATAACACTTTATGAAAATGCGCACCGTAAATCTTCAAGAGGCTGTAAAAGTACATAAAAATTAACACCGACATCTGTTGTGATGGATTCAAGATTGAACAATGACCCTTTATTCGACAGCAGTCTTCTTGAGCTTCGGACTTCGTTGGTCAAGTAGAAAGTGTGGCAGTTGCATGGCAAGTGTGATGCTCTACCTTCTGTCTCTGACTTTATCTAAACTTTTTAGCAAAGGGCATCAAATCAATCACACAGATCGGTTTTTTTTCCCGATAACTTATGTTTTTAAGGATATTGGGTGTAATAACTACAATACATGGAAAGCTCTGGCACCTCAGTGTCCTGTTAATATCAATTATTTAGCGTTAACTTTTTGGTTTGAAGATGTATTCATCCATCAATCACAGAATCAACCCTTAGGAGTGGTTTAATCATTAAGTGTTGGGATAATTCAATTGTTTAAAGTTTGGTTTTATTTACAATAATAATTTAGAATGTTAATTTACATCTTTAAAAAAAAAGTATTAAAAAAACCCTAAAAACATTTTCTCGATTTTTTGTTTAAAATGACACAAAAAAATTTTGGGACCCAATGTTAATTATAATAAGCATCTAATGTGTGTGGATCTCGGTTATTTAAAGAGAGTTTAAAGAAGATTAAATAAAATTAATTACATTTTCTCAACTTTTCTTGTATAAGAATATTTTCGAAACCAGCAGGAATTTTCAAAATTTCAAAACGTCATTTTTAAAGACTTGGCGCAACTTTGCAATGAGTAGAGATAAAGAGTGTCAAAGTTTTATTTAAAAATAAATAAAATTTGAGACACTTGAGATAAATAAACAATAGTTATTTGTTTGTGTTGGTAAGGTTGTGTAAGGTACAAAATTTGCGAGCCTTGGGCAGCGGATGTGTGTTTTGTCGAGCCTAGGATACCAGAGTCACCGAACAATCGAATGGAGTTTGCTACCGTAACTATCTTAAATCGTACTTTAACTGACTACCCTCTCTAAGTGAGAATAGCCCTGATGAAGACTAAATAAATAGTCGAAACGTCGGCCATTTTCAAGGTAAGAGATATTTTAATGCAGTTTGGTATGTTTTGACTGCTATGAAAGACGCACACTTTGCAATAAAAAAATTATTTCTATTTCCGCCAGTGACGTGCGTACCAGCACGTTGACGAATATTAGTTGAATAAAAAACGGTACGCCACTGGTTTTTCGAAAAATGAAATTTAATATTTCAGTCCTCATCCATCTCTGAAGGAATAACCCTTCTTCAGATTTTTTAGTATGACGCAAAGTATATGAGTAAATTAATAAAAATTATTGCTATACCGCCATTTTAAGTAATCTGGGAACAGCATTAAAGTTTGACGTGGCGCGCGTACCAGCACTTCGACGCATATTACCTGAAGAAAAATAGGTACGCCACTTGCTTTAAAAAAATAAAATCTAATTTTTCAATTCCCCATCCACTCTAAATAAAAATGCCGTCTTCAAGTTTTTTAGTACCACTCACCGTTTTCGAGAAAATAAATAAAAACTATTATAAAGCAAGTCCCTGAAATTGTTGCGTCAAAAACTGGAAGCAGCTGGCTATTATTATCGTAAGAGGTGCAAATTGTTAGCATTTTAAAACGTCTGTCATTTTGAAAATATTGAATAATTGTCAATCATGCCTTTTACCCGTGAGGGGTTGCTAGTCCCCCATCGGGCGCCTCCCCAGGTGGCGGATAGGGGAAAGCCTCCCAGATATGGGTGGTACCGGGGAAATCAAATACCCGGGGCGGACCAAAACTAGCATGAAAGCAACGTCGGTACCCAGATTGGGCGGTTGCAAACGGCGTCTGATCCACAATGGGCGGCCGAAATCAAAGCCGAGGAATTGGCATGAAGGAAGGCAACGGGATACCAACTTCATTATTGATTTCCCAAGAGAACTACATGAATGATTTCATTCAATACAAAATTTTCCGGAGGCTTAAATAGTTCCCCGATCGGATCTCCGGGGGGAACGGTTTTGCATGATAGAACAAACCTAAGAAAACCTATTAAGATCGGAACTTGGAACACTCGAAGCTTGCTTGAAGCTGGCAAACTAGCAAACACTGTGCACGAGATGAAACGATTAGATTTGGATATTCTGGGCGTAGCTGAGACTTGGTGGCCGGGTGCAGGGAGGTGCGACATGGAAGATGCAGCATTCCTTTACTCTGGAAATGAAGATCAAAATCACAGGAAAGGTGTAGGATTCGTAATAGCGAAACCACTATTAAAATCCATTGTAGAATTCGTTCCCTACTCCGACCGAGCTGCACTGTTAAAATTGAGAGCGAAACCGACCGACCTTAATGTTATCCAAGTGTACGCACCAACAATGGACGCAACCGACCAAGACGTGGAACAGTTCTACGACGAAATAAAAGAACTACTCAAACTTATCCGAAAGCATGACGTCAATGTGATCATGGGCGATTTCAATGCCAAAATAGGAAAAGGTAGATTCGAGAACTTAGTCGGACCATATGGGCTTGGAACAAGAAATGAGAGAGGCGACCGTCTATTAGAATTCTGTCAGGAAGAACACTTAACAATAACAAACACTTGGTTTCAGCTTCCCCCACGTCGTCTCTATACCTGGAAATCTCCAGCCGATAATCCACAGAAACTGGTACGCAATCAGATCGACTACGTCCTCATCAACGATAGATTCAAGTCATCCGTCAAAAAAGCCTGCACATATCCCGGAGCGGATGTACCCTCTGACCAAGTACTGTTGGTGGCAGTTGTAAAAACCACCTTAGCAAAGAAGATCAAAAAATTAAACACCAATAGAAAGGTAGCATTAGAAAAATTGCGGGATCCTATAACAAGAGACGAGGTTAGCAACGAAATCAACACACAGATACATGACATCAGTACAAAAATCGGAGATGATCTGACAATGTCTTGGGAAAAAATATCGGACATTGTGGCAGATGTAACCAGAACTAAGTTGGGATATAGGAATGGAGTTGGAAGACGAAAATGGATGAATGACGAAATATTGGTACTGATGGACGAACGTCGAAAATATAAAAACAAGGATGACATCAAATACAAGAACATACAGAAAATAATTAGATCAAAAATAAGAATGGCAAAGAACGAATGGCTGAAGCAGGAATGTATTGAAATAGAAGAACTGCAAAAGAAAAACGATGGGTTTAACCTCCACAAAAAGCTCAAGGCGACTGCTGGAATGCACCGAGGGAAGAAATCTAGTATACTGGTCGATGAAACCAATCAAATAGTTACTGACATCAAAGAGAAAGTCAAAATTTGGGAAAAATATATCGAACAACTTTTTCACCAAGACAGACCCTCGGTTGGGAGTGAAAATAATAGGCAGTTGACGGGACCACCGATTTTAAAAGCGGAAGTAGAGAAAGCAATTCGTAGCTCGAAGAACAACAAGGCCACCGGGCCCGATGAGATTCCGTCAGAGATTTTGAAAATTTTGGATGAAACAAGCATTGAAGCTCTACACAAGATATTTAACATCATCTATGAAACAGGACAATACCCACAACAATGGCTGAATTCCACCTTCGTACCCTTGCCCAAAAAAACCAACGCAAGAACATGCGAAAATCACCGACTCATCAGCTTGATGAGCCATGCCCTAAAAATAATCCACCAAAGAATTTATAAAAAGTGCGAAAGAGATATTAGTGATTCACAGTTTGGGTTCAGAGAGGGAATGGGCACAAGGGAGGCGATGGTGGCTACACAAGTGCTTATCCAGAACTGTTGTGACGTCAAAAAGGACATCTGCCTGTGCTTTGTGGACTACGAAAAAGCATTTGATCGAGTCGAACATCATAGACTAATGCAACTCCTGAGAAACCTTGATATAGATCAAAAGGATATCAGATGCATCGAAAATTTATATTGGAACCAGACTGCACAGATTAAATTGGATGGCGAATTGTCTAACAACGTACAGATTCAGAAAGGAGTGCGACAGGGATGTGTTCTGTCCCCGCTACTGTTTAACCTGTACTCCGAGGCGGTTTTTCGTGAAGCTTTGGAAGAGAAAGAGATCGGTATTAGGGTTAACGGGATGTGGATCAACAACATCCGCTATGCCGACGACACAGTGCTGATCACTGATAATATGCAGGACTTACAACGACTAGTCAACATCGTAGGGGAACACAGTAGATCGGTGGGTCTCAATATAAACACCAAGAAAACAAAGTTTTTAGTGATCACAAAGGATATGAATGCCTTTGAAGACTCCGAGATAACGTTCAACACGATGCGCATAGAAAGGGTTAATAAATTTAAGTATTTGGGAGTATGGTTGTCTGAGGACTGGACATCTGACTTGGAAATTAAATGCCGCATTGAACAAGCGCGTGAAGCATTCTTTAAACTGAGAAGAGTGTTCACTTGCTCGGACTTCGATCTTGATTTGAGACTAAGATTCCTGAAGTGCTACGTCTGGTCGGTGCTTCTTTATGGGATGGAAGGTTGGACCCTCAAAGTAAACACCATCAACAAATTAGAAGCGTTCGAGATGTGGTTGTACCGCAGAATCCTCAAAATACCCTGGACAGCAAGAATAACAAATGAAGATGTGCTAGCATCTGTAAACAAAGAGCCATAGTTGTTCACCACCATCAAAAAGAGGAAAACTGCATACCTAGGGCACGTCATGAGGAACGAAAAATATAAATACTTGCAATTGATAATTGAGGGTAAGATAGAGGGTCGGAGAGGAGTAGGAAGGAAAAAGATGTCTTGGCTACGGAATATTAGACATTGGACGGGAATGCACAACATACAGACACTGATTCACACCGCTGGGAACAGGGATGAAATGAAGAATGTAGTCGCAAACATCCGTTAACGGATAGCATGAGAAGAAGAAGATGCCTTTTTTTATTGTAAGAATGGCTCAATTTACTCCAATGGAATATGGACAAATAGTGAGTATCTACAGTTCATGTAGTGGCAATGGTGGAAATGCAGATCCCTGAATTTTTGGACGATGTTCCATTGAATGAGCGTTTAGATGTTTGGTACCAACAAGGCGGAGCACCACCTCTCTATGATTTAAATGTCAGAGCTTGGTTGAATGAACATTTTACATAGTGGTGGATTCGACGTACCGGTCCAGTACCTTGGCCCCCAAGAAGTCCCGACTTAAATCCTCTGGATTTTTATCTCTGGGACATATGAAGCAATGAGCGTTCAGTGTGAGAATAAATACACGCCCTCAACTCATCCAAATAATCCAAGATGCAGCTAAGGATATTAGCAATAATATAAACTTTAATAATGTGTATACCATTCCCTCATCAAACGGTGCCATACTTGCATTAATGTTGAGGGAGCACACTTTGAGCAGATTCTTTGATGTTTTTATCTTTGTATTTGATTTTTATTGTAATGTATTTGATTGATTCTTCCCTCATGAATTAAAATCTTATCTTAGTTTGTCTTATCCTATCCGCCACCACAATTCTGAATCAAAAAGCTCACTTAACTTTTTTTTCGTAGGACTGTATTTGAGTAAATAAATAAGAAGCATTGCGATATAGCCATTTTTAGCAGTATACCAATAGTCGCGAGGCATGCAGTTTATGGGTTGAATTATGTTGCATATCAATAGGTTTTAATATTCGAGCCATAAGAAATGGAATTTTGATATTTTAAATTTTTCATCAATCTTAAATGCGTTGGGCGAGACTAGGCTACATTACAATGGTTTTTAGTTATTTACTCAGAAACGGTGCGTCGTACTGAAAAACCTAAAGAGGACATTTTTATTCCGAGATGGATGGAGAAGTGAAAAATTAGATTTTATTTTTCGAAAACCAGTGGCGTACCAATTTTCCTTCAAGCAATATGGGTAAAGGTGCCGCGCCAGTGGCGCGGTACCCGCGCCACTGGCGAAAATAAAAATAATTTTTGTATTGCAAATTATGCGCCTTCCACAGAAGTCAAAACATACCAAATTCCATTAAAATATCTCTTAACCTTTCGGAATAATCAAGATATATGCATTTTGAACTTCTAACTTCAACACCCCGTAACTTTTTAACGAAGCTCAATAGGTAACACAAATGTATGACAAACCCCCCCCCCCCTAAAATCGACCAAAGAATATGAGATTTCATTTTCGTCCTCCCATTATGTCTCACCTTGTATAATGTATTCATAAAAAAATACTTTTTTCTAATTTTGACATATAAAGTGGCACTTTTCAATACTGATGAAAGTGACGTAACGTCCTACTTTTCGTAACTAGTTACGAAAAGTAAAATCTTTCGTAACTAGTGATGAAAAGTTGGTGTCACCACCAGTTGCAGGTTTCGTGCCACAGCCGAAACCGTTGCTATAGTTTTACGGTATTAAGTAGATACAAAGTGGTTTAAAAGTAAATATTGAAGTTTAATAATAATAATTCTCTCTCTAAGTAGGTATTTGTAGTCAAAATTAGAAAAAATCTTGTATGAAACACGTGACGAAAAACCTTTTTTGTGTATCTCATTCAAATTGCGGGAACTCGCTGCGCTCGTTCCGCAAACATTCATTCGTTACACAAAATCGGACTTTTCGTAACTGGTTACATAAATAGCTATTATGACTTCTCTACCTACAACATAAAGCTAGTGTTTAGGTGCTTATCCCTGAATTATAAATTATGGAAGCTTACCATCTTTCTTATGGCTGTTTGCACCAATTTTCTTAAGGAATAGGTGGAGTTAAGTAGAACTTGAGTTCTGATGATTACATTGAATTGGCATAGCAATAACGTTATTGGAGTTATCTGATAATATTCTTCCAAAAACATATACCGGGTGACACAGGCATTACTAGTCATGTAATATTAATAAGAATGAATTAATAACCAAGAAGTACTGTTACTCCTGAAGAATAAATACCGCTGCCCTTGTCTTAAATACATAAAGATGAAAAGGATACAAATCTCTGTATACCGGGTGTCCAGCACAACCCTGGACATAGGAGATTAACATGGGAAATCAGTTTTTATTTTTTTTGCGCCTGTACGGTTGAATTGATTGAAAAACTTTTAAGAGTAAATTTGTTGAGCTTATGATCAGCTATCATCCTGCAATTTTTTCAATACCCCAGTTTCGACCGTTTTTTGGAAAAACGCCTCGGAAAAGTGCAAAAATTTGAATTTGGCGCGTCACCACCGCCATGCATGTGCTGTGTCGCCAACATATTTTCACTGCATAATCAGGTTAATTACTACATGATAGTCCCTCAAAATAAATAAGAAAGGAAAATCGGCTCTGACTCTGACATAAGAAATTATTATGTTGGCGACACTGCACATGCATGGCGGGGCAGACGGGCCAAATTCAAATTCTTGCATTTTTCGAGGCGTTTTTCCAAAAAACAGCCAAAACTGAGGCATTGAAAAAATTACAGGATGATAACTGACCATACACTCTACAACTTTACTCTTAAAAGTTTTTCAATCAATTCAACCTTACAGGCGCAAAAAAATAAAAACCGATTTCCCATGTTAATCTCCTACGTCCAGGGTTCTGCTGGACACCAGGTATATCACTAGGAAATGAACTATAACTACGATACTTCTTTGAATTATCTAAATATAAATCTGCTTATGGAACTTGAAGGCATCATTCTCGTTTAGCGCAAGAATTGTCAAGGTGTATGTGTTACAAGCTAACTGTTCCATTATTAAGCTAATACTAAAAGTTAAACTAATAATTTTCCCAAAACGTCTGTGTCCTGTGGCCTTGTCCAGTGTCTATCAGGGTGGTTGCCATTTAGTACATAGTTTCTTCAATTTGGTTGCATATTGTAAATCTACTATCTATACTGTGTTCAGGAATATCGCATATCACCTCATATGCAGAAAAGTGTTCATTTTCCTTTTATTCTTCCTTTTCTCTTTCTTAAATTCCTTGAATTCTTCATTTTTTCTTTTGCACCACCAAGGTATTCCAATTTTGCATACAGCTTTGATTATTGCTTCTGACACGAATTGTTTATGATCTATACAGCTCAGCCAACTAAAGTCAATACTTTCTCTTATGACATGGCAACTCTTTCGACTGATGTTTGGTTCGGTTGCATTTAAATCCAGATATGACTCTAAAATAGTAACTGAGTGCCCCACTGCAATGGCCAAATTTTGGCTAGGATACAACAGCAGCTGTTCTTTTCCAGACCATTCCTTGAAAGATATAAATACATTCTGAGGATCTACTCAGTTAGAGGCTACATCTTGACAACAATAGGGACATCCGTTTAATTTAACTTTTAGACGTTTAAGGATAAAACCTGCTACATATGCCACTGAAGACGTACTAGCTCGTCAGCTATTTGTGCCGCAATTTCTTCAGTGTTGTCTATAGATATCTGGGTAGTTCTAGTAGCAGTATTTGCGACCGATGATTCCGTATCCCCTTCTCGTACATCTAAGAATGATTTTAATGTAGATAAGAGGAAGTGGTCATCTTCTTCACAATTGCCATTGACAGCAATAAACTGTTTGGAGGTTGGATTATCATTGCATCCGCATCCATTTCTTATAGCGCCGAAGCAATTTTCAATACAGTCTTGTTGCAGTGACCTAGGCCGAAGTGATGTAAAATTCTTGTACGTTTTTAAGTACGTCCACAGCTCCTTCATACTGTTAATAGTTGTTAACCATCCGGTTTGAAATGGAGGTTTTGATTCCTTGAGTGTTCCTCCTTTTGTTAAACGCCGGAAACGCCATGACTTCACCATGTTAAACGCTTTGTCCCAGTAAGCCTGATATTAGGAACTTCAATTCCTTACCAGAAGGAGCAAAGGTCCTACTTCCGTTGAAACTATCAAACAGTGTATCTACTTCCGGAATAAAAGTGGCAGTGACGATGACTCTTTGTTTAACAGCACCTAAAATTTAATTTTTTTCATATTAAATATCCGTAATTAGAAATAGATAACTTACCTGTACTGCTTAGAGAATATAAATATGCTGCAACTCTATGGCTCATTACTTGTGCAGCAACGCATACTTTCATTGTGTGCTGCATGACAGGGTGAATGTGGTGTTCTTTGATTTTATGCATGGTTCTGAAACCATATGGACACTTTTTGTCCTCTTCGTAAGCCCGTCGTACGTCTCCAAATCTTGCCTCCATGACCATTTTGTTTTCCACGACAGAAACAAACACATTGTGCTTTCGGAATAAAGAGTATATACATTTTAATAAATGTGGTGGGACGAAAACGGTAAAAATCTTTTCTGAATTTATCTCGAAAAAGGGATGTTCGATCGATACACCTAATTGCTTCAAGCATTTTACATTTGAGACCCTCATATCACAAATTGTAGCCACAACATCGAGGTTGGATGTTTTTGCAGCATGTATGACTTCAAAAAGACACTTTTTAATGCATCAGCATTACATACATTGTTTGCAAAATAGTAAGCAACAGGTTGCTTCCATTTCTCAGATAATCCTACTAACATGAAAACTAATGCTTTTTTAGGTGGTGTGTTGGTTTTGATTCCACCACTGTTTAACTTAAATCCGATGATTCTGACCTTAAGTTTTTCTACATATCTCCAATTAGGACATATCAGAAAATAACATATAATTCTGGCCTAAAATATAATTGAAATTCAGCATAAAAACCACAGAAATTTCAATATTTGAAATAGCATGAAAAGGTAACAAATGTCAATATCACAGTTCATGGGTAAATAGCCAAAAACGTTTGTTTAATGGAAAAAATCTGGACATACATGATCTGGACTAACCTGTTCGATTGATGTGAAATACTGTCATTTAGATGGCAAAGATGTCTGTTAATTCCAACATGAACGATACTTTGCTTTATAAACTAATTAGGGTTTTCTTGCTGGGTAATGCTACAAATTTCCTTAAAAGATTGTAGCATCTTGGGCCTCTTTTATACATAGCCAATAACATTACTTTATTTTCTAGGGTCCATCTTCTGCCAGTAGTACCTTTACTTCTTGCGCAGCGAATTTGCGCGAGCATATAGTTGGAAGTAGTCAGAGGCATGTTTTTGAAGATGTCTTTAACCACTCTCGAATCGTACAAATTTGAGAGTGCTTTTATGTCATTGGATCTTTTCTTGGATTGCGTTTTCACTTTTCTGAGCTGATCTTCTTTTCTTTCAATAATTTTGATCAATTGTTGCTTTCTTGGAGACGCTGAGTGTTTGTTTAACCTCGCAAGACCTCGATAGGCCTTCGTTTTTTTACTTTGACATTTTTGGCTTGACATTTCTGTTGAGCTTGGAACTGGCGAGTGGCATAAAAGAAAAGAATCGAGTGCTGAAGTACTTCCTGAAGCGCTTAGTTGGGGGCTCTGATCCAAAGCAATGATGTTTACATTTTCAGAAGCTGGAAGGAATAATAACAATAACGTCAGTCGAGGTTTCGACTGTAGTTGAGACTTTCATTAGTCTAGCAATAAAATAATAGAATATTTTTATTTGCTTTATAATACCTGTTTGTACATATAGATTTTTTAAAATGTGGCAAATTTTTATAACACAATAACTACTTACTTACCTACTTTTACATCTTTGACAAAAGATGTGGAACTATATTCATGGAATAGAATCGATTTGATTAAACCTTCACTTCCAATTTCTTCTGCGAGAGAGGTTGCCCTTATCTGAGAGAGAAATTGCCTTATCTGTTGTCCTAAAAGTAGTTGGAGCATTGGCGGTAGTCTCCGTACTGTATTTCAACACACTTTTTTCATGTTTTCCATCTTTTATTCTCATATAGCGTAGTGGCACAGCATCCCTTCGAAGACGAAAGTTTGCTACATTTACATAAGATTCTTCGCTAAAATGATTGTTGCAAATCCTGTCTGCTTTTCGAACAGGACCAAAAGCCGAATATCCTAATGCATCCTTCCATTTTTTACATGTAAAACATTACTGCTTATGAAAGTACTTACTTCTCAACTAAGGCTACCAGATCTTCTAATTGAATAACAGAAGTCAGTAGTGTTTACTTAAAAATAGGGGAGGTCGACAACAAAGACTTGAAAGAGAGGCACAGAATTTGAAATTGAAAAAATTAAGTAGGTAGTTATTAGTTATTGCCTCGACTTTGTATAGGTAAAAAAACATCCGTAAAATTAAAAACATGTAGGTCATGCCATCCTATGTTAAAATATTATGCTGAAGAGTTTGATGATGAGGGCGTTATTTTGTGCTTATAATAAAATGTAACTTGAGCAACAGTGGGAAACCTTAAGGGTTTACATGGAGGCGGGAGAGGAGTTGCATACCATGTCAAAAGGAAAAAACTCCATGTAGTCGTCTTATATCATCCTCAGAGAGGCATTGGCACATGGCATAAACTTCAACTCATGGCCACAATATTTTTTCCTATTCTTCGACGTATATAGTTGTTGTCTCTGCTGTTTTGTAATAGTGTAATAATATAAATAAGTATAGTAAAGTATATAAATAGTAAAAGTGTAATAATATAAATTAGCCGCGTGACAAGGGCCCAAAATTAACGGTTTCCTAAGGAATTCTAAACCCTAATCTCTAAAATTCTGCTGTAATTTTTTTTTCGAGTCGCAGTTATATTGGTACCTTTATTCAACTCAACATTGAACAAGGAAACCAACTTTCAAAAAAATGTCACATGAAGACATTGATATTTTTGCGGTGAAAGTAGCGCCTCTATGAAAACTTACCGAAAAGTGGAACAAAGATCGTATTATAACTGTTACTTTCGTTTAAAACGAGACAGATAATAAAATTTAAATAAGACAAAAAATGCCTCTCTTTTTACTCGTCTCGTTGTTGTCTTTGCTCCCGCATTTCTTAATTCGTTTTTTCTATTGGACCATGGAAAGTGAAGAAGACATTCAATTAACTCCTCCGGAGGTTCGAGAGGCCGCCAGAAAGGTGGAACTAAATTTGCTCCAGACGACAAAAACCCAAATGACAAAAAACCCAAAGTATTTGAAAAAGAGCAAGTTATTAAGTTTCTATCAGAAGCACCAGATGTCTATTATTTATCTACTAAAGTAAGTTATAGAAATTGGACAAAACGTTAAGTTAATAACTACTTTTTGTGTAGGTTGCCGCAGTTTTTGCGATTGCTGGAGCATGTAGTGACGAACTTGTACAAATGCAGGTAGATGATATTGAAGACATGGGGAATAAGTTACTAGTTACCCTTGCTGATACTAAAACAAAGAAGCCGCGATCTTTTGTGGCCGCAGAACACTTGGATATATTCAGAAAATATGTTGCCCAACGTCCACTCGGATTAGAAAACCGAAGATTTTTTTAAAGTATTGGAATAGTAAGCTTTTTAGACAAGTTATTGTTATTCATAAATTTGGTGCTATGCCACAAGAAATAGCAACTTATTTAAAATTACCAAACAAAAGTCCACGGGACACTGCTTTAGAAGGACTTTCGCTACTTGGCGTTGTGAATTCTGGAGCTGATATTACAATGTTAAAAAGGCATGGAGGATGGATATCCACGAGTGTGGCTGAAGGGATTAGGATTCTCTTGCAAACAAAGTTGTGATCAGTGAAAAAATTCTAGCCAATGTTCCCAACACGAGTACCTATAGAAGAGAAAATGAGACTTCCGATGCATCGGTGTATTTGAAAAATATCTTTGAAGTGAAGGACAAGTCAATAATAATAGAATTATGTTCTAATTGCACTGTTAATGTTTATAAATAAATTAATTTCAAACGTTTGTCTCTATGTTTCAAGTTGTACTGTTTTCCCTTAATAAACGTAAGTTTTTGTATTAATTTTTATGTGAATGATTTACCTGCGACAGGTAAGCGACAGTAAAAATTTTTGACGGCCTAGGCAATAAAGATTATAGTTTACTGCCTGTTATTAGTCACTAAATGGCACTTTTTTGACAATCGGCAAAACAATATTTTTTTGGTGTTAGCAGCTACGTGGAAAGGCAATTCTTTAAAAATAAAATATTTTTGGGTTAAATATTGACGCGCATATAAAAATGTGATTACTATTTTTTGAAAAAAAATCAAAGTAGACCTTAGGCTACCTACTGATTTTTCTAAAAATAAATAATTATTACTGGACCTCTTGTTCAATCTTAAAGAGGAGAAACAAAAAATAATAATTTTTTTTGTAATTTAAATGAATTTCTATGACAAGTGATGAAACCACAAAATTTTCAAAAAGTCGAATGTCAGTTATAATTATTAATATAATTCATTTTTTTAAATAACACTTTGGCAATATCCGTTGATATTTCGAAAATGTGAAGAAAATAATTTTAATAATTTCATCTCCATAACGTTGAGCCGTATTCTGATTCCAAAACTCTCTACGATATTACCTCAAAGAATTACAGTAAACTCGACTTCACAGAGGATCTCAAAATTAGACAGGAAGTGTTGCAATGAATGCTTAGGCCAGGAGTGAAACCGTTTCTTTGCTAATAAAACTGCATAATTCAACTTTCTTTAAAAATTCTAATTGATTGTTTGCCTTGCCTGTAACTAATGAGTACGTACCGAGTGCATTAAAAAGAAGTTGGCCCGTCGACGAATTTTCAAGGTAAATATGAAAAAAAAATATTCTAGTAATTTTATCTCAATATCTTTGATCCCCATTATGATTCAAAAACTCTCTACCTACAAAAAAGTAACTAATTTTTGCCTAGTTTTCTTAACTAATTGTGTGTAGTGTGCTCTAAAAGAAAAATGGCTCGTCGACGAATTTTCAAAGTAAATTTGAAGAAAATGATTTTAGCAATTTCATCTTCATAACTTTGAACCAAATTGACATCCAACAAATTACACAACATTAACTCAAAAGATTACAATAGACTCGACTTCATAGGGGATCTTAAAACCAGCCAAAATGTGGTGCATTGTATGCTTAAGCTTTTATTAGTAATTAAACTGCATAAATCAGCTTTTATTAAAAAAACTAATTGGTTTTTGCCATGCATATATATGGGCCTGTAGTGTACGCGCTAAAAGGAAAATGCGTATTTGCATATTTTTGTTTCTCCTTAAAAGAAATTCGTGTTAGTTGAGCTTAAGAATGGACAAAAATAAAAATGCTGAGCTAAGCCATAGCCTAGCGACTGCGTTCCATAGACCATACAGTAATAGTCATAGAAGTAATAGGCATTGGGGGGGGGAGGGCGAAGCTTTGCGACTAGGCCTTAAAGGCCCTTTCCCCCAATCCACCCATCCCTACATCACCTAGGCCCTCATTCTCTCCACGGGTCGACCCATACCTCACCTCTAATGAAAGAGAGTATCGATGGAGGAAGGCGGCTCCCAGCGTCCTGTGATGTAATTGCTCCCACCTACAACACACTCACAGAAAGTGGTATGACGACTCTTCCCCTGCTCCACAGTGGACCGTCCATCATTCCTAGGAGATGCGTGTGTCTGTTTAGTATGCAGTGGCCAGTGAGGATTCTTATAAAGTCTCCCAGGCACTGGCGACTTCTCGCAAGTGCCTGGGCCTTAGATCTATGCGGGTTAGGGTAGATTTCCTTCGTCTTCGTCCTTGTCTACATATTTTTGACTCTATCCAGTTTGTCCTTGTACTCTCCCTTGGACACTCATTTAGAGTGTGAGAGACGTATTTATTGCTTACTCCTAGACATGGCTCCGGTCCAGTACAGCACGACTAGGAATCACGCTTGGCCGATTCATCGGCGCACTCGTTGCCTTCAATGCCCCTATGTCCAGGAACCCATCCCAGAGTTACCCTTTTTGTTTCTGAGAGTGAGTCTAGAGCATCCCTGCAGTTCTGAATGAGCGTTGAACTCCTCCTGTTCCTGCAGATGGCTCACAGGGCCGCCTGACTGTCGAAGTAGATGAAGATGTTCTGTTCTGCTCCTTCTTTGAGTTCTAGTCATGTGGCCACTTCGAGTGTAGCCTGGGAAACCGCCGTGTGGCTTCCCAAGGGAGAGCTCTCGCCCTCTTCATGGCCTGCTTTGTATATTCCGGCTCCTGACGACTGTGAATCAGCCATTTTTGATCCGTCTGTATACCATACCTAATTATTGAGAAAGTTGCTGAAACAGCTATTTTTTGAATTCTACCCCTGTTGGGATGTTTATTCCAAATGGCAGTTTTTTGGAGTTGAAAGGAACATCCCAAAGAACTGTTTCCTTCCACTGGTCGCAGCAATCCGTCCTCCTGCAGAAAGCCATCACCTCCCTCCTCATCAAAATTGATTGAAAGCTCCAACCGACCCGGTAAGGCATTGAGAGCTGCTCTCGATGTTGCTCTGAACGCACCCGTTATAGCTAAGCAGACTGTTCTCTGCAGTGTGGCCAACCTCAACGCATAGCAGGCCCTGTACACCGCTGGCCATCAGACCACGGACCCATAGAATATCCTCGGTCTGGTTACCGCAGTGTAGTGCCAGTTCAGGACGTGTGGCTTTAGACCCCACCTCCTGCCCACTGCCCTGCGCAGTTGCTATACTAGTTTTGTTGCCCTATTGCATGCCTACAGCCCGCTGTCGATGATCACTCTCAAGTACTTAGCCACAAGATTTAGCATCGAGGTTCCGCGTACAGCCTGGGTGACCGGAATCCTGTAGTTTTCCTCCTTTTGTTGTAGGGCACAAGCTCTGTTTTGTCAGGAATGACTGATATTTCCGTCTCGTTACACCATTGTTCTATTATTCTGCATGGCTTTTGCATTCGATACAGACCATAGAGGAAGTATGATAAGTGCTAAATTGGTCAAATAAGGCAGTATCTCAAAAAAGACCCTTGGTTAAAGGATAACACCAACTTTGGCATCACCCTCAAGAGGTCAGTCCTGGAGATACATCAAGGTGCCAACTTTCATAACAATTCAAAGGGAGTATCTACCTACTTATTTACTTTAGCGAGGCGGCAATGGCACAGTGAAAGAATTTTACCATTATATTAGGTGGTTCTTGCGATACAGGCCTTATGTGTTGAGAAAAAAACGCAAGGTTTTCTTTTTCATCACATAAGAACCGCATCCCAAGAACTACCCCTCGTATAATACAACCAAGGTTCAAGAACGAAACACCCTCATACGTTGCAACTATAATTCTGCCATTGTGTCTTCAAATTGAAGAAACTGCCACAATTGCAAATGTCGAGTAGAAACATTATTGGCTGATAATGTATTTCTAGATCAAGTAAAGTCTAAAGTCCTAACGGACCTCATGGATGAGGAGAAAGAAACCTATTCGTAAGTAGAAGGATAACAACAACTTTGGAATCAGCTTGTAGAAGTCAGTAAGACGTTAACTTCCACAATTGTATGCGAGTATCTACTTACCTATTTATCTGGAATAGACGGCAATGACATAGTGGAAGAATTTTACCATTGTGTCTTTAATTAGAAGAAACTACTACACTTGCAAATTTTGTATAAAAACATTAATGGCCAATGACATCAATATACCATTCTAGAGAGAGAAACATAAGAGAATATGGTTCAAGCTACATAGGAGGAAATTGGAAAGGAACAACTGTGAAAGGCAATCCCAATGGAGGTAATAGAGAATAGATGTGAGGAGTCACTATGCAGCTAACGAAAATGGGAGCTACTCAATAAATAAAAGAAACAAGGTAATGGATTTGAATGAAATAAAAAGGAAGGTAATGAATTCTGGTAATGAAAGTGTTTGTTTAAGTGGGCAACAAATAAAGGTAAGGACATACTAAATTTAGTTATAATCTGTATTTAGTACTGATCACATGGTTAACAGTAAGAGTTATTTTTGTATTTATTTTTAACATTTAAAAATCAAGCCTCCGATTCAAGTCACTTTAATTGGTGCTATCAGGTAACTAGAAATATAGAAGAAGCTGAAAAAATAAAATAGGAGAAACCAAATTTATGCCGAGAAAGATTTATTGGAGCTCGAGAAGCTCGAACATGAAAACGAAAATCTAATAAAGAAAGAGTCGCACGAAGTCAATTAGGCATTCTGGTGTCAGCTTAAGCCTAAGGAAAAGCTCGAGGAATAATCTACCGAAACTACACTGCTGGACAATAGGTTGGAATAATGCAAATTTGTAAGGTTGTTTTGAAAGCAGATATCTTCTAGAATCTATGGAAAATGTGCCTCCTACTTTTTTAGAGCAATACAAGTAATGCAATTTTTTCTTCTTATTATACATCCTTTCGTATGTGTAACTGTTCACAAAAAATCCGTGAATGTCAATAAACTGTCTGCTGTGCGCTGTATATTTAAAAAAGTGAAAATTTTGAAGTTTCGAAACTGTGGGGGGAAAACCTGGTCAAATACCTCAAAACGGGGTCTTTATTTTTTTTAATATGATTAGTATTACCCTACATGGTGGACCTACAGGAACTGTTATGTGATGTTACCAAAAAATTAGAAATTATAAAAATTTGAAAATTTTTAAATCTACTAAAGGCGATGGGGGCACTCTACATAAAAATTTTCAAGATGGTTGTTACACTGCCGGTTATACCGGAAACAGATAACACCTTCCATATTTTTAATGGGATATACGGTATATTGTTGCATTTTGGATTCTCCTTAAAATACTAAGATTATTTTCATATATCGTACCCTAGGCTGATTTTGACCGTGTTCGTCATATTGACGTTCGAAAAATGTCACTGATAAATTACGTACATAGAACACGCAAGGTCCTATAAAACGTTTAAAAAACCTGCATATTAACAATGAGGTATATTTAATGTCGCATTAATCAAGTTCGGTATGCCAAACAGATGCCGTGAATTTTCTAATAAAATAGGAGGGTGTAGTCGATATTAGATTTGTGAAAATCTGGTAAAACGCATGTAATAGTCACCTCATAAAAAATAGTTTTGTGATAATTGTGTAAGTTTAAAAATTTCAAAATTATTATTCGTTTCAAAGTAATGCAAAAAGTTTCATTTGTTAAACGTCAATATGACATAAGCCATCAAAATCAGTATAGGGTATGTTCTATGAATATAATGGTATAATTTTAAGGAAAATCTAAAAATCCAACAATATACAGGATAACCCATTTAAAATACAAAAGTTGCCATCTGTTTCCGGTATAACCGGAAGTGCTAATAACTTGAAAATTTGTAGGTAGAGTGCCCCCATCGTCTGGTTATGGTATCCTAACCACAATATTTTCAGATTATTATCATTTCTAATTTTTCGGTAACATCACATAACATGCAGTTCTTGGAGGACCACCCTGTTGTTAATACTAATGTTATTCAAAAAATTAAAAAAAATCATTTTGTGGTATTTGTCCAAGTTTTCCCTGCACAGTTTCAAAAGTTCAAAATTATCACTCGTTTTAATGATACAGCGTGCAGCACACAGTTTATTAAAATTCATGGATTCTTCGCGAGACACGTTTATAAAGAAACATTGCAGCCATCCTGTATAAGCAGTTACAATTCTGAATAGAAAGACAGTTACATTACATGTACGCAAGAATGTTTGATAAGAGGAAAAAATCCATTACTTGCATTGCTTTAAGAAAGTAAGAGGTACATTTTCAAAAATTTGTACAAATTTTAATAAAAACCTCGTATATTCAAAAATAAGCGAGATGTCAAAAATCGGCCGAATATGTATTTTACCATTAGTCGATAGATTACCCTAGAATAGAAACTACAAATCGATTTTGGTTTTTCCAAATGTTCGGTAAGGAAGAAAATTTGACTTTTTGTGAAAGGCTGAATTTACACTCTGTATATGCCTTTCGTAATAACAATGAAAAACTGGTATTAGGACCAGTTACTACCAATAACATTTTCAAAAAGACCTGAAAAATTCATTTTGATAGTCCAGATCGTCTAGAAGATAACAGCTTTCAAAATAACTTTACACATTTGCATTATTCCAATCTATTGTCCAGCAGTGTATTGCAACCAAGATTACCAAGGAAAAAGGACCAAGCAAAGAAGAAGAGTTGTTTTGAAGAAACGTCCAGAAAATACAAATTACATTAATCCATTAAAATACAAATTGAAGGCCGGCGTTAGGGGTCAAGGTTTCAAAGTATATGACTGCCTCCAAGAAGACTTCGGAAGGAAGACAAAAACCTACAAGTTCTGAAGAGCAGGACGAGGGAAAACTTGTATGGAAAAGAAGAAAACAAAGACAGAAAAACGAAAAGTGTCGCTAATTGAAACCATCGATATAGGTGAACCAAAGCAGCGGAAGGAAGAAAGCTGATAAAAAGTTACAAGGAAAGCCTAGACCCTAGGAAGAACCAAAGGAAGCCGCTAGCTTAAACCGATAAAGTAGAGCATGTGGTTAAAATCACCTAGCCAGCAAAGCTTGACGGAACAAAAGAAATATTGCCAAACTTGAAGAAGAGAAAGAAAGAGACCAAATCATAAAAGGAAGCTCCAGAGGACAAAATAAACTTTTAAATCGGTAGTAGAAATTGTACATATATATATGTAACATGTAATAAACTAATGGATAAAATGTAACATAATATAAAGCTTTTCATTAAGTTTTTTCAAACAGTTGGCCATGAAGTATATAGGCAGTTTGCCCGCTGTACAATTTTTGACAGTGGCAATGTTATGAAAACTGTAAAGCAAGGATTCCGCTAAAAATGCGACTTACGAGTTATCCATAAACTGATTAACAATGTGAGAGACAGCATTCTAACCAGTAAACTAAAGCATTAGTTGATTGTAAATGTCAATAATAATTTCACACAAAAACCGAAAACACTGACACCGTTCAAATTTTACACAGGGAGCATTCTGTCAGCATTCCAGGGCCAACTGCTTGGAAGAACTTAATGAAAAGCTTTATATATTTTGCACTTCACATGCCGATAACAATGCCGAATGTCGATCTTTAACCAAGTCACATACACTGCCGGTAACTGGACTTGAACTCGATGTTAAATGTCAATTGAAATGTCAATAAATTAACTCGGCTTTAAATTGGGCGATTTATCGTGGCTTAGGTGCGACGCAGTAGTTCGTGGTAGTTTATTTATAACAATTTTAATTTTTAAAAATTCCTGTTTAGTCACGACTTGTAGTGAGAAAATGAAGAAACAAATATACCTCATCATAGTTCGGGTCTTGAGATAACAGCGAACTGCAAAGTCTGCCTTCAATTCCAATTCAAACCAGGAAGTCGGGTGTTATTGTGGTGGGTTGTATAAATTTCATGTAACGGGTTCTTATGTAAATTAATAAAATCTAACAATTAAACGGAGTAATTAATAGTGTGGAGCCAATGGGGAACAAATAAGTCAATACTAGAACGCCACCACGCATTTAAACCCACTTATTATAGACACGATTTTCGCACATTAATTACATTAGTAATCCTATACGTCTATTTTATTACTACTCCTTTTTATACTGCAATGTGCTGAAGTAAGACGGTGTAACAATATCACATATATAGGTACGGATTAAATTGAACGATGTACAAAAAGCAAAATAGTTACTTGACACTCCCCGACGACTCTCCATAAACCATCAGACAATTAAAGTTGCAAATTAGATACTGGTTCGAAAGCGGCCATTATTCTTCGAGCAGTACCAGAAGAGTCTGTTAGTACTGCTCCAGTTACTCGACCGTAAACAACCAGATTCAATATTTATATTTCTTATTGTTGGCAATTTTGTTGTTATACTGCGGCCGCAGTAATTGTTGATTTATTGCGCATTGTTTATACCGGTCTTATCACTGACGGCGATTTTGGCTCTTTGTAGATGTTTGTCAGTTTTAACGTTAAAAGTGTGCGCCATTAGAATTTGCAGACAATGTAAATATGGCCACCATATTTCTTTGAAAGGTTATACCCATCAATATTGATTCTGGAGGCAAATATTTAACGATGAAAACCACCATCTTGTTGCATAAAAGCATTTTGCTTCGTCTTAGACCTGTTTGTGAGAAGACAAATAAGTATTTTCGGTTTTCAAGGTAGTAGAATATAAAATACACCACTCAACGAAATAAGAATATAAAACAGAGCTGTATAGATGGCACACCAGGGGCTGCTAAAAAAGGCCGAACTCCTCTCGTTTTACCTCTTTGTCTTCTTTTTTCTCTGATGTCCATCAGCTCATGAATGCTGTTTATTTAGGAAAAATTTTTTTTTAGCTTAGTTTAAAAGGGCGAACAGTCGAAGAACAACATCTCATTGTTGCAAAAACTTCAAAACTTTGGCTTCCTGGAGAAAATAGTGACTGTGATATTTAAGCAATTGCGGTTCATTTTTGCAGCATTTTCCTAGTAAAATTGACCAAATGGTTTTTTTAAGCGTATTTTTTTATGCCAGCGGATGCAATTTAGTTTAAAATTAATATTTACCTAATATGTTATTCAGGGTAAGTCAAATTGTACTGAATAACAAAGTGATGATATGGTAGCGTCCTTTTGATCAATACGTTGATGGAGTGTATAGCTGGTGGAGGAAATAAAAACGCTTCATCTTTGATGAACAATGCCAACGTTTCGACTACATTTTAGTCGAAAGACTGAGATGAATGGGCGATGCTTAGGAATTGTTAACTTAAGATAAGTGAAATGAACATTTGACCCATGGCTACTACGGTGTCCCTGTTTTGATGGGAAAAGAGCCTTCTTTCGCGTTGGGCAAGTGGTATGTTCTTCAGCGTCTTTTTTCAAAAATTTTCAAAACTTTTTATTTAGTTGTCGAAACCGGGTCTTTTTTTAACTGACACCTGCAAGTGTTTTCGAAATTTTAAAGTTCTTTGTAAAATTTTGTAGCAATCATAGTTTTTACGCAAGAGAAGTCTTTCTGTATTTTTCTTACTTAATAATGGTACACATTCGCTGCTAAAGTCATAGTAGTTTATACAGTTTACAATTTTATGTCGGAATAAGTCAAACTTTAATTTAAATTAAATTAAAAATTTGTGAATTGTGTAAAATACTACTACCTTGCGCATTGAATGTGTAACATTGTTAAATAGCAAACGTGCTGAAATTGTTGTTTACTCAAAAACTGTGAATGCTATAAGTTTTTGCTAAGAATAATAACATTTTGAAAAGATATCGAAAAATTAAATGGATTGCTTATACTAAATAAAAAAATTTGATAGTTTTTATTACAAGACACCGAAGAACTTACTACTTCACCAAAGCGAATAAAAGTCGTTTTGTCGTTCAATTGACCTTGAACTAAATTTTTCTGATTTTGTTTAAACTTTCCCGAGAACACTCACTTTGATGACTCAATGTATCAAAATGCTTTAAATTAACGATAAAAGTATGAAATATTCAATAGTTGCATATGTATATTTTATTACTTTACAAATAGCTGCAAAATTAGAAAATTTAACAGTCTAAAAATCATGGCCACTGGGTTGTTGCAGATATTCAAATGAATGTAAGAAGAAAATGTAATGTTTACCAAAGTTTTGGCTAAATTATTGCCATCACGAAAAATGCTACTTTATGATCAAGTCTCTCAAAATTTATCTTAAATAAATGGCCAAGTGACAAAAAAATCCCGGCTATTTTTACTACTTTATGCCTAACTCTTGGCCAATAATGCTATTTGGTCATACAGTGCTACTTGGGCCCTTTTTACCCTAAAAATTTTATAGTATGCCACTGATCCTAATATTTGCGTTTCCTTTTTGATTTTCAAAAGAAGTTGGTCACTTGCAAGGCTTTTTACCTCTAACTGTTTTTAAGATATTTGCTAACATATGAATAAAAACACATACTTTTGGGTTACAAAATAAATACAGGGGTCGTAAATCAGTTTTCAGAGTAAATAGCATTCAAAAATTTTGAAAATTATTTGACCCCTATTTTCTCCTTTTTTCTGTGCGGTGCCTCTTAATATAAAGTTTTTTAAATCGGGAGTTTTTAGTCCACTGTATATTTGGCGACGTAGCTAAAGACGCGTATTCGATCCCACTCGTTTCAATAAAAATGTGCAAAGTATTTCCAAAGGATAACAAAATAATTTTGGGTTACAAAATGAATATATGAACGCGGTCATACATCCGTTTTTAGAGTCAAAATCATTCTCAAAAATATTTGACAAGTATTTTCTCTTTTTTTTTCTGTGCGGTGCCTCTAAATATTTTCTTTTACAATCAGATTTTTTTAGTCCACTATATATTTTGTGACGTAGCTAATGACGCGTATTCGGTTTCAGTCGTTTCAATAAAAATGTGCGAAGTATTTGGACTTTTCCTTTTTGACAGCTGACGGTACTGAAGCAGAGCTGTAATATATTTGTCTCTTTTACGTGCAATCTTATGTGCAATCTTCTTTGTCGTAATTTGATCGACTTTTGTAGATTCGATGACAGAAAAAAAAGAACGAAATCAGCTCCGACATACGTAACCAGTTTCTGTAGGTCTGTAGTGACGTAATTATTTATTTTTTTCTTTTACAAAAAAAAACAGTGTTTTACAGTGATGTTTTCAATTCGAAATTTTAAAATTTCATTACTAATTGTTAATTAAATTTAAGTTTAAATGACAATTAACAACAAGTAAGGAAACTTTGTCTCAGGGTAATACAGCTGGTAATAAGCAATTTATATAGATATTTTTTGCAAATATCTCAAAAACGGTTAGATACTTATATGAAGTTCACACAAGAGGTCAAATTTTTTCCACATTGAACAGAGATTTGTTTATATAACTTGTTTGGTGTAGAATAAGCTGTAAATTATTGATTGCTAAATTGAAAAAAAAATCAATTTTCATTTTCTTATCATCCTCAACTGCAGTACCACTGACCTACTATCTGAGAACTTGCAGCGTTTTCTGGGATATGAGGGTATCCAAAGCTTCAAATTTACCGCCCAAAAAATAATAGGCATATTTTGTTAAAGAACGCACAACTTACTGTTTTGAATAAGCAAGAGAGTCGAAGCTCCTTCTGACCTTTCACCTACTAACCATTTTGACTGAGAAAGTCAGTAACAACTTCATTGACCGCCTGTATTTCCGGAAATAGACCCCTTCGGTTGTCGACTTTTAGGCACTTTTTGAATCGCGTTTTTTTACTACTTCTAAAAAAAAACTTCTTTAGAGGTTAATTTAATCCGATTTGAGTTTGATACGTTTTTAGGGGATTGGAAGCGTGCCATTCCGATCAAAAACAGCAAAAACATTTTTCCGACATTTTTTCGAAAATGTCCAAAGTGGGGGTATTACGACTTTTTTCTTAATTCTCAAATTTGACAGCCTGTAACTTGAGAAGACCTCGACCGATCGGAGTGAGTCCAACTGCTTTTTCCTCTCGGAGAGAATCTAGCCGTTTTTTCCTCTCCTTGATGTCCTCTTTTACCTCTCACCATCGTCAGTTCCGTAGGTGCAATATATTCATAGATAGACCCCTTCGGAGGTCGATTTTTAAGCACTTTTAGAATTGCGTTTTTACCATTTTTAAAAAAAACCTCTAAAAATGTATTCGATTTGAGTTTGTTACGTTTTTTCGAAAATGTTCAATGTGGGGGTATTAAGACTTTTTTCTCAATTCTCAATTTTGACCTCCTGTAACCTGAAAACGCCTCGACCGATGGGAGAGAATCTAGCCGTTTTTTCTTCTTCTTGATCTCCTCTTTCACCCCCCACCATCGGCAGTTCCGTAGGTGCAATATTTTCGTAGATACCGACCCCTTTTGAGGTCGATTTTTAAGCACTTTTAAAATCTCGTTTTTTTTTACCATTTAAAAAAAATCCTCTTTAGAAGTTAAATTTATTCGAATTGAGTTTGTTACGTTCTTAGGGGATTGCAAGAGTGCCATTCCAATCAAAAACAGCAAAAAAATTTTTCGGTGGGGGTATTACGACTTTTTTCTTAATTCTCAAATTTGACTGCCTGTAGGTAACTTGAGAACGCATCGACCATCGGAATGAATCCAACAAATAAACTCTCCCCCCCCCCTCTCTGAATCCGCCACTGGCAAAGCTTCATTATTTTTTAGGTATTGCCTTTCTATTACCTTATTAATACCATAGGTACTTAAACTTAATAAAATAAAAATATTTGGGGATTAAAAATTTAAAAAAAACAAATTCTTGTATGCATTTGACAAAAAATTGCAAGCAATACGACCATATTATAAAGTAAAATTAATGATGGTCTCTCATTGACGAAACGTTGGAATAAAGATTAATAAACGCCATCTTGTAGAGCTTCAATTTTTTTGCCTTGTGATATTGCTTGAAATAACTTAAAAAAAAATAAAAACCGAAATCTATAAAATCGTTTTTTTTTTTGTATATTTAGAAAAAAATAAAACAACTCATTTTTACAAACCTCTTGTCTCACCATGGCGCAACTGTCTTCTACTTTAACCTTCTTCATATCTCTTACAGCATTTTTAGTGCATTCTTATATTGGACACACTGTATAAATAAAAACTCATTCAAAAAAAAATAAGTGAGAAAATAAAACTACTCCATACATATTATTTGACATAATTTATTTTGAATCGGCTCGTTGGGAAATACATCATTTTCTTCGACGAGAACACATCAACGTATTTATAAAATGTGGGGTTTCACAGAATTAAAATGTATCTATTAGTTAGGATTCAACATCTTACAATATTTTATTTATTTAAATATTATTTTATTTAAAGACAATATCCATGTATCCAAATATCACATTTAGAAAATACGATAAGAGTTTACAGCCTTGGGTGATTGAATTAGCACGGGGGTATCAACAAGTAACTTTACTTCTTAAGACAAGTTTTACTAATTAAAACTGGAAACTTGAGAATTAATAAAAAACACATTTTGGGCGTGGTAAACTCGATTGTGGTGATTGTTAAAAAATAAATAATAGTAGATACACAAACAGAAAAGTCTGAAATTCGTTGTGAAAAAAATTTCTTGATCCAAACGACTGCTGAAGGCAAAAAGTTTTAACAATAGAAGTTTTTTTAATTAACAATTTGTATTAAAGTATGTACAAAAGTTAAATAATCCTTTTATGTACAAAGCTATTTTACATAGAACATTTTTTTACACAAAAAGGGGTTATTCTTATTAATCAATGTACACAATACTTTTAGTAATATTTAGGCCTTTAGAGTGGACATCTCCACCGAATAAGTAAAATACTTTTCTCTCTAACGAAAGCAGGCAAGAGTGAGTAAGTAGGAATTTTGGCAAGAATTTATAGATGGTAACATAAAAACTGGATTAACTTTTGAGACCCAATTTCAACACTAAATTTGTATACAAGACACATTCAATAAGGCAATCGAGAACGTTATCCAAAAATTTTTTACACTTTGAGCTTTTTCGTATTGACGGCTGCTGTATTGACTTCTCTGCATTAAACGCTGATTCGAGACCATAGAAAACGAGATTTCAAAAGGCTTATTGTCAAATTAAAATCGAGAGAGCTCTTTAAAACCTAAACCTACGTAAAGATAGTACGGAATGTATTAAAACGGTGTTATTTGGCATTTAGAAAACACTTCATATAATTAACCTAAACAATCATTAAAGCTTTTAGTTCAAAGTTATAAAATCTATTATCGAAACATAAAATATAAACATCTCATTTTTAATAACAAGAATTCGAAAAGGTCACCTATAGTACAAAAATAGGATATTTCACTATGTTTTTAGTACAATATAACAATCGTATTTTTAGCGGTGATATGGCACCGTGAGAACTAAAATCAGTCGGAGTGCGCAAGAAAACTGGCATTAACATGTAGGGCAAATGTACAATGGGGACTTAAAAGTACTGAGAAAGTTAAAGTACACAATCAAGGATAAAATGCGCCCACAGTATCCAATAATCTTGATCATACACCATGGCACTATTGACGGCGATACATGGCACTGAATTTGCTGTAAACTTCCCATGAGATGGTAACTGCCCGCACCATTCTGCACAACAGTATTGGCACTTTACGACACTTTCAACCTCCGTAGAGCTAAGACTAACAGCGAAAGCACCCTTCCACTCCATTTTTTAGTTTAAGCGAGATCATTGTAGCGTCAATCACTAACTACCCTCACACTTTCCTCACTGCTGCCCCTCGTATCCTCATCGCAGGCCAACAGGGGCATGCTAGGGCTGCACACCATTCTCTCGTCCTTGTCCATCGGCAACAGAGTTAACCTGTCACTCTCACACCCTCTGGTTGTTAGATCCAAAGTTTGCTCTTCTCTCTCTGATGTTAGTGGCAACAGCGATATGCCACTGGCTTCAGACATTGCCTCCGTTAGAGACAGTAGAGTCGGCGTGTCTGGCACAGGGCTGGAGCTATCTTCCCTGGATAGCATGGGTGAGGTGGCAACATCGATGTTTAAACTCTCTGGCGTTTGATTAGGGATATCGTCGATTTGGATGAGGACGATTTTGGGGGCGTCGCCCGTGGTGCTGCTGTCGGCAACACTGGATAGATCACAGTCGTCTTGAATTAGAATAAAACAGTCGCCGACCGGCATCTGCAAGAAAAGAATAAATTGTTAATAATTTAAAGCAAAAAAAATTGTATTGTAGAAATCACTGATAGCGTTCTTGCAGTATGAAGCCGAGCGGGTTAGGTAGTGGGTGCAGGACAATAAAACACTACTTTTGAGAAACAATGACGTTTTGACTCTATTGCGAGTCTTCATCAAGGCTACGAGGTACAGTTAGCACACAGGACAATAACACATTTGGCGTTTCTTCTCAATTATTAATTAATTTTTAAAAACTAACATTTGTGTTGTATCGTCCTGCACCCAACAGCTGGTTTATTAGTCCTGATTTCATACTTCATCAGAGTACGAAACTGCCCAATTCTACCGCATAGAAGTGGTGCTTAACAAGAAAACCGAGAGAAATAATATAGGATACCATTTTCCATAGGAACATCTTTACCGAAGAAATTATCAAATCTGTCGAAAAAAGAGGTCAAAATAATGTCAAAATGACAAATCCCAAAGAAAAGTCATACCAAAACCCAACCGTTTTATTCTAGACCCTAAAGGTGACTTTTATAACTATCAGTTATACGTTTGAATGACGTTATATTCAGTTTGAAGTTAAAACACCAGTAATGACGTAGATTGCATTGTCACCTGACACAATAAAACAATGCAATCTACGTCATTCCTGGCGTTTCACACAGTTGGTGATCTTGGAAAATCAAAAAAAAAAGGACCTAAACATAATAATATCAAACTAATTTAACTCATCAAACTATTCATTCTAAACACTAAGCTAGCGCAAAGAGCGTTAGAAAACTTTTAGAAGAAGTGCACAACAGTAGAAATCAAAATATCATATATTTATTATGAGAATGATGAGGTTTTTTCGAAGAAGCACTAATTGCTCTACGAAAAGTGCACATCAATAGATAAATATACATATGGTAAATTATTATGATATTGATGACGAGGTTTTTCGAAGAAGCACTAATTGCACTATTAGAAGTTTGCAATATTAGAAATATAAATATGATAAATATTTTATGATGATGATGATGTTTATGATAACCATGCAACACAACACTAGGTATCAGCCCCAATATTCTAATTTCCAAGAAATGTCTAAGCACCAAGAAAGCGTAGGAATCAAGAAAATTTTTTAAGAAGCTCTTGTTGTATATGAAACCTTCAGCCGATAATCGCCCTAAGCACTAAGGAAGCGGAAAAATCATCATCAACTTTTTGAAGAAGCACTAATTGCGCTACTAACAGTGCCACCCGATGTTTTACTCTAAAATGTAGAAAGCTGAAAGACAGACGAATGAATGAATTGAAAATGAAAATATCAGCTGCTTTATTTGTTCTAAGCACTAAGCAAGTTCAAAAACCAACGTAGCTTTTTGAGCCAACACTAATTGAGATATTAGGTTAAAAGTAAAAAACGCTGTTTAACTCCCAATTGAAGAAAGATTAACAAATATGATGTAATGTAAAATACACAACTAATTTTTTTTTAATAAGAATTGATTGCCATGTGGGATGAAGATGGATAAATACAACAGTCCTTAATCAACGCCAGAACATAGTAACAGTCCATTATGTTAACATAGAAATAAGATATGTATCAGCCGAGATTCGTTCTAAGCACTAAGCTAGTGGAATGATCATCATAAACTTTTTGAAAAAACACTGATTACTAGAAGTGCAAAACATATGTTTTATTATTACCTAAAGAACGATGTTCTTCAGTTAATGATTTGGTTATTAACTGATAACGAGTGCTAAAAAAACATCTACTAACCACGACAACATGTACACAAAATGAAAATGAATGAAACTGTTAAGTATTAGCTGCTTTATTCGTTCTAAGAACTAAACAAGCTCAAAGACCAACCTAACTTTTTGAGCAAGCACTAATTGACCTGTTACAAGTAAAAACGATGTTTTACTCTCAATTGAAGAAAGGTTAATAAATATAAGACAATTTTTTTTTAAAGCACTGATTGCGCTGTTAGATGAAGATAAATAACTATGATAACACCAAGTCCTAAGACAACACCAGAACATACTACTAACACTCAACCATGACAACACAGAAATAGGGTATCAGCCGATATTCGTTCTAAGCACTAAGCAAGCCCTAACTTTACCATATGAGTTTTTAAAAAGCACTAATTACATAAATAAATATGAGAAAGTTAAGTCCTAAGGTATCACCTCCTAAAAATACCATTCTTTCTAAGCACTAAGAGAGCGTAAATTAAAAAAACTGTTTGAAAATGTGCTGCCAGATGAACATGATTAAATATGATAACGCCAGGTGAGGATTTTTTCGTATCAAGCACTTGGTAAGCGCAAAAACATCTTAAAACCTAAAAAAAACACTTATTGATCTCACACATACATATGCAAACGTTAAAAACCCTTAGGTCTCGGAGGATTTATTTATCTTAAGCACCAAACAAGCGCAAAAATTGTCATAAAACCTTTCGACAAAGTACTAATTGGGCTATTAGAAGTACATAACACTGGAAAAATAAATGTGACAAACTTAGTATAATAATGATGATGAGCATATTCGTTCTAAGCACCAAAAAAACATAAAAATTATCATAAAATTTTATGAAGAAGCACTGATTGTATTGTTGGATGCAGATGAACAAATACGAAGATATCAGCCGATATTCGCTCTAAGCACTAATCAAGCGGAAAAATCATCATAAACGTTTGAAAAAGCACTGATTGCGATGCAAAACGACTCTTAATTGAAGAAAGATTAATAAATATGATAAGTGCAAAAACCACAAAAAAAAATTGAAAAGGCACTTATTGCGCTGCTAGATAAAGATAAATAAATATGATAACGTCAGGTCAGAAATTCTTCGTTCCAAGCACTAAGTAAGCACTAAAAAAATCATCATAAAACCTTTCAAAAAAACACAAATTTTGCTCTTAAAAGATCAAAACGACTTCGTAATTCATACATGCGTTAAAAGGACTTATGCGCCAGACGCTTTATTTGTTCCAAGCACTAAGCGCAAAAGACAACAATACGCCTTTCGAAGAAGCACTACACTCATACAAGCAACATAAGTTAGGTATTAGCCAACTTTTACTCTAAGCACTAACCATCAAGCGCCAAGTCCTTCATATGACCTCTAGCAGAAGCCCTAGTTTTGCTGTTAACAGTGCTTAATTATAGAGATTAATAAGAACTTCGTAAACAAATGTAGGAATATACTAATATTCAACCAGGTCACCATACGCATTTTATTATCTAAGAACTAAGCAAGCGCTAAAACCATCATAAAACTTTTCGAAGAAGCACATAGAGCACATAATAGAAATATAAATAAATATGAGAACGTCAAGTCCCGAAAAAAACGTCAGAACGACAACACTCAACCATGTCAACAAATCACTTAGATATCTACAACTTTTTGACACATTAAACCATGCCATTACACCAATTAGATATCAGTCGTTTTATATGTCTTAAGCAAGAGCAAAAACCATCATAAAGATTTTCGTTAAAGCACTACCTATGCTGTTGGTAATGCAAAACGATGGTATATGCTCAACTGTAGAAATGTAAGTTAATATGAAAACGACAAGTCTCGAAGAAATATCAGAGCTCAACCAACTCAACACAGGAATTAGAGATCAGCAGATTTAGGCATTCTAAGCACTCAACAAACTCAGAGTTTTTTATAAAACTTTTTGAACAATTACCAAGTGCTCTGTTAGGAGTGCAAAACATTGGTGTACGCTTGATGGTGCGTCAACACAGTTAATTGACATGAATCGTTTTATTGGTTCTACCAATCTACTAGTAAACGAATGCAAGGACCATCACAAAACTTTTCGAAAAAGCACTGATTGCGCTGTTAGTAGTCCAAAATAATGGTCTACGCGTGATTATAGAAATAATATTGAATATGGGAATATTGGTCCTAAAGAAACGTCAGAACAAATCACTCCTCAACCAGGTCGACACAGAAATTAGAGATTTTCCGATTTATTCATTCTAAGCACTTAGCAAACGCAGAGTCCATCATAAAATCTTTTGAAGAAGCACCAAGGGCCCTGATAGGAGTGCAAAACATTAGTGTACACTTGATGGTGCGTCAACACAATAAATAGACATGAATCGATTTATTGGTCCTGAGCACTAACTAAACGCATGCAAGGACCATCACAAAACTTTTCGAAAAAGCACTTATTGCGCTGTTAGTAGTGCAAAACAATGGTCTACTCTTGTTTATAGAAATAAGAATGAATATGGGAATATTGGTCCTAAAGAAACGTCAGAATTAATCAATCTTCAACCAGGTCAACACAGGAATTAGAGATTTTCTGATTTATTCATTCTAAGCACTTAGCAAACGCAGAGTAGACCTATCCATTAAAGAAGCACCAAGTGCCCTGATAGGAGTGCAAAACATTGGTGTACACTGATGGTGCGTCAACACAGTATATATACGTGAATCGTTTTATTGGTTCTGAGCACTAACTAAACGCATGCAAGGACCATCACAAAACTTTTCGAAAAAGCACTGATTGCGCTGTTAGTAGTGCAAAACAATGGTCTACGCTTGTTTATAGAAGTAATAATGAATATGGGAATATTGGTCCTAAAGAAACGTCAAAATAAATCAATCTTCAAGCAGGTCAACACAGGAATTAGAAATTTTCCGATTTATTCATTCTAGGTACTTAGCAAACGCAGAGTCCACCCATCCATTAATGAAGCACCAAGTGCCCTGTTGGGAGTGCAAAACATTGGTGTACACTTGATGGTGCGTCAACACAGTAAATAGACATGAATCGTTTTATTGGTTCTGAGCAGTAACTAAACGCATGCAAGGACCATCACAAAACTTTTCGAAAAAGCACTGATTGCACTGGTAGTAGTGCAAAGCAATAGTGTACGCTTGATTATAGATATAGTAATGAGTATGGGAATATTAGTCCTAAAGAAACTTCAGAATAACAAATCAATCCTCAACCAGGTCAACACAGAAATTAGAGATTTTCCGATTTATTCATTCTAAGCACTTAGAAAACGCAGAGTCCATCATAAAATCTTTTGAAGAAGCACCAAGGGCCCTGATAGGAGTGCAAAACATTAGTGTACACTTGATGGTGCGTCAACACAATAAATAGACATGAATCGATTTATTGGTCCTGAGCACTAACTAAACGCATGCAAGGACCATCACAAAACTTTTCGAAAAAGCACTTATTGCGCTGTTAGTAGTGCAAAACAATGGTCTACTCTTGTTTATAGAAATAAGAATGAATATGGGAATATTGGTCCTAAAGAAACGTCAGAATTAATCAATCTTCAACCAGGTCAACACAGGAATTAGAGATTTTCTGATTTATTCATTCTAAGCACTTAGCAAACGCAGAGTAGATCTATCCATTAAAGAAGCACCAGGTGCCCTGATAGGATTGCAAAACATTGGTGTACACTGACGGTGCGTCAACACAGTATATATACGTGAATCGTTTTATTGGTTCTGAGCACTAACTAAACGCATGCAAGGACCATCACAAAACTTTTCGAAAAAGCACTGATTGTGCTGTTAGTAGTGCAAAACAATGGTCTACGCTTGTTTATAGAAATAAGAATGAATATGGGAATATTGGTCCTAAAGAAACGTCAGAATAAATCAATCTTCAACCAGGTCAACACAGGAATTAGAGATTTTTTGATTTATTCATTCTAAGCACTTAGCAAACGCAGAGTCCATCCATCCATTAAAGAAGCACCAAGCGCCCTGTTGGGAGTGCAAAACATTGGTGTACACTTGATGGTGCGTCAACACAGTAAATAGACATGAATCATTTTATTGGTTCTGAGCACTAACTAAACGCATGCAAGGACCCTGGACATGGGAATATTGGTCCTAAAGAAACGTCAGAATAAATCAATCTTCAACCAGGTCAACACAGGAATTAGAGATTTGCCAATTTATTCATTCTAAGCACTTCCACGTCCATCCATCCATTAAACAAGCACTAAGTGCCCTGTTAGAAGTGCAAAACCTTAATGTACACTTGAAGGTAAGTCAACACAGAGATTATATACAAGTCGTTCTATTGGTACTAAGTAAGAAGGCACAAGAACAATCACAGAACTTTTTGAAAAAGCACTGATTGCGCAGTTAATAGTGCAACACAATGGTATTTTGTAGAAATGGGAATGAATATGAAAACGTTAGTCCTACAGAAACGTCAGGACCAATCAATCCTAAACTAGGTCAACACAGGAATTAAGAGATCAGCCGATTTATTTATTCTAACCACTTAGCAAACGCAGAGTCCATCACAAAACCTCTTGAAGAAGCACTAAGTGTTAGAAGCGCGAAACAATAGTGAACGCTTGATTGTAGAAATGATAATCAATATGAAAAAAATAAGTCCTAAAAAAAGTCGGAACATATCAATGCTCAATCAGATCAACACAGGAATTACAGATCAGCCGATTTATTCATTTTAAGTACTTAGTAAACGTAGAGTCCATCCATCCATTGAAGAAGCGCTAAGTGCCCTCTTAGAAATGCAAAATCGGTGGTGTACGCACTTGATGGCATGTCAGCACAGCAATTAAATATCAGTCGTTTTATTGGTTCTAAGCAATAAGTACCATCACAAAACTTTTCGAAAAAGCACTGAGCGAAAAAAAAAAGATTGATTTAAAAGAAATTTAAACTTACTCGATCGGCGTTGGGCAAATCTCACAGGGGCGCGTGACTGACTCGCTCCATCGCACCGGCTTCCTCACTGGTGACCGTATGCGCCGATCCCATTTGGTGAGGGTGCATATGATGGTGGTGGTGGTGATGGTGGGTGTGATGGTGAGGTGAAGGTGAGGGAACGTGTGATGGAGGCGTCGGGGCGGCGGGCGCGGTGTTTGTCGCAGACGACGAACTCGACGACGAAAGTTTCGACTCTTTCTTCATGCGCTGCTTGAGGTGAACCTGGAAGCAAAGATAAGGATCATCAATAAGCATGCGGTCTATAATAAGATTCAAGAAAATGAAGCTAATCGCGGTTGTTTTCCTCCTATCTATCGGCTTGAATTAATTACCGAGGAGAAGCGGTAGACGGGTATGTCGTGGTGTGGTTTGCATGAAGCACCAGCAATTAGTATGTGTCAATATATTCGAGATAATGAAGCTCTATTAGTCTTAATAAATATGTATTAAAAACGGTTTAATTAATGGTTCTTCATGTGGCAGATGCAATCTCGGTTTGCGCTCGTCTCGCAGTTTTTTTACCCTCAACGTATATGCATCGGTAATAACAGTGATAGGAAAAACAGGCGCAAAGGCCATCTTCAAAGCCGTTTAAAGTGTCCAACTTCCGCGTTAAGTAAAACGATATTAGTACAAAGATCTCGTTGTTCGTTGCCGCATTGAAAAAAATTAACAACTTTAATAACACCTAACATACATCTAAAAGCCTGAAGGCTTAAAAAAATTAACACGTCGCTCGGTAGTAGATGCCACTAAATCTTTAGCGAGCTCTATTATTGTTCTAGACGACAACCTCATTTTTCATATATCAATCCGAGACAGCTGGCAATTTAACTTATCCTTGAGCAAAAATAGGTGTAGTCGCTGCTACTACCGCCTTGTCGCATACATCTACATGTCTAATTTTAACAGCACATTTTCTTCTTACCTTGGCGTGCCTCTTCTTCTCGTCACTCCTGGCGAACTTTCGTCCACAGACGTCACAAGAAAACGGTTTCTCCCCGGTATGAGTCCTGATATGAGTGGTCAAATGGTCGGATCTAGAGAAACTCCGCATGCAAATCCGGCACTGGAACGGCTTCTGCCCAGTATGAATTCGGATATGTCGGGTTAACTCGTCAGACCTCGAAAACCTTCGATCACAATTTTCCACCGGACACGCGTACGGCCTTTCATGCACCGGAGTTTTACTTGGCCTATTCGGGTACTTTCGAGGTTTAACCGGAACGAGTTTCAAAGGAACCGGACTTTGCTGGTACACTTGCGACAAAATTTCATGCCCTTTCGATGTTGAAGGGTTGTACTCTGCCAGTTGTACGGCACCGTAAGGCGAGGTTTGCTGGATATCAGTCCCACAAGGTGATGAAAAGGGCTCTTGTTTGGGCACCAAAGAACTGGGACCAGGTACTATTGAGCCTTGAGGTGAATACTCTTGGGTCTCCCATTGGTATTTTGCAGAAGGGGTCACAATAGCCTGACCCCTACTAGAATAAACCAAATCAGGCTGCTGCATATCCAACTGGATGGTGGCGGTAGTACTGCAGCTAGGGTAGCTTGGAGGTTGCTTCAAAGCTAACCCAGACGTGCAATCCATGCTTAACATTAACTGTTCAGTCCCTCTATCATCGTATTGGGCCGCTGGTGATGGAGTGGCGCTGGAATACTGCTGGGGGCTTTGACTAGCTTGGCTGCCTGTGCCCTGAAGAAACCCGAACATCGAGGGGTACATTGGCTTGTCGCCACTGGACAGCAACCATTGATTAACTGCTGATGGGCTGTGTCCAAGATTCTGTTGGTTAATCCCTAAGGGACTCCCTTGGTTCTGCATCTGCAGCCCGGGGCTTCCAGAGCTGCTATAGACACTGCGGTGCTGCGGCATCTTCCCCATGTTGTTATTGTTGTTGGAGGAGTGATGCGGGTACATAGTACTCAAGGAGCTCTGGTTGGACAAGGCGCTGTCGTCTTTAGGACTCAACGCTGACTCTTGTGGAGTGGCCCTTTCGGCGAGATGGGAGCCGGTGGGCGAGTGATGAGGAGAGGTCTGCTGCTGTTGTTGTTGGTTAGACTGTTCGATTGAAAGTTCTTCGGGGTCGAGAGCGCCTGCAACAAAAAAAAAACTGAATAATGCAATGCCAAACACTGATAACAGAAAAGGGATATTTGAGAATGGTCTTGAGATTTGATACAGGCGGCAGGCAAGGAAGCACATAGCAATTATTTGTGCAACATAAGCTCTTACGCAGATTTCTTTAATGACCACCTAGTGTAGCTGGTTATTTTCACACACAATAACCGTACGTATATAGAGGTTTGTATAAAATATGCATTAAAACACGAAATCAGTCGTTAAACTTTATTAGCAATTAAACTTTTTACGGGCTCTATATAAAGTATGTCCAATAAATATAGGTCTTTTTAGTCAAAGATTTAATTGGGATCGCAATTTTACGCCTCGAATGATCGCAGTAATTGATCCATCATTCGTCTTCTTGACGTTAAGATGTCATGCTTGGGTACTAAATTAGTCGAGTATTATCGAAATATGTCTACTATTTTAATTAAATTTGGCCAATATTTTTGAGATAAGTATTATAATTTTTTGCTAAAAGTTAGCTTTAAAAAGGTGGAGGTTGGTATTGTTCTGCCTTGAGGAGTTAGCTTGGAACTGTTAATTCATACTTTTGCAATATTTCTTAATTGGCGACATATTTTTATAAAACGTTTAATATAGTAATTAAGTATTAATGTCTTTGAAATGGTTTTTTGTTGTCACCTCCATTTTTTACTTTATAACTGTTCTGGTCGACTTAAATTGACTCAGGTTACCTATTTTTGTTAATACACAATCTACGATAGAAACAAAATAATACGTTTCATTTATTTACTTTTCGTTGTCCCCATCTCCTGGCCTTACTTTTTGTATGGATTACTTTTTATGATTTGCGCATATCAATCAAATTGTTTGCTATGTTCAAGGCAATACTGAAAACAACAAAACCACTATAGAAGGATTATTGATAGACACAAAAATAGCTGTAGCAGGCGAACAAACATTGAAAAATTTTAAGACTCAAAAGTGTTAAATAATATTTAAATAAAATGTGAAATATAAGAACAGAAGGAACAATCTAAAGAACTAGCTGTAAGTTGGGTTTGAAACAAATTTTAAATCAAGGGGTATTTTACAAGGCAAAATTTGTACACCTACTGTCAATTACTGCCAGTTTCACATGTTACTGCCAATTACTGCTGTACTGCCAAGTATTGCTTGTTACTGCCGAAAAATTCTGGGTAATGCCTATATATGGATTTAACTGGTTAATTTCTAATATTTAATTGCTATCAAGTCATTTTTGGCTTGAAGTTATTTTGGTTGTCTAACCGAGATTTAATTATTTTTATTATGAACTTATATAATGGAGCCTTTTAGAGCCAATAATGACGGTTTGAATATTAAAACATAGTTACTTTATCATATTAGGATTAAATTTGTTCTTATTTTTGATAATTATACCTGAGTGAAGAAGAGCAATCTGAATTACACCCGTACCTAATTAACTACCTATTAATACTAACATATGCATTTAGAGAAAATGTTTTTAAGGAAAAAAACCGAAAATGTGATTCAACTTTGACCGCCTGTAACTCGATAACGCCTGGACCAATTGAAGTGAATCCAACTGTTTTGTCATCTTTTTAATGTCCTCTTTCAAGCCAAAGGAAGTTCCATAGGTGCAATATTTTCGAAGATAAACCCCTACGGGTGTCAATATTTAGACACTTAGAATCGCGTTTTTAGATCATTTAAAAAAAAATCTTTAGATGTTAATTTCATTCGAATTGAGTTTGTTACGTTCTTAGGTGATTGCAAGCGTGCAATTCTGATCAAAAACAGCAAAAAAAATTTTCAACATTTTTTCAAAACGTCAGAAGGAGGGGGGGGGGGGTATTACGACTTTTTTCTCAATTCTCAACTTTGACCGCCTGTAACTTGAGAACGTCTCGACCGATTAGAGTGAATCCAACTGTTTTTTCCTCCTCTTGATGTCTTCTTTCACCTCCCACCACAGGAAGTTCCGTTGGTGCAATATTTTCGGAGATAGACCCATTCGGTGGTCGATTTTTAGAAACTTGAGAATCTCTCGTTTTTTAACCAGTTTTTAAAAAAAATATTTGAAGTTAACTTCATTGGAATTGAGTCTGTTATGTTCTTAGGAGATTGCAAAGGCACCATCACTATCAAAAACAGCAAAAAAAAATTCCCATTTTGACCGCCTGTATTACTGCTCAACTGCCTGGTACTGTCTGTTATTGCAGTTTTACCGCGTTTTACTGCTTATACAGCCCCTTACTGCCTAACCTTTGTGCACCTATTGCCTTCGTGAAATACCCCTTGTTTGAAATACTACTAATATACTTTTTAAATAATAAATAATAAAATACAATGTATTGTAACATATAATTTAAATTTTAATTGTAACTGAGCAGTTTTCTTGGTTTTATTTTATATGGAGATTTTACAGAGTAAAATACCCTGAGGTTGCAAATGAAATTTGCAAAACGTCGTCACTTTTCACAACAAATTGGACACAAAGAGTAGAACATACACTACCTGTTTATGTAAATGGATATACAGAATATGGACTTTATGAGAAATATGGAAACTATACTAGGTAAACTGCCCTGGAAATGCATATAAAATTTTTGATTTTAGAAATTGTCGAAGACAGATTATTTCTTTGAAAACAGCATTTTTTAAAACAGAATCTCCATCAGATATCGATGTTTACAACGAAGAAAATAACACCTACTTCCTGTATATGTGGATCAGAATAACTTTAGACCAACAAATTTTGTACCTATAAGTGAGACTGTGATCAGCGGACACCCAAATTATAGGCTTTGCGGAGATTTCAGGTAGTAAAGTGTCCTGAAAATGTAAGTAAGATTAGCGAAACGTCGGCAGTTTTGATAGATGATTCTCCATTAGTTATTGAATCTAATTCTAAAAAAAAACTTTACTACCTATTTATGTAGATTGGAGTAACATTAAACTATCAATTTGAGTATCAGTGACTAACGGATGTAAAAGATATGGAGACATTACTCGGTAAAGTGCCCTGAGAATGCAGACAAAAATTGACAAACATTGACAGTTTTGAAAACAGAACCTCCATCTCCAAAGAAACATTTTCGGTTTAATTTTATATCTCCACTATAAGAATTTCATATTACTTCAGTTTAGTTCGTTTTTCTTCTTCCAGTGCCCTAGAGATGTTGTGAGGTGGAGTAATCCCATCCTTTGTTTCCTCAACAAAAATTTAAGAATACAAATAGGGTGTGTTCATTCGAAAACGTCTAGTTGGCTGTGAAATTTCAAAAAAAAAGGATGACGAAACAATATTACTTTGATTATGACATCATTTTCTTTGATTATGACAAAAATACATAGCCTTCCAGATGACGTTTTCTATTGAACACCCCATACTTTTAAAGCATATCAGAAAGGGAAAGGGCATCAACATGTACGCCGCAGAATAGATTCTGTTTCAAAAAAGTACAATATTCTTTTTTCTAACCATCTTTTTTTCTCTAGCAATGCTTTCTTATGTAAGACAACGATAAAATATTAGAGATCTTGAAGACGTAAAAAATGCTCAAATTGTTTAACGTAAGACGCCAAGTGACGTCACTTCTTGTCAATTTCGCCGCCATTTTTGTGAGCTGTTGAGATTGATTTCTGAGTTGCGGCAAGATAACAACTCCTAGCTAGTTTCAAAATTCTCTGCGTGTATTATACTTTACCAAAGTTCTTTGATGTGATATACCGCAGTTGTTTTTGCATTAGACTTTACGTCTTTTGGCATGAATGCCCCTCAAAGCAATATGGCGGATGAACCTTTCAAAATATCAGGCGATTTTGATAACTTGATTGTGATCGTTGTTTCATGAGTTAGCTCTGACAAGTGGATAAGTCTGTTCACAGAAATGACGGTTTGAGACTTTGACATCAGAATGTAATGTCAAAAAAACAACAAGAGGTAGGTGAAGGCCCTTCTACTTGTCAACCTGCCTGCTCTTCAAGTTTTCCTTTGAGGGTGTCACTACTGACCAAGATCAAAAACGACATTTATTGTGGAAGATAAAAAAAAAGACGAAAATTTAAACTACAAATAAGCCCAAACTTATGAATAAAAGTTTGTTATTTTTGAAACTTTTTCTGCTTTGCAAATTGCAAAAAAAGTGTAAGATACAATTTGTCCCATACCCTCAGGTAAGACAAACTCTCGGACAAACTCCACTCAGCAACAACACAAAGAAACGATTCAAACGAGGACTCAACTGAGTCCCTCTTTGGGATTTTTCCTCCGCCGAACATGCAGAGTGAGAATAATCAGAAAAATCTCCAATGTGACTTTTTTTAAATTAATTAAAAGCGAATGTGAAAAAACAATATCAGAGCTTGAAGCTTCTGGGTTAACTGTCGCATTACTCACGGCCTAAAGTACAGATTTCCATACGTATCTGCTCTTGACGTCGAAACAAACCCTCAAAGCAACTCAGTCAACTCAAATAAAGCCACAGCCTAGTTATAAGCCAACAAATTAATTAAGATCTGTCCCGACACCCTTATCACTAAGGGCGACTCGAAGGGAGTTGATTCTTTGTTGTTACTGTTTCTAGTGTGAAAAGGAAAATGATATGTAATTGATGCAGGAGAAATTAGCATACTCGATGGTATACTCGGTTCTAACTTATGATTGGTGGGGAAAGGTTTGGTTTATGTTTATTCCGTTAATATGAAAAAAATCTGAACAAATACATTTAAAATTCAGTTGGAGGCCATTTAAAATACTTATCCACTAATGACTCAATTCCTCAACCTACTAAATTGATGAATAGATAGATATTTTAAATTTAATTAAGCAGGTTTTCTTTTTTTTGTTTTTGTTTTCTTTTAGTTTTAGTTCTTTTTCAGTTTAATCAAGCAGCACCACCAAGGGAGATAAGGTCTCTTCATATTCACCTCTGAGTTGAGGCAAGAAAACAATTCCTGGGAATTCGACATTGTGACATCAGAATCTTGCAAATGTTATTACAATGTCAGAGGGTTTGTAATGAGTCCTTCAGGTCTCAGGCACCTCAATTTTTTATTCTAGAACAGAATTATTCTGAAGACTTTAGCAAAGGTTATCGTATCAGTACTATAGTGCAGTTAGTGCTTTCCAATGGGCTTTTTTCTCACATTTTTTTGAATCAAATTACTATGCCACATAAAACCAAATACTGTACCATTCGAAGCAGTGTGGTTGGTGCTTTTCAGTGGCTCGCTTTTGATATTTCTGCAATACTACAGTTTTTTGGTGTCAATATAAAACCCAAAAAAAGAATTAAGTACCTACTATACAATCTAAAGTGTTTCCAGGGCTTTTAAGCCGTAGTCCAGTGGAATTTCTTACCGACGTTTCCTCTACAGCTGCGTGAGACATTATCAATGGCGATGAAGCCTTGGATGAAGCAATGGGCGAAATGATCTCCCGTGCTTCCCGAAGTGGACTCAGTCACGTCAGGAAGAAATTCCACTGGACCACGGCTTCAAAGCCCGGAAAACACTTTAGATTGTATTTTGAGCGGTCGTGAAAGCCTTCACAGTCTTATGAAGTACCTACTGGTCGAAACTAAATCTCTTTTGAATAATTTTTTCCGTGATCTTCTTCTTATGGCGCACTCTCCTTTCGAAGGTTGGCGATCCACATAGCTAACATTGTTCTGGATACAACTGCTCGAAAGATTTCATTCGAAGTGCATACAAACCATCTTCTGAGGTCTTTCAGCCAGGAGTTCTGACGTCTACCAATAGATCTTTTCCCTTGAACCTTTCCTTCAATTATTAGTCTCAGCATTTCATACTTGTTGCCTCTCATAACGTGGCCTATGTATGTGGTTTTTCTTTTTTTGATTAGGGCCATTAGTTCTTTCGGCTTTTTCATTCATCTAAGTACTTCTTCGTTCGTAATTCGTTGGACCCATGATATGTGAAGCAGTTGTAGGGTCCAGGGTGCAGCATTCACATCCGTACAGCAACACACTGAAGACATAACATCTAATCATGCGAACCCTGAGCTCCAAACTCAGATCAGGACTAGTACAAAATATTTTCATGTTTATTAATGTTTTCCTGGCTTGTTCGATTCTAGAACGGATCTCTCGTTTCGGATCAAACCACTTGTTGACTATGGTACCCAGATATTTAAAACACGAGACTTGTTCGATCTGATTGCCGTTAATCAAAATTGTTTCAGCAATGTGTCTCTTGGGGAACACTAGCAGTTTGGTCTTTAATATACATGTTCATGTCCAATCCGTATTGCTCACTATATTCACTTATTCTATTCATCATATTTTGCAGATCTGATATGTTATCGGCAAAGACTACGGTGTCGCCTGCGTATCTTGTATTGGTGAAACAAACTTTATTTATTTTGATACCTCCCATGTCTTACGCTAAAGCTTCTTTGAAAATTGCTTCCGAATAGATTATGAACAGGAGTGGTGACAAAATACAGCCTCTTCGGATTGACATAGTGTCAGATGTTCTTCCGTTTATTTCCTATCAATATAATTTCTCTTTTGTCAATCCCGGTTACGGATAATATATATACCATCTTTTGAGGCTTGACGCGTTTAAATGGCTTTCGGTAGTCAACAAAGCAAGCGTAAATATCTATGTTCATATCTTTGAATCTCTGTGCTATAACATTTAAGGAGAAGAGGGCTTCTCGAGTGCCTAGTCCATTCTGGAATCCAAATTGAGTGTCGTTTAATCTTAATTTTGACTACTATCTCGAGGACGTAGTGACTACTACACTACGTCCTCGAGGTGTTTTCCAGACTGCCCTTTCCGAGATTTCTAAAAAACAACATTTTTTTGAATCAAATTACAAAGACACAAGTGACTTGCTTAGTTCTTTCAGTTAGTGCTTTCCAGTGGCTCAATTTTTATATTTCTGAGTTACTACACAGTTTTTTTGTGTTAACTTAAAACCCACAAAAGAACTTCTGGTCGAATCTAAACCTCTTTTGATGTATTTTCTGGGTCCCTAAAGTACTACAATCCCATGGCGCAGCTAGTGCTTTTTAGTAAGCTCTATTCTGACAATTCTAAGTTAATTTACTAACCAACAAAAACACAGTATTATTCTGAAATAATTTTTTTATGAATTAGCTTGTCCATAATCTCATTAGTATAGATAGATGTGACTTTCTGAGTTCTGAGGGTAGACCTCAATTTCTGATACTACTTAATAGAACATTTCTGCATCACTCCCATAGTGCTATTTCTTCTTTCCAATGCCCTCGTTTGTGAGTTTTCTGAGAAATTTTAAGTTATTCTGGGTCAAATTAATAACCTCATAGTGCAATTGATATACTTGCCACTTCTAAGAAATTATTCCCAGTTAAATTACTAACCTACAAAACCAAGGCATTGTTTCGAACCAAGCTTTATTTGAATTAATCTTTAGGTACCTACATAGTCTCATTGTTGAGACATGTGATTTTCTGAGATGGGAATGTTTCTTACTACTTTTGTACTAATCTAATAATGCAAGTGTTGTCGATTGTAACATTTCTGAGAAATTACAGTTTCTCTGAGAAAAAAATTATTGTGTTTTTACTGTAAGTTCAACTAGGAAAAACAACTCAAACGAAGACTCAAATGAGTTCTTCTTTGGAACTTTTGCTTCACCATATCCCTCATCTGATGTGCATTTCTATTTTGTCGGTCATAAATTAAATAGAAACGCATGTTATAGAAACATTATCAGAGCTTGAAGTGCACGCATAGCTTCTAGGCTCAACTAGTGGTTACAATTTCCATAAAAGGTTACTCCTGAAGACGAAACAAACCCTCAAATCACATGGGTTTCGGTTTCAAATAAAGTCACAACAGTTATAAGCAACCAAATTAATTAAGATGTTTATGCGAAGCTGAGCATTGAGCAGTTTGATTTCCTGCTGCAGCGACAAAGGGTCAACAAGCTCGAAGTTGTGTTGGCGGCTTATTCGTGGATCGATCTTCAATTAAGTAGGTATTTCGGATGCCTCGGAATGTCCGCCCACGAAAACCCGAACAGATGTTGGCACTTGTTGCCATGATTTTTATACATCACGCTTACGTATTGATAGGTGCAGAATAGTAAGCATAATGAGAACGCTTTTTAATAGTCAAAGCTTGATTGAGCTAATTTGCGTCTAAAATGGTCACATCGACTTGTACAGAAACAAAACAGTTGAATTTGTGGAGGAATTATTATGATTCCAATGAATTGGAAAGTAAATATGTATTTGAAGTGAAGGAGAATGTGTATCGATTTGGGCGCTTTGCTTTAGAGCCCCGGCTCTAAAGCTATCGATTTTTGCATGCGCACCAGCTGCGACCTCCATAGAGAAATCTGATGGCAAAGGCCTTGAGTCCTGGACAGACAGAGCCCTCGTGACGTCAGCCTATTTACTTCGTAACATTTCAGCATTTAATAATAGTCTACAAAAAAACTTCAGACTGACTATTACTGCTTTTGGGTCTACACGGTCTTAAGGTTTCTTGAATGATGTATTTATGCTATCTACATGCTTCCAGAAATAAGCTCCAAAGTATTAAGTAGGTATATTGTTTTCTGTCCTTGAGTTTTCATATTTCTTTCATGGATTCTTTGTAGGTATGACTTATTGCATCTTTCACTTTCGTTTGACGACTGTGGGATGGTAAAACCAAAATTGCTCAATCCTGCCTTTCCCTAAAATACATATCGCTCCAACAAGTTGTATCAAAATATGACGGTTTGCCACGCATAATTCCTGAATCAATCCTGACCTAATGAATGAGTGGAACTCATTCATTCATCACATCGGTTTACTATCAAAACCTACGACAAAAGCATATCGTAGGGCCGCCCACATCAAATTTTGTTTGCTTTGTGCAGGAGCAGTTAGAGCGTAGGTATCCCCATAACAATAATAATCGTTCTTAATGCATGTTTTGGATGCATCCCGGATCGATAAATAATTTACATAATTTCGTTTGTTCAATTCGCAAAAATTGCTGCGACAACAGCAGAGCAAGCCAGGAGGCCGCATTATCGATTTTCCTTTCCAGTCAACAAGTCAGACCTTCCACGTTGCTCTTGACTTTATATGGGGGAGATAGGGAGCCGCCATGCTCTTCATAGTAGCAATTTCATGAATGGGACTTTGATGAATGAGCCCTTACTGTATTGATCGCCCCATAGGGTAAAATTTCTGCTGAAATTACAGGACGAACAGGTGCACACGGACTGCTCGTGCAATTCGGTCCCAGTTTATAAATACCTCGCACTTAGTGTCCGTTCGGCTGCCAGGAATGAAAATACTACGTAACTCGTGTGGGTTAATTTTAGCAGCCGAGTCAGCGGGAACGCTGTTTTGTCTGGACTGGCGTTCTCAATATTAGTTTCAATGCGTTTTAGGTTTCTGCGGTGGTGCATCGAATAAATTATTAAGACTAACCATGGGTATGCGCCTAATTGACCGAGCAAATATACCTAGGCAAACTCATTCAATTACTGCGCCCAACTGAGCATGAAACCCGCCTTTAATGGCAACTTAATCGAGTTGGAAATTAATACCAGTTTAAAGTCTATATGAGACTGACCTGTAATCGGGGGTGGTTCAATAACGGTACTGGGTCCGAAGAACGAGGGTGCGTCCGCAGCGGTGGTGACCGGGGTGTTGAGGTCTCCTGGCGAGCCTTCGGCACCAATGTCCCCCTCGGAGGCGCACACCGAAGCAGGGGTGGGACTGCCCCCCGAACTCGCTCCAGATCCCCCCTTGTACAGACAAGTATCGAAACTCAGCACGTTAAAGCGATGAGCCGCGGCCGCCGCTGTTTCCGTTAACAGAAACGCCGAAGAAACATGGGGATGATGATGATGATGCTGGTGGCTGGACAACGTGTCCAAAGTGTCCATTATCATTTTGCCACTGGGTTTTGACTCTTCCGGCTCCACAATATAAACCAGTTGCAGTCCACTGAACTATATGGCACCAAAGTTTTAGTCGCGAGCTAAGAGTCACTGATGATCACGGTCGTACCACCCGAGTTCCCGTTACGCCACCGCAATCCATGGCTTTCTTAACGAATCTAATGCGCTAAAAAGCGCACAATAAGTAAAAGCTCAAAAGCGCGCCTGTACGAGGTACCGCGTTCAAAAATAGTACCTCCAACCTACGACGAGGTCTCTGTGCGACTACACGGCGGCACGACGCGCTCAACCACTTTTATGAATGAACCGGCTGTGCCATATTTGGCCAACCAATGGTCGATCGCCTGTAGCAGCGGCACCTCCCCTCTGCCCCTACCATTTTGTGACGCTCAATGACGTCACTGGGACAGCGCTGGCGCCGCGAACAGGTTATACCGGGGCGCACGCTAAGTTCGTGCTCAAGGGGTGTCTTGGCGCGTGCCAAATCGCTGCAACGTTGCCGCTACGCTTCAAAAAGCTCTATGACACTAAGTTTTCTAAAAAAAAAAGAACTAACCTATTTCAAACTCCCCATTTCCATTTGACTAGTCCAACCAAAAAAAGTAGTTACCTACCAACATGCGAGTTTCGGGGGTAACTTACCATCTCCGATCAAACTCTCTAAAGTGACTTACCCAAGTACTTACACATGGTCCAATGAACCAAAATCTCATAGAGCTACTATAGATAGACATTCTTAAAATGTTTCTCGCAGCTGGTGCTATAAGGCACGGTGTTATTGAATTTTGGACGACACCTGCGGACGAAATTGTCGAATTAGGGGTTGGAATGTGGAATTTTTGGCAACGTTTTGCCGGAATTGGATTCGTTTCCGGGCAAATAAGAGGATGGTAAGTGGCAGCGGGGGCACAATGCGAATTTCGCCCCCTTTATGGAGATCGGGCCGAAGGTTCAATGACTTAAACGCGACCGTAAGTGACAAACTCGGACGCGCGGTGGAAGCTGCCGAAGAAATTTATTGTCATTAGATTTAGGAACTTTAAATTTAATTTTGGGTGTTTTTCCGTCACGCCCAGATCCAGTTAGTTCACAAACTTAATTTGACTTATTTCATTTTTCCTGTTCTGCACCAATACTTTTCTCCTCTGCCGTGTTTAATTGGACTTTTTCCGCACAGCAATTAAGTAAGTGTTACTTTCCCGCACTTGAATAAATAATTTAGAGAATGCGGTGGTTTTAATTTTTATAAGAGAAATAAATATGGAAATAACCATTTTTTTGTACGCTCGGTAATATATCAGTGAAATACATCAATCAGCAACCTTTGTGGTTTAAAGGCAAGAGAGTCACAACCTTCAAAGAGCAAATATTTCTCGCATACTTTTCAAAGCTCAGTAAATATCTTTGGTCACGATTTTCGATGATCAAATCACTCCACATAACACATGATGTCCTATGTATATCCATAAGAGATGCAAATAACATCCTGTAGGTTTTCAAAATATCGATGGATAAACATTTATATTAACCGTACATTTGAAGAATATGCATAACATGTTGCAGATTCCAAGTATATTTAATACTTGTTTGTCCATGGAATGCCTATTCCTTGAATGTGTGCGCCGGTTCAGAATGTGAATAGTCTAGGAATATTCATAAGTGACATATTCCGGTTTTGTATATTCCGGAACTTGAATTTCATGATTCAATTCACAATTCGTTTCATAAAAAAAATACTAATGGTATTAAAAGAAGTTTACTTTTAACACTAGTGCCTTAAAACGCTATTTTTAATTAACGTGTTACAATCGGATTTTTAAAGGATTTCTAGGAAATTGGACATTTTGGCAACAGAATCTGTAATGCACCATATGCATGGCCCTGGTTTTTGTATAGTAATACAAGGTCTCTGACTCATAGTAAGTTTCTGTTTGACGAAAAAACTTGATAAAAGACGAAAAAGTGCCACAAAGAAGACAAACTTATTAGAAATCGTAATGAAGAATTGGTAAAAAAAAAGTATGTTGGGCATTTTGGCAACAGAGTCTGTTCTGCTCCGTACGGCCGTCTTGATGTCTAGAATCACAAGGTCTCTGGTTGAGTCTCCGATCTCCGATATTTTATCTTTGTCATGGTTCAAGACGAAAATGTGCCACAAAAAAGACAATCTTATTAGAGATCACAATGTAGAAAGAGGTGGATCAAAATAAAGTATGTTAAGCATTTTGGTAACAGAGTCTCAACCGTATGGCCATGTTGGTGTCTAGTAACACAAGGTCTCTGGTTCATAGTAGGTTTCTATTAGGTGATAACAAGGACCTTTAAGTAGTAGATACCAACATAGTAGACAGCTTGTTACCAAAATATAAAAGGTACTTCTTTTAACCTATTTTTATATTCGTCATAAAGAAGCTCCTATATTTTATCTTTGTTTTGGCACAAGACGAAAGGGTGCCACAATAAAGACAAATTTATTAGAGATGGTAATGTAGAAAGCGAGAGGTAGAAAAAAGTATGTTGTGCATTTTGGCGTCAGAGTCTGTTCTGAACCGTATGGCCATATTGGTATCTAGTAGCACAATGTCTCTGGTTCATAATAAGTTTCTGTAATGTGACACCAGAGACCTTTAGTTAGTAGACACCAACATAGCTTTACAGGTTGTTACCAAAATATAAAAAGCACTATTTTTAATCGTCATAAAGAAGCTCCGATATTTTATCTTAGTTTTGGCACAAGACGAAAGGGTGCCACAAAAAAGACAAACTTATTAGAAATCGTAATGTAGAAAGAGATGGGTAGAAAAAAGTATGTTGTGCTTTTTGGCAACAGAGTCTGTTCTGAACCGTATGGCCATGTTGGTATCTAGTAGCACAATATCTCTGGTTCATAATAAGTTTCTGTTAAGTGACACCAGAGACCTTTTAGTTAGTAGACACCAACATAGCTTTACAGATTGTTACCAAAATATAAAAAGTACTATTTTAAATCTTTTTTTAAATCGTCATAAAGAAGCTCCGATATTTTATGATTACGAAAAGGTGTTACAAGAAAGACAAAGTTGTTAGAGATAGTAATGTAAAAAGAGATGGGTAGAAAAAAGTATGTTGAGCATTTTGGCATCAGAGTCTGTTCTGAACCGTATGGCCATGTTGGTGCTTAGAAACACATGGTCTCTGGTTCATAGGAAGTTTCAGTTAGGCTATACCAAGGACCTTTAATTAGTAGAGACTAACATGGATATACACCTTGCTACAGCAGCTATATCAGCCCACAAAATATAAAAAGTACTTCATTTAACCGAATTTTCGCCATAAAGAAATTCCGATATTTTATCCTTGTTTTGGCAAGTCTTTGTCTTGGCAAGACACTTGTTTTGCTCAGAGACTTTTTCAAGAGCATATTGGTTTTGGGATCTTCATCTGTAACCGTCGTTCGAGACTTTTTACTTTTTCCTCTATAGTTACAATTTCAGTTTTTCCTCTTTACCGCCTTTTAATTTTTTGATTACTAGTTTTTTTTACTAATTTTTACTCAAATCTCTTCTATTTGCGGTGGTAGTTGTTCAACAACAAAAAAAAGTCTATCGATTTAGGTATTTCTTCCTTCTCTAACACATAATAAACACAACAAAATACCAAAACAAAATTTACTGTCGTTTGGAGTTGTTTGCCTTCTTCTTTTACTGTAACTAGTTCAGTTTTCTCTTCCTCATCGCGCTTCCTATTTTTTCAAGTTTTTGTCTGTTTTTTTTTTAATTTTCATATTTTCTATTATTCTTTGTCATTGCTTGTTCAACTTGTTGATATTTCACTTTTTTTTCTATATCTAAATTAGACTTCTCTTTGGGTTTCCATTCTTTTGAAAGTTAAATTTTGACCCAAAAGTTAAACTTTTCTAACGAATGAACAATTATAATGTGAATTGATTTGTAATGAACATTTTTGGCCCAAAATGGGGTTTTTCAATTAATGATTCCTGTTTTTTAAGTTTTTTCTGCATTTCTGGCCCAAAACAAAAACTTTTGCAACACGAGCCAAAAATCGATTTTTGTTTGAAAGAATTTCAGTGTAAAGATGATTGACTTTTGTATGATGGAAAGGGGGTTGATAGAAACGCATTATTTGAGGTTTGTTAATTAATGTGATGGAGCTATCACAGATTGTGATGTCACATGTAAAAACCCGTAGGTCCTTGATAAAATGTTAATTTGACTGATTTTTAAAGTATTTATTTTTGTAGGTAATAGTTTAAGTAATAATATCCACTGATACGCCGAAAAACTGACGATTGAGCCTGATGAGGAAAAACTAGCCAATCATAGTGTAAAGTCTTGAAAAACTAAAGTTTCATTCCTCTATCAAAAATGTCATCATTTGGATTAAAACGTTCCAAAATTTATATTAAAATGGCTTAAATTCCAGTTTAACCAGAATTTCCAGCGATCTACCCAGTCTTTGTCTGGCCAAGACAAATACTGGGTAGATCTTGCCAAGACAAAGATAAAATTGTCAAAAACAAAGAATGGGTAGATCTTGCCAAGAGAAAGATAAAATTGTCTTTGTCTCGCCAAGACAAACACTGGGTAGATCGCTGGAAATTCTATTTAAACTGGACTTTAAGCCATTTTACTGTAAATTTTGGAACGTTTTGATCCAACTGGTGACATTTTTGATAGAGGAATGACACTTTAGTTTTTCGGGACTCTACACTGTGATTTGCTAGTTTTTCCTCCTCAGGCTCAATCGTCAGTTTTTCGGCGTATCAGTGGATATTATTACTTAAAATAAAACTTTTTCTAAAAAAAATTTCTCTCCCTATTACCTGTACATATTAACTAGAATAAGTAAAACTGTAAATAATGTATATTGTAACACATAGGCAGAAAGACCAATGAGGTCAATAGCCTTTTTTTCTTATGAAAAATAAAGATAATTTATATATATATGTATATATTATTTAAATTATTACCTACAAAAATAACTACTTCAAAAATCAGTCAAATTAACATTTTATCAAAGACCTTTTTATCAAACATTACACAGTCAAAATCACTTATGTATAACTCACACGCCTGGTTTATAAATTCACGTAAAGTCAAAATTTGCAAAAAAATTTTGGGACTAAGATTTTTTCAAATAAAAATCGATTTTTGGCTTTGTTCATTCGTTGGAAAAGTTTAATTTTTGGGTCAAAATTTAACTTTCAAAAGAATGGAAACCCAAAGAGAAGTCTATTTTAGATAGAGAAAAAAAAGAAAGATTAACAAGTTGAACAAGCAATGACAAAGAATAATAGAAAATATGAATTAAAAAAAAAAACAGACAAAAACTTAGGGGGGGGGGAGGGGGGGGAGGAGGGGGGGGCGATGAGGAAGAGAAAACTGAACCAGTTACAGTAGAAGAGGGAGGCAAACAACTCCAAACATCAGTAAATTTTGGTTTTGGTATTAAAGAAGGAAGAAGTACCTAAATCGATGGATTTTTTTGTTGAACAACTTCCGTGCACAGCAAATAGAAGAGATGTGAGCAAAAATTAGTGAAAAAACATCAAGAAATTGTTAGAAGATAAAGAGGAAAATCCTGAAATTGTAACTATAGAGGAAAAAGTAAAAAGTCTCGAACTACGGTTACAGTTGAAGATATCAAGACATTAAAATATGCTCCTGAAAAAGTCTCTGAGCAAAAACAAAAGACTGTTGTTAATGACGAAGGTGCTTCTACGAAAGTAATTAAAAAACGAATTCTAAAAAGAAAAAAGAAGTCAATTAGGATTGAGCACAAGTTGTTACAGTAAAAGGAAAGAGTTGCAAAAAAAAAGCCACCAAATCGTTGTTGTTCTCGTGGAAGAAAAATCTGAAGAAGATCGAAATACCAAATTCAATAACTACAAGGATATTCAAGAAATAAGGGTTTTTGAATGCAAAGTACCTAAAAAAAGGTTTTGAAGAGGCCAGTACTTAGTAAAAAAAAAGACTAACGAAAAGGAGAAAACCGAAATTGCGACTCTGGCAAACAACCTCAAACTACGGTTACTGTGGAAGAGTCCAACTTATATTACTGGTGAACAGAACGAGACCAAAACTTAGGGAAAGTTATTCCAATGAATAAAAAACATCAAGAAAAAGAAGGATGGAAAAGTATCTGAAATGTTACTGTTGAGGAACGCAAATTGCTAGAAGTTACTGTTCAAAAGAAATTTAAAAAACCAAATAAAAAAAAGTTTAAAATGAAAAATAAAAAAAATATCAAAATTAGCTCTTTTTCTTTAAAGTTGTCACCAGATCACTCACCAAAGTGTACAAAAAGTCACCAAATCTGGTGTAATTTTCGGGTATTATTCTCCTGCCCTTCGCCCCTTATCGATAACGATTGATTTAGTTTTATTAATTACGTTATGCTAAATTTATGTAACTGAAGCAGTAACAAGAAGGAATTTAAGACGTTTTACACATAATATTCCCGTTAATTTCAATTAGGCAATAACAACTGCAAAAACAGGGAAATGCGCGTAACATATTGGAATGCCGAACCCCCGCATTGCACAAACCACAACAAGACATTGACATATTGACAGTGAAACCGAGAGGCGAGCAAATTAGTGGGAAGCGGTTAATTTTCAAATTTATTTATAATACGAACCCAAACAAACAGACACCAACCTAAAGTAACCACGGACACGAGCGGCACGTCCCACGGGTCCCGAAAGCACCGGGTCTACCCACGGGGACCGCAATCAGGACCCACCACAATGTTGCCGCGTTTATCTCTCTCAATCATATGGTGCTCAAGTAGCTTACTATCCAGATTATCAATCTTATTTTTCTCACTTTTCTTTGGTCTAGAGGGTACGTATATGTAAGTACCCATTACTCGTCAGCTTCAATCGTTTTGGGATGCATGCAAGTGCGCAAATGTACAAACATGGAACAATGGACTGAAATGCAAACATGCTCGTGCAAGTTTAAATTTAGACCTTCGGTCATGGGAGTTATCACAATATTGAACACGAAAATAGTTCATTCTTACGTAAAGTGGAAAAAATCGTTCGTATACGCTAACACAAACAATTCGAATTTCGAGTTCGTAAAAATAACTATTGAACTCACTGCCGAGTCATACCTACGTCAGTACCTAGTTTATTGCGTTTTTTTGTGTGTTTTAGACTTTTTCTGCATTTATGGAAACAGATAGCAAAACTGCACGTTAGTTCCAAAACGTGCCCCATTGAACTCATCGCCATCTTTTATGGTTTCCAAGATCACAAATCATCCGAAATGAACCTCTAACTAACCCCACCTCACTATATACTCAACAAGGTTATTCAAACTCCAATGAAGTGACCTTTATTTGCTTTATTTTTAATTTTCAACATGGCGGTGACTGCATGCAATTCTTACGAAGTGTATAATGAAAAAACAAAAGACATATAAAGAGAATATACTCCAATCCAAAGATAATAACACACCATATTATGTGCTTCCAACCTGACAAATGATGACCACATCAATTGGTTGATGGTTATTGTTTTGTATACTTTTAAACTCAATGGTAATTCTTTATATGAATGCTAATATTGTTAGTTGTTTTTATTTTTTATTCTACCACTTTTTTTCTAATTTTAATTTCCTCCTTCAATAATTATGGAATTGTACTTTAGTTCTTTCAAAGCTTCGTCACAACTTTCAATTTGACAATGAAACATGTATGATTATCTGGTCTTGCAAAATTGATAAAAGAGAGGTAAAACTCTTAAGTCATCGGCTATTATGACAAAAATCATGAAGTCGGATCTCTCTGCAAGTACAGAAATATCCATCAAGCTTAATTTTGGCGTGATGAGGCGAAACATACAATCACCAATAGATGAAGAATATAATTTTGTTCTTCTCAGTGGAAGAAGCCGAATTGGTAATGGGATCAAAGCCTGTTGTAAGTCACAAAGAAAACTCAATTAATGTAGGTTATTTTTGAAGTTACTCAATTGGTCCTCAGAATATACATTGACCAAGAGCTCAAGCACTTGATAGAGGTTGTGGTATGGTCCAAACACAAGAATTGCGGATCTGGAAAAGATCGTGATAATGATGGTAACAGAGATTGAAGTAGCCATCTGAACGAACTTACATAACTGCACCAAATATGTTTATTGCTTTTAATGATGAAGAGACCAATCTTTCGCGCCAAGAGAACATATGAATGGACAATTGATAAGCTTCATCAAGTTTTTTTTCAACTTTTTTACAGTGATAGTTTCTGGCAACTTACCCTCCTCTTCAACACTTAGCAGTTTTTTCATTTTAATACCTTTTTCTAGAAGTGTGGTCTCCATCCTGGTAGCTCTTCAGTAATTTAAGTTTAGTTTAAGGTTTTCGCCTTCTTTCCCTAAAGACACAATTTCAGTTTTCTCCTTTTATTTACTTTTCTTTTTTTTATAATTACAGTCCTCTTTACAACCTTCTTAAGTACTTTTTGTTCGAAAACTCTTATTTCTTGATTAGCCTAGTAGTTCTTCAATTTGATATTCGGATCCTTCAGGTTTTTCTTCAGTATCTCTCAAGAGCGAGTGAGTGGTTTCAACCAGCCTTTTTCTTTTACTTTAACAATTTGTTCTCTTTCTTATTCCAGGTCATTTTTCTTCTTTAGAATATGTCTTTTTAAATACTTTCAAATGGGCATCTTTGTTAATAATAACTATGTATTGGATTTGCTCAGGGACTATTTTATAAGCATATTTTAATGTCTTGAGAACATCTTAAACTATAACAGTTGTATAGCAATAATTTCAGTTTTTTTCTCTTTGTCGCCCTTCAACGTCTTGATTACTAGTTTTTTGACAACTTTTATTTTCAGGTTCTCGACTCAATTCTGTTTGCCGTGGAATTTTTCAACACAAAATGTTATCGATTTATGTAATTCTTCCTCTTCTAAGTAAGCAAGAAAATACTAAAACAAAATTTACTGTTGCTTGGGGTTGTTGGCCTTTCTTTTTTACTGTAACTATTTTCGTCCTCGTCGCCTTTGTTATTTTTTCAAGGTTTTCTGTCTCATTGTTTTTTATTTTTCATATTTTTTTCTTATTCTATGTAATTTTTTATCTATCAAATCGGACTTTTTATTGGGGTTTCACTCTTTTGAAAGTTCAATTTTGACTCAAAATTGAACTTTTCCAACGAATGAACAACTGCGATGGGACGATAATCCGTGTGTGTGCGATGATAAAATGTGTTTTTTAACGATAATCCTGGTTTTTCTAACTTTTTATACCATTCTAGCTCGAAAAGGATCTTAAATAGAGTATTAGTCAAAAGTCTATTTTTACTAAAGAGTTTTGGTCCGAAAAAAGACCTATTTTGACCAATTTTTGAGAGTTTTTACATTATTTTAGCTTAAAATTAAAATTATTTTAAGTTTGTGCTACTGCAACTATCTGCAACCGCTTAAGCAAATATCTACTTCTTTTGGACTTAATTTTGTCTGGTAATTTTTCTTCAACTTTTTTTTATAATAAAATTTCATTTTTGTTCATATTTTTTTATTTCATTTTTTATTCATATTATTTGTTGTAGGTATATATATTTTTGCAATGATCTAACATGAACTTTTTATTCAGTTTTCATTCTTTCGAGGTAATTTTGACCTAAAATTGAATTTTTCTAACAAATAAACAATAATTATAATGTAAATTGATTTGCAAAGGAAAAACTTTGGCCAAAATGTTTTTTTTTAATTAATAATTCTCGATTTTTCAAGTTTTTTTATGCGGTGTTGACCAGAAATAAAGGTTTTAAGTCGACTGAAGCCTCAAATTTGAAATATTCTAAATTAGAGCTTTTACCTTCATCTTTTGGGCTTTATTGTTTTAAATTTTCTGATTTTTCTATTTTTCGTTACTTTTAGAGCTTTTACTTTTTCTTTCTTATTGTTTTTTTATTTTTCATATTTCTCTATTCTGATTATTTGTCATGTTTAGGTGATTCGTTATTTTTTTATTAATATAAATTGCCGGTGGTTTCTAACCGATTTAGCCCTAATTTTAACCTAAATTCCACTAAATTTTACCCTAAAATTGAATTTCTCCAAAAAATATATTCATTTGTGGTTTTTGGATTTCCAGACGGTATGGGTGGTTTCTAACCGATTCAGTCCTAATTTTAACCAAAATTCCACTAAATACCCCAATTTTGCCCTAAAATTTTATTTCTCCAAAAAATATCAAAATTTGTGTTTTTTTGACTTTTAGATGGTATGGGTGGTTTCTAACCGATTTAGCTCTAATTTTAACCTAAATTTCACTAAATACCCCAATTTTGCCCTAAATTTATATTTCTCAAAAAAATATAAAAATTTGTGGTTTTTGGATTTATAGACGGTATGGGTGGTTTTAAACCGATTTAGACATATTTTAACCTAAATTCCACTAAATACCCCAATTTTGCCCTAAAGTTTTGTCCTAAAATTGCATTTCTCAAAAAAATATCAAAATTTGTGTTTTTTTGATTTTTAGACGGTATGGGTAGTTTCTAAACGATTTAGCCCTAATTTTAACATAAATTACACTAAATACCCCAATTTTGCCCTAAAATTTCACCCTAAAATTGTATTTCTCCAAAAATATAAAAAATTGTGGTTTTTGGATTTATACGTAGAAGGTATGGGTGGTTTCTAACCGATTTCGCCCTAATTTTAACTTAAATTCCACTAAATACCCCAATTTTGCCCTCAAATTGTATTTCTCCAAAAAATATAAAAAATTGTTGTTTTTGGATTTATAGACGGTATGGGTGGTTTGTAACCAATTTAGCTCTAATTTTAATCTAAATTCCACTAAATACCCCAATGTTGCTCTAAAATTGTATTTCTCCAAAAAACATAAAAATTTGTCGATTTTGGATTTATAGACGGTATGGGTGGTTTCTAACCGATTTAGCCCTTATTTTAAACTAAATTCCACAAAATACCCCAATTTTGCCCTAAAATTTTGCCCTAAATCTGTATTTCTCCAAAAAATATAAAAATTTGTGGTTTTTTGATTTTTAGATGTATGGGTGGTTTGTAACCGATTTAGCCCTAATTTTAACCTAAATTCCACTAAATACCCCAATTTTGCCCTAAAGTTGTATTTCTCCAAAATATATCAAAATTTGTTGTTTTTGGATTTTTAGACGGTATCCGGGTGGTTTCTAACCGATTTAGCCCGAATTTTAATTTAAATTCCACTATATATCCCAAATTTGCTCCAAATTACTCAATAGACGCTTTGTGAAATTTCTAAACGATTGCTCCTAATCTGTACTTGAATTTTTGCGCAAACTCGAAATTTGCAAGCCTAAAGATTTCGAGCGATTTTTACCTGATTTAGGCCCTATTCATAATATGAAGTTTTCTAAAAAATCCAAATTTGCAAGCTTAAAGATTTTGAGTCATTTTTAACTGATTTTGGCCCTATTCATATACTAAATTTTTCTAAAAACTCAAAATTTTACACGCTCGAGGTCATTTCTTAGCTATTTTTGGCCCTAATCCTAACATGACCAAAACACCAAACTTTCCAATCCATCTCCATCCATCTTCATCCACTTTTTTCAATTATCTTGGTGCAAAACTTATTTTTGCTAAAAGCAACAAATGAAAAGATTTGAATCAGTTTTGAATTGAATTTTTCGGAAAAAATAAAACTTTGCATTTTTAGGCAACGTGAGTAGTTTTTAATCGATTTTTATTTTTACACAGCATTGTTTTTGATATTTAGAGTTCGTTTTGACACAAGATTGGACTTTTAGAACGAGTGAACAGTTGTAGTGCGTGCAAATAGATTTCAGTTCAAACATTTTTGCCCTTACGCTGTGTTTTCTTATTATAAATGATACCTAATTTTTAGGTTTTTTTTTAATATGATATTGGGCCAAAATAGAACTTTCCCAGCGAGACAAAAATAAGTATTTATTGAAGGAATTATGGTCCGAAAGTCGTCTTAGACCAAACTTTTGAAAACTTTTAATCGATTTTGAAATAAAATTAAAACAATGTTCAATTTGTGTCTACACCATTTTCACATGTAGTTTAGAAAGTATCATCTGTATTTTAGAAAACGTCACTTGGATTTCAGATATACCACTTGTATTTCAGAAATCGTCACTTGTATTTCAGAATAGTCAGTTGAATTTTAGAAAGTATCATTTGAAATTTAGAAGCATTCACATGTATTGTAGAAACCATCAGTTAGATCAGATGAATTTCAGAATTCGTCATTTGATTTTTTTTCTTTCCGTTACTAAGACGGCAGCATTAAGAGCTAATTTGTGCGAATAAAGTCCAATTTTTTAGAAGATATATTGTGTTTAAGTGGTTTTTGAGTCCTTCACTTTTGCACTGTACTTAAGTTTTTGAAGAACTCCACTCAAATCCAAATAACAAACTTTGTTTCCAAAACAATTTTCTGAAATTCAAGTGATATCTTCTAAACTACAAGTGACGCCTTCTGAAATACAAGTGATATATTCTAAAGTCTAAATGATTGTTCTGAAATTCAAGTGTAGTTTTCTGAAATACAAGCGACTATTCTGAAATACAACTGACGATTTCTAAAATCAAAATCACTAATCTGAAATACAAGTGATATATTCTGAAATCCAAGTGACTGTTCTAAAATACAAACGATATTTTCTAAACTACATGTGAAAATGGCGTAGTTATCTGCCTCTTTTGGACTTATTCTTGTTGCTTTTCATTTAATTTTTTAAATTCTTATTTTTCCTTTAGTGTTTATATTGTTCTGTCTTGTTCCTTTCTGATGTTTCGTTCAAATTCTCGATCTGTACTGTTATAAATTTTTTCATCGATCTAAACTGGACCTTTTGTTATATTTTTATTCTTTCTAGGTGATTTTTACCCAAAATGAAATTTTTACAGCTAGTGAACAATTGTAAAATAATGTAACTTGCATTGAGTTAATTATGGAGCAAAACAGTGTTTTTAAATTATTAATATGTAGGTACCTAATGTTTGAGGTTTGACTTTTCCAACAAGTTAAAAATGGAATTTTATTGAGAACACTTTGCTTCCTGAACGAAACTGTTTTGGCAAATTTTAAAGGATTTTAGACTATTTTGACTCAAATTTGAAAATATTTTACATGTGTGCTTCTACATATCTCTTTTGGACTTTTTTTTTAATTTCTAAATTTTGTCAATTCGGCGCTTCTGCAGTTTTCAATTAATTTGTTTCTTTTTTAATGTTCTTGCATTCTTCATAATTTTCTAGTTTACTTATAATTTGTCATGTATATCAGAGTTTTTTGGTCTTCTATATATCCGCAATAAAAAATTTATAACGAGGTTATAAATAATTGATGTTTATTGAGAAAATTATGGTCCGATAAGGGACCTTTTTTCAGCATATTTGTGAAAGTTTTTGATAATGGCAACAATGCGTACCTATAAGCAGTTTTTTTTTACTAGGAATCAAAGGACGAACATTACATCATACAAGTACTTAAAACCCCCAATAAGTTGCGTTTCATAGGATAGTTCCAATTCCAATTCACTTAAACTTTCCCTCAACATAAAAACTTTATTCAATATATTTTTTTGCAATTTTTACAGAAAATAATAAAAAAAAAATTTAGAAAATACTCTGACACTCCATTTTAACGTGCAGAAGGCCCAGGATTTAAAATGTTTTTGTATCTATTTTTGCCATTTCAGAAACTGAATAACCTTCTTCCCTTAAACGCTCAATTTTTCCCATTTTAAAAAGTCTACTGATGATTATGTGATGAAAAGCATATGTCACCAGCAGAGAGGTTTAACATTTTTAAAGTTCAATGTTTGGTTTGCCTCATCATTTTGATGTCTTAACAGCTTACTTTGTCACTTGCTCAAAAAAATATGTTTTCTGAGGAAAAAACAATTGTACATCCAAGCATAAGTACCTATATCTTTGTTTACCCGCATTTTACTGTTTAAGAAAGCAATACCCACGTGACTTGTTTTTATATAGCATTTATACTTAGCCACTTCTTTCGTTCATTTTTTAATATCTCTCTTTAATATCTATTTTTAATATATTTTGAGGAGTAAATCCCACTACTTGAATAGACGTATTTTCGAGAATAAATCTGATTTTTCTTCTGTTTGCTCGATTTCACATTTAATGGGTATTTTGTCACCCAACACCTCCGCATTTAAGGAGTTGATATTATTAGCCGAGGCGCTTCTATTTCGAAATTGTGTTTCAAAATAACTGGACACTTTCTCAGTGAATTTATGTCTCGAGCAACTGCTACTAAGGCACAACAATACGTTTTCTAAGACGGTGAATAAATCACCGACAAGAGGAAGAGGTTTTTGGTTAGTTGCTACACGAAAACGCGTAATGCCCTATTAGAGTAAAAGCGAATCTCTGTAGAGCATCAGAGTTGAGTCACAATACAAAGGTACAGAAATAATTATAGACGTTGAACTCACTTCCAAGTCACGTATGAGGAGAGTTTTACGTCAAAAAACCAAATCCTGTGTGTGTGTGTGTGTGTGTATGTATTTTTAAAATTGCGTAACGCTCATAGGCCCGATTATGCACCAGCTGATCGGTCTGGTATTTTTAGTGATGATCCAGTGCTATTTTTGAAAACACAGTTTCGGCAATACCGGCACGTCCTTCACCTCGAACTTCCATACACCCAACTTCCAGACGAGCCCCCGTAGCACTTACTCCCCCCGACCCCCAACGGCATTGACCGTCTCTGTTGATGGGAGTGGGGAAGGCCGATCACATGACTTAGGGGATGAGAATCCATGAATGAATGTGACGTCAGCACGAGCCGACACGAGCCCCGGCTAACAGAGCCTCTTGTGGGGTGTGGTTTGCCCTCATCGACGCCGGATCGATTCACAGGTGGTGTTTTTTTTTACCCCCTTGAGGCCGATACATTGTAGTTTTATGGGGGATGACGCAAATGGTTTATTTATGGAGAAGACGTAATAATATGGTTCTTGGTAAAAGTAGACCTCGTTAAAAAAAAACTGGGGCACTATGACATATTGTTGAATGTTTTATTAAGGATTGTCAGAGGTTAGGTAAAAGATTAATAATAAACACTCTTTGTTCCATTATACACAAATGTACTTTCCTTTTATGTAATGGTATAAAGAGAGTGGGAGTCCGGGAAACATGGAGCCATTAGTAAACACATTCAACTTTGACATTAACGGAAATATCAACTTATCCGCAATGTTCGAGATAAAACATTTTCAAATTCGAACTGTTGCTTCAAAATTGGTTAACAACCAGATGAGGGGAAAATTGCGAGATAAAAAAACTACCCCGAAATGGAAAATAAACGAGTAACAGGCACGTTGCATGACCTAGAAGCAGGGTGTTGGCATTTTAGTGAATGAAAACAGGACGTGGGCGAGAAAAGCGCACTCTCTCGTAAACAGGGCGGGGAGACAAGGGATGAATGGGTCTGTTGTTGTTGCACTTTTCCAAGTAAAAGTAGCCATTGGCGTCCCCATTAAGAGCCCTCGCTTTTGCGAGAGGAAAACCAGGTTAAGTTTTAAAGTGGAGAGCCTACGATTAGTTTTTTGAGTGCGGCGAGAGGGGAGGTATTGAGGGAATAATCAACCAGCAGTTTAATAAAAATCGCGTACATGAGGTAGTTAATATTTAAAAATTCAAGTTGAAACAGGAAGGTTTGAGCGAATGGGTGAAAGAATAAAGCGTCTTAGCATAGAACGTCTCAAGCAACAAGATGCTGTCTTCAAGAATTCAATTCACAAGAAGGCGAGAAAGTGACAAAATTCGATTTATTGTATACGTTTTACTTTTCCACATTTTCACCTGACCTTTGTCTACTTTTGTTCGATAGATTGAGAGTCTAGCGTTTAACAGTAAAGTTTGAATACCACTTAAGAAAAGTGATGTTTTGGCTGTACAATCGTGGCAATAAATTGAAAAAGACAAAACGATTATCTACTTCACTTAACCAACACTTTGGACATTAGATCAAACCAACAGAAGCCTGAAGAAGTAACTACATTTTAATGGCATTTAAAAAGATTTTCGTGAGCGTAATGCGGAAACGTATAAATAAACACAAGGATATCCGTGAATGACGAGGGTGAGGTGTGGGTGAGGAGGGACTGTCGAAAACACTAACATAAAAGAGTATAAATAAATAATTATTGAGGAAAATTACAGACCTGAGAAAAGAGGTTTTCTATTGATATCTAAATGACCCATTTGATATTTGGTATATCAAATCATTACGTCATAAGTCATTTTCGATTCGCTAATTGATTCTGGTTATTGCTAATATAAAGTCCGTTCTTTTTGAGACTCAATTTAGCCACTGAAACCCCGATCTTTAATTTGAAACATAGTTTATGCTATAAGACTGTTAAGGCTTTTAGGACTGGTCAAAATACAACAAGTGTTTTCCGGGCTTTGAAGCCCTGTTCCGGCTATAGATTGGCACCACAAAATGCAGTGGCAACACGAGCATTACGGAACACAAGAGAAGCTGCAGGCTGGGACAAACACAAAAGTCAACAGTAGCAGAGTAACAGAGCACGCGCTGTCTCCGAAGGTCACGATATCCTTTTCAACGAGGTGGATATCTTATATCAATCGCAGCGTTTCTATCCGAGCCTAACCAGAGAGGCCATTCAGATCTTTAAACACGACAACAATTTCAACAGGAAGGGGGAAATGTTGTACAGAGCAGAAGCAGGCGACATCCACCAGTGTATTTTAGATCCAATACTACATGGCAGATGGATCTCAGTTCGAGAAGCAGCCCATATTGCTCTGTCACACCAATTTATCGATCAACCCATTTGCATACTAGGCTCAGGGTCTACCCCTCATCAGTACAGCTTTGGCTGGTCGACAAATTGGGGGCCGCGATTTGGTAGTTTAAAACCGGAAATGTACGAAGTACCGGTGAGATGTTGTACAGAGCAGGAGCAGGCGACATCCACCAGTACACAATGTACGAAGTACCGGTGAGATTTTAGATTCAATACTGCATGGCAGATGGCTCTCAGTTCCAGAAGCAGCCCATATTGCTCTGTAAACCGGAAATGTACGAAGTACCGGTGAGATGTTGACAAATTGGTGATCGCAGGTACTCTTTTCACTTCGTTCTGGTTCCGATAACCAGAGAGGTACAGAGCAATATGGGCTGCTTCTCGAACTGAGAGCCATCTGCCATGCAGTATTGGATCTAAAATACGCTGGTGGATGTCGCCTGCTCCTTCTCTGTACAATACCTCACCGCTACTCCGTACATTTCCAGTTTTAAACCGACAAATCATGGTCCCCAATTTGTCGACTAGCCAACGCTGTACTGATGAGGGTAGATCCTCAAACTAGTATGCAGATGGGTAGATCGACAAATTGGTGATCTCAGGTACTCAGGAAAGAGGGAATTACGTTTTTATATACAGACTGGAAGTGAGTTCTACGACCTACTTTGAGTACGCCGAAACCCCGCGCCACCCTTACCCCCACCCCAGTTCCTCTACCGCAGCGCGACGGCGGGGGAATAGATACCACATAGCTCACCACAGTCGAGTCAGTCAACGTCGGGAAGCACGGGAGATCGCTTCGCCCAAATACAAAAGTCAGCAGTAGCAGAACACGCTCTCTCTCCGAAGGTCACTATATCCTTTTCAATGAGGTGGATATCTTATATCAGTCGCAGCGTTTCTATCCGATACTAACGAGAGAGGCCATTTAGATCTTTAAACACGACAACAATTTCAACAGGAAGGGGTAAATGCTGCTAACAAGAACAGGAACAGGCGACATCCACCAGCGTATTTGCTCTGTACCTCGCTGGTTCCCGGAACCAGAACGAAGTGAAAAGAGTACCTGTGGTCACCAATTTATCGATCAACCCATCTGCATACTAGTCTCGGGGTGTACCCCTCATCAGTACAGCTTTGGCTGGTCGACAAATTGGAGACCGTGATTTGGCGGTTTAAAATCGGAAATGTACGAAGTACCGGTGAGATGTTGTACAGAGCAGGAGCAGGCGACATCCACCAAAGTATTTTACATTCAATACTGCTTGGCAGATGGCAATCAATTCGAGAAGCAGCCCATGTTGCTCTGTAAACCGGAAGTGTACGGAGTCCCGGTGAGATGTTGATAAATTGGTGACCACAGGTACTCTTTTCACTTCGTTCTGGTTCCGATAACCAGCGAGGTACAGAGTAATATGGGCTGCCTCTCGAACTGAGAGCCATCTGCCAAGCGGTATTGGATCTAAAATACGCTGGTGGATGTCGCCTGCTCCTGATCTGTACAACACCTCACCGGTACTCCGTACATTTCCGGTTTTAAACCACCAAATCACGATCCCCAATTTGTTGACCAGCCACAGCCGTACTGATGAGGGGTAGACCCCGAAACTAGTATGCAGATCGGTTGATCGACAAATTGGTGACCACAGGTGCTCAGGAAGTGGGAAATTACGTTTTTAAATGCAGACTGGAAGCGAGTTCTACGACATACTTCAAATGCGCTGAAACCCCGCGCCACCACTACCCCCACCCCAGTCTCTCTACCGCAACGCGACGGCGGCGAAATAAATACCACGGAGCTCACCACACTCGAATCAGTCAATGTCGGGAAGCACGGAAAATCGCTTCGCCCATTGCCTCATCGCCTTTGGTAAAGTCTGCCGCAGCTGTAGACGAAACGTCAGGAAGAAATTCCATCGGACCACGACTTCAAAGCCCGGAAAATACTTTACATTGTACAGTTTATGCTAACCATACTTATCGAAGAACAATATATTCGACCTGCAAAATTTTCTGATTTGCTTTACGGTTGTTTGGTGAAAATGTCGGGGGTTGAATTTGATTGTGATATTTATAAAAATCAAAGTTACGAAACAAAAAGACGTTATTATTCTTCAGCTGTAATATAGCAAATTCCAAAACCATTCCAAACTAATACCAACCCCCAAATAAGCCGATTGATGGATCACTGAACCAAAAGTTAAGGCGTCTAAATATGCAAATTTGGAATTTTTTGCAAAATGCAGATTAGAGTTAGGTCCAAAGTCGACTAAAAATGACTGAAAGCATCTATAAATGGAAATTTGAAATTTTGGAGAAAGCCCGGTAAGAATGATTGTTTTTAACCTATCTTGGGTACATTTTTTAATCAAAACCATTTAAAAATAACCTACTCGAAGCATTTGAAAAAGCAAAGTTGAAGTTAATGGAAAAACTCAGGATAGGATTGGATTTAATTTACACGAGGCGCCTAAAAAGAAAATTTGAAGCTTTTGAAGGGGTTAAAATCTATTAAAACTAAAAAAATTGAATTTTATTATAAAATTAGGAAATACTGATTAAAATGTTCTATTTTGTTTTTTTTTAATAAAATTTATTTTTGGACCAGTAAACAGAATTTGATAAAAACCACGGAAAATAAAAACTTGAGGTTTTACCAGAAATTTAGATTATGATTAGAACCAAAAGATATTGAAAAATTACTTTTCCGAAAATAAGTGGAATGCCTCAAAGTGCAAATTTGTTTTTTTTTTAGAAATTCCGGTTAGGATTATGCAAAAATTGGCTGAGAATCACTCAAAGCTTTTAAAAATGCAAACCAAAAGTTCTTGGAAAATTATTGATTCGAATTAGGGCCAAAGTTAATTAAAAATAACTGGAAGGGTCTAAAAATGCAAATTTGAAGTTTTTAGAAAGTCAGGTAAGAACTAGAACTTTTTGCCAAACAAAGTTATTCAAAACGTTTAAAAATGCAAATTTAGTCTTAGAAACAATAGCACTAGTATCGGTGTAAAAAAATATGTTCAAAAATTGTACAAAGTTTCTAGAAAAACAAATTTTTAGCCTCTGGCGAATTTCTGCTTCGCATGAGAGGTAAAATCGGATAAAACCGAGCCACAATGTCTAAAAAATGTATATTTTGATGTTTTTTGAAAATTTTTATTATAGGAAGGAAATCAGGCAAAACTGATTCAAATACTTCTGTTGTTCTTAGCAAAATTTACTTTTGGGCGAAAATCAGTGCAATGCTTCAAATTCAAAACGCATCAAAAATGCAAATTTATTATTCTTTGTGAGCAGTCAAAAATGCAATTTTTGCAAAATTTTTGTTTTGGATTAATGCCAAAATATGTGCGGTTAAACGCTTTTAAAAAAAAGTTCTGTAAGAATTCGGATTTTTGACAAAAACCGGGTAGCGTTTTTACCAAAATTGGCTATAAATTACAAAAACAAAAATGTGAGAAGTATTTGCGTAAAAAAAATGCTTTAAAATTACACAAGGCGTCTAGAAAAGCAAATTTTAAGCATTTGGAGAAAAAAAAATTTAAAAAACATGTTCAAAAATTGTAGAAAGTTTCTAGAAAAACAAATTTTTAGCCTTTGGAGAATTTCCGCTTCGCATGAGAGCTAAAATCGGATAAAAACGAGCCACAGTGTCTAAAAATGTATATTTTGATGTTTTTTTGAAAATTTTCATTTTAGGACTAAATGAGGCAAAACTGATGCAACTACTTGTGTTGTTCTAGGTAAAATTTATTTTACTACTTTTGGGCGAAAATCAGTGGAATGCTTCAAACTCAAAACGCATCAAAAATGCAAATTTATTATTCTTTGTGAGCATTAAAAAATGCAATTTTTGCAAAATTTTTCTTTTGGATTAAAGCCAAAATATGTGTGGCTTTTAAAATAAAGTTCTGTAAGAATTCGGATTTTCGACGAAAATCGGGTAGTCGTTTTTACCAAAATCGGCAATAAATTACAAAAACAAAAATATGAGAAGTATTTGTGTAAAAAAATCGCTTAAAAATTACCCAGGGCGTCTAGAAAAGCAAATTTTAAGCTATTGGAGAAAAAAAAAATGGGTAAAAAAAAATGTTCAAAAATTGTAGAAAGTTTCTAGAAAAACAAATTTTTAGCCTTTGGAGAATTTCCGCTCCGCATGAGAGCTAAAATCGTATGAAAACAAGCCACAGTGTCTAAAAATGTACATTTTGATGTTTTTTTGAAAATTTTCATTTTAGGACGAAATGAGGCAAAACTGATTCAACTACTTCTGTTGTTCTTGGTAAAATTTATTTTTGGGCGAATATCAGTGGAATGCTTCAAACTCAAAACGCATCAAAATGCAAATTTATTATTCTTTGTGAGCATTAAAAAATGCAATTTTTGCAAAATTTTAGTTTTGGATTAAAGCCAAAATATGTGTGGTTAAAGGCTTTAAAAAAAAAGTTGTGTAAGAATTCGGATTTTCGACAAAAATCGGGTAGTCGTTTTTGCGAAAATCGGCAATACATTACAAAAACAAACATGTGAGAAGTATTTGCGTAAAAAAAAAGCTAAAAATTACACAGGGCGTCTAGAAAAGCAAATTTTAAGCCTTTAGAGAAGTTCAGCTCATAATTAGGGCCTAAATTGGATAAAACAGACCCACATTGTCTGAAAATGTAGATTTTATCGTTTTTTAGTGAATCTCAATTTTAAGACAAATTATCATTATCAAGCAAAACTGACTCAAATATTCCATTTTGTGTTTTTTTAGAAAAATAATTTTTGAGCCAAAATAAGTGAAATTTAATCAAAAAAGTCTCAAACTGAAAACTTGATGTTTTCATTTTGAGACGGTGAAAGAATGACAATATTGAAAAATTATTCAAATTATTAATTCAGCATGCAAAGATAACAAACTTTGAATTTTTGGAAAAATGTAGGTTAGTTCTGGTGCTAAAATTGATTAAAAAGGCTTAAAGTTTCTAATAATGTGAATTACGAGTTTTTCAATAAACTCGGGGTGAAAGGTTTCACGGCCGGTCAAAATACAATCTAAAGGGTTTTCCGGGCTTTGAAGCCGTGGTCCAATCGAATTTCTTCTTTAAGTTTCGAATACAGCTGCGGTAGACATTATAAAGGCGATGAGGCAATGTGCGAAGTGATCTCCCGTGCTTCCCGACGTTGACTGATTCGACTGTTGTGAGCTCCACGGTATTTATTCCCCCGCTGTCGCACTGCAGTGGACAGCGGGGATTGGGGTGGGGGTAGTGGGGTGCTCTACTACTGCTAACTTTTGTGTAGAGCTCGCTCTCTCCCAAGGTCACGACGTTCTTTTCAACGAGGTGGATATCTTATATCAATCGCAGCGTTTCTATCCGAGAATAACGAGAGAGGCAATTGAGATCTTTAAACACGACAACAATTTCAACACGAAGGAAGAAATTACGTTTCTGAATGCAGACTGGAAGCGAGTTCTACGACATACTTTAAGTGCGCCGAAACCCCACGCCACCACTACCCCCACCCCAGTCCCTCCACTGCAGCGCCACGGCAGGGGAATAAATACCACGGAGCTCACCACAGTCGAATCAGTCAACGTCGGGAAGCACGGGAGATCACTTCGCTCATTGTCTCATCGCCTTTGATAATGTCTTCCGCAGCTGTTTACCAAAGGTCTGGAAGAAATACCATTGGACCGCGGCTTCAAAGTCCAGAAAAAACTTTGACTTGTATTTTGATGGGCCGTGAAAGCCTTTACAGTCTTATGAAACGCCTCTACGGGGAGAATGTATCGTGAAGTAAAATGTATTAAAATAGTATTTTTTCTAATTTTGACATATAAAGTGGCACATTTCAATACTGCTGACAGTGACATAACTTCCTACTTTTCGTAACTAGTTATGAAAAGTAAAATATTTCGTAACTGGTGATGAAAAGTTCGTTTCACCACCAGTTGCAGGTTTCGGTTGTGGCACACCGTTGCTACAGTTTTACGGTATTAAGTAGATACAAAGTGGTTTAAAAGTAAATACTGAAGTTTTATAATAATAACTCTCTCTCTAAGTAGGTATTTGTAGTAAAAATTAGAAAAAATCTTGTATGAAACACGTGACGAAAAGCTTTTTTTGTGTATCTCATTCAAATTCATTCGCTACACAAAATCGGACTTTTCGTAACTGGTTACATAAATAGCTATTATTAAAGGAGGAAAACCGTTTCTAAGGCTTTGAATAGGCTATGATGTTTGACTGATATAAGGCAACATTCTTGAGAGATTACTTTTAGAACTTCTCTTTATCTTCTAAACAGACTTCGGTCACTTTTATTTTCATTTTACTATATGAAAAAGATAATGTTGCGAACTCGGGGTTCGATAATTCCAGTGTAACGATTTAACACGAAAACACTATTTATTTATTCCACAAATACACTCGACTACTAAATAACTCAGTACTTAACACTTTATAGCCTTCTATTATCGCTTCGTAACTTTAGCTTACTTATAGCTCGATTAAAATACGACTACTCCTAACCGGGCGCTCTATGCGCCTTTTATATACGATCCTAAAATTACAGAAAAACCTAGAAAGTTCTTTATAAGAATTCTTGAATAATCTCACATAAAAAAACGGTTGTAAACAAGTGCCTTCTAGATTAAGCCAGCCGAGCAATAAATCACTCGTGTCAGCCATGACGCAGGGCGGATAGGTCGCGAAGCTCCACCTACCAACACGCTCCCATGCGTTGCCCCGCCTCCCATGCGGTGTCGCTGCGAATCGTAACAATAAGTTGCTCATTTTGCGTCTTGGAAGAAGAAGACATTAGTTGAAGGGAAACCAGAAATAGACGTTTAAAAGGCAGTGAAGAAGTGAGATTCAAAAGTTATTGTTGATTTCTTCAAAATTAAGTAACTAAATAAATAGACTATAAAATTTGATTGATATAGAGGCTGTGAATATTCCCGAAGGAATGACTCCAGAATTGCTTTTCATCTTCTACATCATTCTGTCTTTTTTATCTTCTTTATTCAAGTTTGTTCATGATTTCTTCAAAATGAAGTACCTAGGTAGACTATAACGTTCAACTGATAAAGAGACTGTGAATATTCCTGAGGAAATGACCCTAGAATATCACTTCGTCTTCTAAAGAAGCTTCTGTCTTCTTTGTTATCTCGTGAATTTCCAAAATACCATTTTAACAAAGTGGAAACTAATATCATCAAATTTATTGCTCACTCATATTTTGTGCAAATGCTGTAAATATTCTTCAACAAATGCTGAAGAAAGGCGCCAATAGGGATTTTGCAATGGAATAGAATAAAGTCTGGACCGCTCATCACCACAGGTTTTTCAGAGCCTTTCGCTCTGCTTCACTTTGCAGGTGTTGAGACAAAAATTTCTCCCCTGTATTCTATAGGAATTTTGCTGGATCTGGATGACGTAAGTTATAATAATTTGGTATGTTACTAGTAGTCTAAAACGACCGACATGATCCAATTTACTCACAATAGTTTCTACTTTTAATTGCTGCGTACAACACCTTCATTATCTTACAAGGGTGCTCTGCTTAATGGAAACTTAACTAATAAAGGCCAATTGTTCGATATGAGCAGTTCGTTTAAATTTCCAGCACGACTTATTTAAGTTTCATGAATGAGTCTGACCTACCTATCGAGGACGAGTGTAGGACGAAAAACATCCGGAACTTCGTGGAAACTCGACGCTTAGTTCGCAAGGAAAACTCCATATATTTTCATTATGTCTTATTAGAAGACCCAACACCCAAGAACTGTTATTAAAGTCAGATTTAGCGTCGCTTTATTATAGGTCGTCCTCAAATATCTCTTTACGTATGCTGCTGATCTATTTCGAAACAATGTGTAGCTCATTAAATTGTGCATTTAAATTCAAATGGTTATAGCCATTAAATCTAGCAAAAGACTAATTTGAATATCGCAGAAAAAAAAACAAGTGAGCGAGATAAAAACAAAAGCGTTCTAGTGACGTGGTCACGGGCGTAGGCCGCTGGTCTTTATTTGGGATCATTCGATACTTAAACTTCAGTCCGCTACTGGAAGAACAGCCTCAAGAGGAGTGACGTAGCCATTGGCGTAGGCCGGTTGAATTGCATGTGGGCTCAACTAAATGTAAAAGTGGCAAATATTACACGACGGCAATTACGTAAGGCGAAAACCGAAAAAGGTGATATTGAAACTATGGAGCAATTATGACTTTTAATATCATTGGTGAACCGAATAGAGTGAAGAGGCGGCGAATATGGGACTGAGTTGCAGAGTGGTTAAGGAAGTTGATGAAATAACAATTAATACGCTAATTTGAATAAGTATGCGTGTACCCAACACCGGACTGGCCTTATTTGGTGTTGCTAATAAGTGGCCATTGTAGTTTCCAAGGGAAAATAAAGATGATGTGCAAATGTTTTACCGTGCATTAGTGTCTTAACACCTTCGTCCCCTTTTGGTATTATTTTATTAATTGTAATAACTACTTTAGTATGGTTTAAAATACATGATTGCTTCAACTCTCTCAAGCATTGCAACTAGAGAGTTGAAACTAAATTGCTAACAAAATTCTAAAGCACAGGTTTCGGCCAAAAGCTAAACGTGAAGTTGTTCTCCCAATAAGGGTGAAGAAGTTGAAATTGGGATTTTGGGCCACGTTCGAGTGGCCCAACGTCTGTTAGAGAGAATCCGGAGATTTGAAAACTAGTGTTAATAGAATTCTGAAACTCATAAAATTTCATGTGAATGACAAAACTGTCGACATTGGAGTCCTGCAAATCCACATTTGGTTCCAGAGACTCATACTCAGATAACATTGTTTTACCATTTTTTTATCAATGGAAACTTAAATGTATTATCAGCCACCACTACAAGATGCCATATATTTTAAGATTACTGAAATGTTTTAACAGAATTCCCATATTGTCGAAGAAGAATTAGTCTTTAAACAGGATGAAGCGCCTCCTTACTTCACTGCTCCTGTCCAAAAATTTTTAGGCCAAAAATTTTCTAGAAGATTAATTAGTAGGAGAGGTTGTTACGGGTTGAAAATTATACCTTTAAGTTCCTTGAAAACTGCTGGATTTGGGCGTGGAAGGTAATGTCTTCTAATTACTCTTACTTTCATACAACAATATTGACTGAACTTCTACTGGTCACTGGTGATGTCTGAATAATAAAGGTGAGGTAAAAATCGTCCTTTTGTCAAATTTGTTATTGTTCCGTTGAACGATATTTGTTGGATTCTTCTCAAGTGTAGAGATTTCACAAAATTGCCTTGTGCGGAATTGCATCGTTCGGTTAAAGCAGTAACCTCTCGCATTTTCTTCAAGAGGGACAACTCGTGGATTACAGAGAGTCGAAGACAAAAATCAAATACAAAGCGCACTTGAAGTGCTACTCTTTAAGGCCACATACCAACCTCGGTAAGTCGATTGACGCCCTCATCTTTCTCATTCAATTTATCTAATCAGATATTTTTTCCTTTATTTTAGGCCTTTATTTCTATCCTCTTGGCATAATTGAGTGTTGTAACTCTTATCCAACGCCTCCAGTTCAATGCTTTTCTTCATTGACGTGTGCTACATTGGTGTACTGATTATCGACAGTCCCCAAGCACAAGCTTTCCACGCACCAGACTTCCGTCCACTACTCCAATTAAGATCTTCCAAGCATACCACTTCTTGACCGACTACAGGAACCATTGAATACAAGGCACCACTGTAAACTTGGATTATTCTCAGGTGGGTCAGTTCCATAATTTTACATATTGGTTAATTGGACAACAAATTGGTTAATCTTAACAAAAGCATTAGTTTACTTTTACTCCTAGGCTAACTAGTTCCCTTATTTATTCACAGTATCCCATGTAAACCGACTATATATATATATATATATACGAAGGTAGAGGCTTCACCTCTTGAGGAATTAATTATTGAAGTCTAGTTTATACTTAAATAACTACTACCGATTACCTTAATTCAAGCTTGAAGCTTCATTTGTAAATTATTGTCGAAAATATCTAAACGGGATAGAAATACCATCCTGGGCGTTATCCATATTGACCAAATTTAAAGTTTGTAAATATAGCACCAAGGTTTGTGAGCATTCGGCAGTTTTCATTGAAGAGGCTAATAGAATTTAAAAGATATAAAATCGACCCACACCACTCTCCAAAATAAATCTGAGCTATATGTACGGGATCTCTTTCCTTCATTCTGTCTAAGCCAGAAGTAGGGTTACAAGGTCGAGTGGAATGACCTGGCAGGTCTTTTGACTTGGCCATCAATTTTTTTCTTATGTGTACATTTGACCAGTCTCAACAACGAAATTTGATTCTTCCGACGAGTCACGTGCCAGAATCATTAAAAAGTGTAGGTCTATAATATCACATGTTGGCAAAGGTTTTTGAGGATTAACTGTGCATTTGAATGGAAGTGAATGGAAATCACCTTCAACATGTATTACGTTAGGTATTGATATAAATACAAATCTGATGGGTGAAAGTAACAAAAAGAATGAGTTTAAAAATAAAAAAAGGAAAAAAACGACGATCATGTAGGGAATAAAATTACCTACTTTTCAAACAAGGTATGACATAATCGCCATTCCATTTTAAAATCAACATGAAAGTTGTTTTGCCACGTTCATAAAAAGATAATAAATATGAAGTTATTCAGGGTGGACCTTTCTCCTGGGACACCCTGCATGTTCATAATCAACTTGCTGTGGTGAGTTCCTAAAACCATCAGAATTATGTGGAGTAAACAGATTATTACATCAGTCTAGAGATGTACGGGTATCGACATTCTTCAAGCACCATCTTTAAGGATTCATCCTGGAAGGTATAATATTCTAGTCTCTACTATTAGGCCGAGTACCGAGTACCTATTCCTTACTCGCTAAAAAATTCTGGCTGAGCATCCAACTTCTCATCAGTCGGATCAACCCTACTTTTCACATATTGTCTCTTCATAAAGCATCGAATAAATTCATTACTTATCAAAGGGGAATTAAAAAAAGAAATCTTTTGCACCCCCATAGTTATTTTTTCTAAATGTTTTTACTTAAAAACGATGTATACAGGTGCAGGCACAAACGATACATACTTTAGAACTAGCTAATAGGTTGCATTGGAACGACAAAGAAAGAAATTTGACGCACCAAGATCTACCAACAATTCACATTAACTTATTAAATTTCACATCCGAAGAGTCAACGCAAGGTGTAGTCACTTTGACCGATAAAGAACTGTCAACAGACGATCTGAGCATTCTGAACCTGTGGAAGACATCATAGCAAATGTGGAGAGAGAAATCCGGCAGCTGCCGATTCAGACTGTTGAACCGAATTTCAAAACTTCCTCTTACACCTTAACTCTATCCACCCAAAAATTCAATTAACTATAGAGATAGAAAAGGAAGAACGCCTACCGTTTTCGGATGTTTTGGTATCAGGGAGGCCGAATGGGAAGCTTGCGCATACCGTTTATAGAAAACCAACACACACTGACCGATACTTCAATAACGGATCAAATCATCAACCCAGACAGAAAAGGGGGGTCATAAAGACTCTGTTTGTGACAGCCAAGAGAATTTGTGAGCCGGATGAATCCAGGGAAATTAAGCATCTGGAAAGAGCCTTTGGTTGGAATGGATACAGCAAGCACGCGTTCGATAGGGCCGTTCGTCCAAGGAATGTAGAGTGCCAGGAAGGGACAACGAGAGAAGGTGAAGAAAAGGGCGGATGAACTAGTCTATCGTACATCCACAAATTAACGGACAGGAACGGCAGGCTACTGGAAAAGCACAAGGTAAAAACTGTCTTTAAACCCTCTCGTGCAATGCAACAGAGCTTGAGATCGGCCAAAGACCGCAGAGATTCCCTATCGACACCCGGAGTTTACCGAGTTCCATGCAGCTGTGGCTCGGTATACATTGGCACCACAAAACGCAGTGTCAACACGAGGATTACGGAACACAAGAGTGATATTACCAGTTTCCATGGTGTTTTACAAAATTATATCAGTTGAATCGCATATAATTGGCGATATACAGGGGAAATTAGAATAACTTTTAATGTCGCAAGGATTTGAAATACTTGTAGCGGAACTTCATCCACCGACTCACAGGTGGCTGCGCCGAAACTTGACCTACCGATTCACAGGTGGCAGCATTATTCGAAATCCTTCATAACATCACACCGCCTTTCATTCGAGTTTCTGTTCAAATGCAAGTTCTAACTATAAACTCTCACACCGGAGTTTAAGGTACGGGTCTACCACGCCTTACTGACAGGTCCGAGATAGACTCGGGACGAAACGCCAACACGTAGGCTATACCACCTGCACATGCACGTCATTTTAGAAGCCATATAGTTATGATGTTTGCAGCAGTATGTAGGATTATCCAATGCTAAGTACCCAGAAACACCCAAAGACCCATAACTCATAGCGTTTTCGACTTAATGCACTAGCGTACAACTGGGCTGCACTAAAGAAATGTTTGGCGTTCGACTTATTTATTGCAAGAAAGTTTGAGCAAAGTTCATACGTTCGATGTGTGCTTAAAATTGCACTTAGTTCATTCATTTTTGCACCGAGTGCGGAAATTTTCGCACGAGGTCTTGAGGCTCGTGCCGGTTCGTGTGCAATGTTTGTTTACTGTTGAAACCAGAAGCTGAAATTGAATTAATTCAGTTATATGCATGTAATTTTGGTTCAAATATGGTAAGAATATAATAATTGGGTTACTGACTGAAAATGTCCACTTCCAAACATAATAAATATACTTTTCTATGTATCTATTTACCAGGCTGAAGAAGCATTACATAAGACAGCTCTACTCACAATAATTCAGGGTCTTCTTGAGTCATCATCTTCATCTGAAAACGAAAATGAGGAAGTTCTGGAAATACTGCTTCCCCCAAAGAAGAAAATTCTAAAAATTGAAAAGTTTGTAGCAGAAGTAGTAAAGGAGTGGACAGACATAGAAGTAATGAATTCGCTTCATTTTTCTGTTGCTTAATATCAAATTAGTTACTTATTTTCTCTTGTTTTTTTAGTTTAAAAAGCATTTAACGAGACATACCACCACAATAATTATTACACAGTACAGAGACTATTCAGCAAATCGTTTGAAGATTTGGTCACCGGGAAGCCCAGAAACAGAATCAAAAACAGAACTTTTTATGTTTCTCTGGCTTGCTGCTAATAAAATATCTTTGCGTGAAGTTGCATTGAAATTTGAACTATCTGTAAATACTGCGCATAAAATAGTCGGAAAAATTATGGACTTTTTAGTAAGTCTTGGTCCAAAATATATACAGTTTCCAAAATCACAAATAAAAAAAGCAGAAGTGGCTGAAAATTTTAAGAAAATTAGTGGCTTTCCTAATGTATTAGGCTGGTACATCAATACATGTTATCACGCTTGCACACAAAATAAAATATACCTATGTTAACAGACATGAAATTCCATGCTTAACACTTCAAGCCATATGTAATCATAATAAATGTTTTATAGACGTATTTACTGGTGTGCCAGGAAAAATTCACGATGCACGTGTATTGAAGCTTTCTGATATTAATTCTGAAACTCCCTTAATATGTGAAAATGGAAGTTACCATATTATAGGCGACAGTGCTTACCCTATTAGAGAATGGCTGTTAACCCCCTACAGAGACTATGGAAACCTTACAGAGGAGGAGAAAGCCTTTTATAAGAAGTTTTGTGCCACCCGAGTTAAAATTGAAAATCTATTCGGGTTAGAAAGGCCTGTTTAGACAACTCATATAGGTTTCTATGCATTCCGTGGATAAAATATCAAAGTTTATTGTAAGTTGTTCTATTTTACACAACTTGTGTATAATGGAAAAAAAGGGGAAATACCATTGATGAAATGGAGCATAATGCAGAACCTTTCCAAGAGCCAATTGAGTTTGTTGACAATGAAAAACATTTACGAAGACCTGACGAAAAAAGGAATAATATTAAAAGAAGAATTTTTAGACAATAAAATGAATAGTTGTGTGTGACCTTGCCAAGTTATAAATTATAAATTATAAATTTCATTTTAAAAATTACTTTTAATAAAAAATATTGTTAACAAAAAAACTAATTCAATTTTATTTCTTTACATAGGTACCATTTAATTATTCACATTCTTTAAATGTGAACTTCACTGAACTAAACAATACGGGATGTGCAGAAATTACAGGCAAATAGTTCAAGGAGGTTACAAAACCAGAAGACATTACAAAAATAATCAAAATAATCAGTGTATTCAAAAATGCCTTATAAGGAAGCTGTGGGCCTTGCTAAAGGGCCCCAGTACCTTTTCGAAAAAACAAACTGAACTCTTGGTTCAGTTTGAAAAAGTTAACAGTTTTTCAGTAATATCATCAAATAATAATTTTCCAGACCTTCATTAAAAAATGTCCAGCTCTCTTATGAAACATTTTTGGACACATGCAACATGCCCTGAAATATCTGCTACGATTTTTGACACCTTGTAGGTAGGTACGTTAAACTGTATTACATTATAATGAAATATGTTACCTTAAAAGGATTTAACAAGTAGTACTAATTACGAGACTAATTATAATGATAGGAATCAAATAAAATCACAAACTTAAAGAGGATACCCTGGATACTCTTCCAAATATTACTTAAGACCTTCATTATAGCAGCCTGGTTTCTAAAATATTCCAATAGAAAGTAGTAATTACTACAATATTTATTTAAACATATTACCTCTTGTTACGTGTTATTAGGTTTAACAAAGCTCAAGATTTCCCTAAACAATTGCATCTTCTCTTGCTCCTTCATGGCACTGATTTCTTTTAATGTTTCGTGCACCGTTTTTTGTTTCAACTTTATTTTTTTGGCCTTATGTGCCACCTCATTTTCTGTGTCAGAACTAACTTTGTATGTCTCTTGGTTGGCTGATCTCTGTATCTCTGTTTGGATACTGTCATCTAATGCCACCATCTTTTGCAACTCCTCTTCAAATGGGGCATCTTCCCTGTTATTTCCAGTTTGGCTGTTATGTTCGACTGCCTGTTTTTTTACGTTTCAAGACAGTTTTGTACCGATTTTCCACTTGAATATTTTCTTAGGCCCTACTTCAGGAAAGTAGGCCTCATATTTATCAAGCATAAGTCTCGTTTCATTCTATTCCCATTTGTGATTGTAAACTGTTTCTTTATTATGAGCATCAATTACTTCATCTTCAACACTTGCCACATTTGCAATGTTAGAACTAAAGACTGCATCTACCACATTGCCAGGGTCTTACATAAGAGAATTATCTGTAATGCAAATAAACATTGATTTAATAATTATGAATTGTGTATATGATTAGGATTCAACATTATTTTCCATTTATTGAGGAAATGAGCACTTCTGTGAAGTCTTGGCTTCTTACAACTTCACCAATTTCATTCACTACAATTGTGTGCTGCTTGACAAATTATAAGGTTCTTTGTTAATAGAATTTTTGAACATTTTTTGTAGTAAATAATTGTACGTACTTATTATATTTGTTTTATATGTACTTATTGTATACGTACTTATTGTATTTTATAATCAAACAAGTACGTAGGTATATAGTGCGTGAATTTTTTAAACAGTAAAGTAATCATAACCCAACTTTTCACGATTGATCATTAATTGACGTTTGACGACATGCACAAAATAGTAAGGATGTGTTCGACTTAATTTTGCACTAGAAGCAACAAAAAGTGCACTTTTGTAGTGCACAACGGTGGTGCACTTTTGCATTTGTGGCAATAGAGTGCAATTAAGTCGAAAACGCTATCAATCCGTTGTTAGCAAAATTAAAATTACGTTTTATAGAAAAGTTGCTGTGCTTGATGATGGTACAAAGTTAAACATTGCATTAGCAATAGAAGAAAATTCCCAAAACAGTATACGCGAGCTTAGTTTCGACCAAGAAATTACATCAGTTCATAAGTTGCTCAAGATAAAAAAAATTGCATCTGTTAATTATTGTTCATGAATTGGAGGACGACCGTGATCGCACAATGGATTGTTGTCCAACACTAATTGACATGTGCAATCATAATCCAATATTTTGTTATAAATATAGTTTTATCGGATAAGTCTACCTTCAAATTAAATGGTGAAGTCAATAAACAAAACTCGAAAAAATCATCTTGATTTTCTGAAAAATATTCTAATTTCGACACGTCTTGGCTTATTTCCAAGTAAAAACGTTCCTTTGCTACATTGAGAAAGTTTATGATTCCAACAAGATGGCGCAGGTCCCCATTTTACTGAAGAAGTTCGATAATACCTTGATAAGGTTTTTCCTAATAAGTTGAGTAGAAGACGTTGACCTATTGAGTGGAAACCTAGATCCACGGATCTCCAGCTTGTAGACTTTTAAAAATGTAGTATATAAAACTGGAAAGGAATTAAAAAATAGAATAACAATCAAATGAGGAAAAATATCTGAAGATTTTATAAGGTACAACAAGAGTTTATTGATAAATTAGGATACTGACAGACACAAGAGGGACGCCAATTTGAACATTTTTATTTAATTTTCCATTTCTGAAGTTGAAAGTGAGATTTGAGAATGAGAAGAAAAATAATAAAATTCTCAAAAAAAAATAAAAACCCCAAATTTTTGTTTTGCCGGCTCTGATTTTTGAAATATGAATATGTAAAATTTTTTAAATCGGCTTTCTCTTGTGCATCGAAATTTAACATAATATACTATTTAAAAAAAACGGTTATTATCCCAATTTCTTTTTTTCTGGCTTATTTTGTGTATATCGTTTTTACGTCAAAAATTGCTCAAGACAAATAACTCTAGACGTGTAAGAGGAATTAAAATATGTGCCGTTTGATACATAAAGAATTACCTCAATCCTTTATGAACCCACTGTAAAGGTCATACAAAATATTTTTCTTACATTGGAGTTTTATCTGGATATCAGCAAGATGTCCTTTGTGCAACAGTTCTTTAAGCATAGTTGAGCTCGTTGAAGACTAATAGGGAATTTTCGAAATAACTTTTTGAAGCCTCGTTAGATCTTTGCAACATGCGTAGGCAATCACAGTCATTTAACATCATTAAATAAAGAATGTAAAATGTCAGCGATTTCAGGGACATTTTTCTCCTAATGCTAAAAATAACAAAAGGACCTCTACAATTCAACTTTACGATTTGAACTTTCTAGCTTACGTAATAATTTTAATTATATCAGGGTTTATTTTCAAACCCTCCTGAGAAGACATTTTTCCTGGAAATATTTTATGATCTCAGGAAATTTCCTAATTTCCTTCCACCTCGTTAGCCAAGCCCACATATATGTATGCTATTTATGCATTTCAAAAGGCCAAAATTGTCCAGCAAAATTATAGTGTCTGTGTCTAGAGAATAACAAAATCTTCATATTACATAACACTTTCCTTATAATTAACTACACCAACTGGGTTAACCTGGCAGCCTTCAAAACTACTGAAAATTTAAAGAGCTTATATACTTACTAGGCTTTAAATTTGAGACCCTGAACTTTCACTTTCTTTCTTATTATACACTTTTGCAGTTTCTTGTAACGTTGGAGTAGTTCACTGTTCTTACTTTTGAGTCACTGTCAACACAGCATCATTACCAAAATCTTAAAAACGTTTATTAAATAAAATTAATTAAAGCCAGATGACTGGCATAGCATTGGAACAGCAAGATAAAAACCACTGTTATGTTAAATTTACCGACGTTTTGACTATGTATTTGGTTCTCTTCAAGCTTATTTAGGCCCAAAGTCAATGCAACAATTCTGCAAACGTCCAAAAAAAAATGTGGTGCTTAATCATTATCAACCAACCTTTTCCACCAACATTTTAAAGGATTTATTATCTCTGCAGAGTATATTAAAAGGAATACTCTGTGTCGGAACTTCATCCACCGACTAACAGGTGGCAGCAATAGTCAAAATCCTTCATAACATCGAACAGCTTTTCCTGCGCCGAATTTGTCCTCAAATGCAAGTTCCAACTATGAACTCTTACCCCGGCGTATAAGGCAGGGTTCTACCATGCCTCATTGACGAGTCCAAAGTAGACCCCGGGACGAAACGTCAACACCACATACATAGGTTATAACGATCTCAGGTCGTTCCAGTGGTCTTATCCCTGAATAACAAAAATATTTTCTGGGAATACATTTCCCATCCGTGACTCATTATTTACAACACCATAAGTCCAAAACTGAGTTATCAGAAACAGACCAGGGGGTTACCAAGAGTTACCAAATAATCAATTGAACGAAACTAAATTAATTACAAATGACAAATTGTCTTACTGACAACGTAGCATGTGTTTGATTTTAGAAAGTGAGCATATGGTAAATGCATTGTACCACAACTTACCAAAGCGGAAAAGCCTTGAGAAAGACTTCAAGAAGAGGCGAAACAACAAAAAAAACGCCACTTTTAGGTCGAGTTCAACAGCTTGCTGGTAGGTTTGCAGCACATGCCAGCATAACTTCAACTACTGGTAAAGCAGTTAAAAGATTGGACTGTTTATCTTTTTCTTCAGGCAGTAGTCTAGTCTTCTAAGCATGAATTCTTTTCTTGAGATTTCTTTTTGAGTTTGTTTTTCTTTTTGATCTTACTGGTCATTGTCATTTTTGATAATTACATTTGGATTATAATCACCGACTTCCCTATTGGTTTCATTGCAAATAATATTTGGACCAACAGCAATTTCTCTCTTTGCGCTGTTCGAGTCTATGACAGGTTACTATAAGTGAACAAAAAGAGCACGTCAGAGAGTTGTCAAGCAATCAACGCCCAGACCGTAGAGATCAACGGAGGCAGGAAAACGCCAATGTGTTAGAGTAACGGGACTACCATTGGTAAAATAATAGCCCTCAAACTAAAGATTACTATGGTCACGGTAGAAGTGTTTAATGGTAAATTTACCTTTTTTTTTCATAAGAACAAGACCTAACATGACTCCATCAAAGTCTACAAGGTGGCTTCGGAGAATAAGTAAATAATGCTGCAGCTTATGTTTGTGTTGCAACCCACTGGGAAAGCCCTGGAGAAGGTTTCAATAAAGGCCAAAGCGTCGGTAATTTCAATAATGGCAAAAGTTTCTCTTTGATCCACAATTGCAAGAGTGGTCATTATCAACTCAATCAAAAGAACGACGAGAATATGTCATTCAAAATTAATAAATAGAAACGCCAAAATGAGTTATGCATGCAAGAACAATTGTTACCACTACCACGAAAATTCGCTTTATGTGTTTGGGCATTGTGATCTTTCTTCATGCCAGTTTTAATATTGTTCCCAAGTGCTCACCATAGAGGTATACTAGAGGTAGCAAGCTAAAATTTGCCTTATGTCATAAATGTGCTTATGTGACTTATGTGACGTTGTTTTTACGTCAATGCCTAATGTCAGCTATCAATTATCCGTCATTCTGCATTATTCCATTTTCATTCTCTTTGAATCTTGGAAGCAGGAACCTGAATATCACGGTAGTATACTGGAGGTACCAAGCGAAAAATTACCTTTTGTGTTTATGTGATTTGTGATCTTACGTTATGCTAATTTAGTACACAATTGTTTTCACGTCAATGCTTAATATGGGCTATCAATCATACGTCATTCTGCAGTATAGCATTTTAATTCTGTTTGAATTTTTGAATCAGGAAACTGAATATCATGGAGAAATACTAGAGGTGGCAAGCGAAAAATTGCCTTTTATGCTTATGTGATTTGTGATCTTACTTTATGTTAGTTTAGTACACAATTGTTTTCCCGTCAATGCCTAATGTGGACTATCAATCATACGTCTTTCTGCTTTATAGCATTTTCATTCTGTTTCAATTTTGGAATCAGGAAGCTGAATGTCATGGAGGACGTATACTGGAGGAGACAAGCAATACTTTGTTGTTTGTGCTTACGTGATTTGTGATTGTACTTCTTGCTAGTTTAATACACAATTGTTCCCACGTGTGAAAGTCTAATACCGGCTATCAGTCACCTGTCATTCTGCATTTTACAATTTTGATTCTGTAATTTTTAAATCAGGAAGCTGAATATCATGGAGGTATGATGGAGTTACCAAGCGAAAAATAACCTTTTGTGCTTATGTGATTTGTGATCTTACTTTATGCTGGTTGAGTTCACAATTGTTTACACGTCAATGCCTAATGTCGGTTATCAATTATATGCCATTCTGCATTATACCATTTTCATTCTATTTGAGTTTTAGAATTAGGAACCTGAATATCATGGAGGTATACTAGAGGTAGCAAGCGAAATATGGCCTTGTGTGCTTACGTGACTTCTGATCTTACTTTATGCTAGTTGAGTTCACAATTGTTTTCACGTTAATGCCTAATGTCGGTTATTTGTCGAGCATTTTCATTATATTTGAATTTTAGAATCAGGAACCTGAATATCATGGAGGTACACTGGAGGTAGCAGGCAAAAATTGCCTTTTGTGCTTATGTGATTTGTGATCTTACTTTATGCTCGTTTAGAACACAATTGTTTTTACGTCAATGCCTAATGTCAGCTATCAATCGTCCATGACTCTGCATTAAACCGTTTTCATTCTGTTTGAATTTTGGAATCAGGAAGCTGAATATCATGGATGTATACTGGAGGCAGCAAGCTAAAAACTACCTTTTGTGCTTATGTGATTTGTGATCTTACTTTATGCTAGTTTAGTACATAATTGTTTTTACGTCAATGCCTAATGTCAGCTATCAATCATCAGTCATGCGGCATTATACCATTTTCATTCTGTTTGAATCTTGGAATCCGGAAGCTGAATATCATGGAGGTAATGGAGGTGGCAAGCGAAAAGTTGCCTTTTGTTCTTGTGTGATTTGTGCTCTTACTTTATGCTAGTTTAGTTCACAATTGTTTTCACGTTAATGTCTAATGTCGGTTATCAATCATATGTCATTTTGCATTATACCATTTTCATTCTATTTGAATTTTAGAATTAGGAACCTGAATATCATGGACGAGGTATACTGGAGCTGGTAAGCAATAATTTGTCTTGTGTGCTTACGTGACTTGTGATTGAAAGTCTAATATCGGCTATCAGTCATTTGTCATTCTGCATTTTACAATTTTTATTCTGTAATTTTCAAATCAGGAAGCTGAATATCATGGAGGTACAGTGGAGGTAGCAAGCGAAAAATTGCCTTTTGTGCTTATGTGATTTGTGATCTTACTTTACGCTCGTTTAGTACACAATTGTTTTAACGTCTGTGTCAAAATGTCGTACGTCATGTCGTATGTTCTGTTTGAGTTTTGGAATCAGGAAGGTGAATGTCATAGCGGAGGTATACTGGAGGAGACAAGCAATAATTTGTCGTTTGTGCTTACGTGACTTGTGATTGTACTTCTTGCTAGTTTAATACACAATTGTTCCCACGTGTGAATGTCTAATATCGGCTATCAGTCACCTGTCATTTTGCATTTTACAATTTTGATTCTGTAATTTTTAAATCAGGAAGCTGAACATCATGGAGGTATGATGGATTTACCAAGCGAAAAATTACCTTTTGTGCTTATGGGATTTGTGATCTTACTTTATGCTAGTTGAGTTCACAATTGTTTTCACGTCAATGCCTAATGTCGGTTATCAATTATATGCCATTCTGCGTTATACTATTTTCATTCTATTTGAGTTTTAGAATTAGGAACCTGAATATCATGGAGGTGTACTGGAGGTAGCAAGCAAAAATTGCCTTTTGTGCTTATGTAATTTGTGATCTTACTTTACGCTAGTCAAGTATACAATTGTTCCCACGTCAATGTCTAATGTCGACTATCAATAATAGGTCATTCTGCATTATACCATTTTCATTTCTTTTCAATTTTGGAATCAGGAAGCTGAATCTCATTAAGGTATACTGGAGGTAGCAAGCGAAAAATTGCCTTTTGTGCTTATGTGATTTGTGATCTTACTTTATGCTAGTTTAGGACACAATTGTTTTTAAGTCAATTCCTACTATCTTCAATCAATCAACCACCATTAAACCATTTTCATTCTGTTTGAATCTTGGAATCAGGAAGTTGAATATCATGGAGGTATACCGGAGGTAGCAAGCGAAAAATTGCCTTTTGTGCTTATGTAGTTTGTGATCTTACTTTATGCTAGTTTAGTACATAATTGTTTTTACGTCAATGCCTAATGTCAGCTATCAATCGTCCGTCATGCTGCATTAAACCATTTTCATTTTTTTAAATTTTGGATTCAGGAAGCTGAATATCATGGAGGTGTATTGGAGGTAGCAAGCGAAAAATTGCTTTTTGTGCTTATGTGATTTGTAATCTTACTTTAAGCTAGTTTAGTACACAATTATTTCCACGTCAATTTCTAATGTTAGATGTCAATCATATGTCATTCTGCATTATATCATTTTCATTCTGTTTGAATTTTCGAATCAGGAAGCTGAATATCATGGAGGTATACTTGAGGTAGCCAGCGAAAAATTGCCTTTTGTGAATAGGTGATTTGTGATTTTACTTTATGCTAGTTTAGTACACAATTGTTCCCACTTCAATGCCTAATATCGGCTATCAATCATACGTCATTCTGCATTATAGCATTTTCATTCTGTTTGAATTTTGGAATCAAGAAGTTGAATACTGGAGGTGGCAAGCCATAATTTGTCTTGTGTGCTTACGTGACTTATGATTGTGTTTCTTGCTAGTTTAATATACAATTCTTCCCACGTCTGAAGTCATCTGCCATGCTGCATTTTACAATTTTTATTCTGTAATTCTCGAATCAGGAAGCTATACTTGGTATTTGTGCTTAAGTAATGTGATCCTACTTCATGTTAGTTTAATTGTTCTGAAATATCAATGTTTAGTGACATCTGTCATTCTTTACTATTAGTATATAAGCCATTTTCATCCGGTTCGTAGCAAGTAAATTCCGACATTTGTCTAAAATTGGTTGTGATTTATGGTCGGAAATCCGACATGTTTAGACATTCCATGACGTAATGTTATCGTCATAGCACTTCAAATCGCAGTTTTGAGACCATTTTTGTGTGTGTCCTATCTAATATACTATCAAATATATCTGTCTATACCAGCTACAGCTCGTTGATGGACATATTGTCAAAGTAAATTTGAAAATAGGATAAAATGTTAAGTACCGAATTGCAAAATTGTTTTAGACTGAATTACGTAATGAATGTCTAACAAACAATTATAAAACTAAGAAAATTAGAAACATTTTGATTAAAACTTGAAATTTAATAGAATGATTTCAAATTATGAATTCATGAATAAAAGGGGATCAAAAATGTAAACAATTGTAGACAAGCAACAAGCAACAGTTATCTTGAATAAATTATATAGCTCTTTTTCAAGCTTTCCACACTTCTCAATTTGGGCTATCGGTTGATATTAACATTGTGAGAAATTGGTTACTACAAATTTCAGAAAACAAAAACTAACTACACACTCTTAAACAGAAAAGATGAGAAATCCAAAAGATGAGTTTAAAATAAAAAAAAAACGATAACACCTTAGTAGTTAATCATAATTAATTGCTTTGACAATGTAAAAGTGACTTTTATTGTTGTTCGCTTGAAATGTTTTGCCTAAAAGGCCTCATCAGGCCGCAACCAACATAGACTCGTGTTTCCTTCACACATCCTAAGGAGCATTTTCTAACTTTCTCATTTATTTTGCTCTTGAAAATGCTATTTGTTAAGTTTGAATGCGTAACTAAAGCAATAAGACAAAAACCATGTTATTTCTGACCATCCAAAATTTTTTAACAATTAAACGCAAAGTTCTCCTTTATAAGCCATAATGACTCATGGCACAAACTCTTAAAGCAACCGTCAGTCGCCTTAATGGAATTAAATTGACCATCAGCTCCCGTGTCGTATAGGATAAACCTAATTTACTAATAACCTTAATGCCTAGTTGTAGCAATAAGTAAATTTGAAATAAAAAAAAATAATAAAAAAACACTTACTGGAAGTACTCGGTCCGCCACTAAACCACATGGCTACCAATTCGTCCATACTGGCTCCCGCTGATCCGGGGGGAGTTTGATGGTATGCCGGACTACCGTAGAAGTAAGAGGTAGCGCCGGTATCCATCACCAGGCGAGGTGGTACCACCCCGGCCTGCGACACCGCCGGATGCATCCCTCCGGGATCTCTACGATTGGTGTCCAGAAGGATCTGTTGGACCTGTATGATTGCAAAGGGTCAATGGCTATAAAAAGTTAAAAAATAAAGACTATTTTCCGAAGGCCATGTCTGAAGTCTAGACAGAGAAATATCTAGATTAAATGTTTATAACGAGGAAGGCACAAACATCGCCCACAGGACTCAACTGTATTTTCCCTTTTCTTAAAAAGAAAGCCAACGCACCAAGATGAGCGTGTAGTAATTAGGAAACTTAATGAAACGAAATTAATGTGGGTGGGAGGAGATTCTTAGCTATAGGTTTTCGAGATTTATTACCTGTAGTATGTCCACAAATTCATCGCCGTTATTGTTGTTGGTACTAATCCCGCTTGTTGGTACCCGAGTTACGTCATTATGTTGAGACGGTCGCATCGCAAGAGTTAACATTTTGAGAGATGACTACTTTCCGAGGGTTCAGCAGAGCTCTTGCCATACGGCCTAATAAATACCTCAACTAGCTTTGGCAAAATGACACGTGGCACTCTTGCTTTTTCAACCTGAAAATATAAAATTACAAATAAGGAACGCGGACTTGCAATGTTCACTTATCATGTTGCGCCACATTGTGAAAGTTTGTTTTCTATTGTTCATTTTTATGCAAATGGCAAGTAGCAAGTTTGGTGCCGGTATCCACCTGTTGCCAAACCGCGTAACTGTCAAAAACCGCGTCGTTTTGTTCTCGAACCGGTTCAAATGGAACAGGTCCAAATAGGGAAACCGGTCCAGATGACCATTATTAACAATAAGAATATCCGACTAGTTAGACCAGGTTTCAAGGTGACTCAGACGAGCCTTTTTTGTATCGAAAATATTCGTATTAAACAAAAGTGGTGTCTTTATGGCTGAGATAGATGGTCAAGATTAAATCTCAAGTTGATTTCTAGTTGGGTGTCGAATACCAAGCAGTTTCAAATGCTTCAACTAAATATATTATAAATCAAGATATGCCATTTTGGGTCAGGAGTGCTAAAATACTTATTTCCTAACTTCAATTGTCTTACAATTCTTATACACTTCTTGTTTTAGACTTCGTTTATTAAATTTATATTTTGTATCTTTAAGGATTTCTAGTTTTCTTACTGTGATGGTGTGGTCGATTTGCTGCTCAGTTACTAAATTTCAGACATAATCTAGCAAGGTATTAACTTATCTTTTCTTCAGGGTGTCTCAGGTAAGCACGTGATCAAGGATACAGCGTTCTTTGATGAAACTTTCATTAAGAAAAAGTGTCTGGTTTTACTGCTAGTGATGGGCAAATATCTTGAAAAAAAAACATGTTTTTATGTAATATCTGGAGAATGCTACGATAGTTTTTAATGAAATCTACTGTGGATCAGTTTCTCAGTAATACTCATATAATCAAAAAATATTAATTAGTCTAGGACAAGTTCTAGAAACATACAAAAATCTATGGCTTCACTAACAAAGTTGATCATAACATGAACAAACCTGAATTTCCTAATGGAATAAATTTTACAAAATCGAACTGAAAAAATAATCTATAGTAGTGCTAATATAAGTAGATTCACATTCTAGTCACATTCAGCGCATGTTGTAAAAAAATGGTATTCTTAGTTGGATGTAAGTCCGGGTACCCACACCATCTATCTGGAAGTCCTGGAAAGGGGGGCAACTGGGGGATCAAAGTTTTGTAGAAAAGCTTATAACCACTGGAAATCCAAGAACTGTTCCAGTTTTGAGAAGAATAAAGACGTGCATGATGATCAAGAATTGTGATAGGGCCGGTCTGATCGGATAGGATAAATTGATGAAGGAATTGTTGCACCAAAATAGGTTAGTGAACTTTTTCCATAGGACCATAGTTCAAAAAAAGTTGGAAATGGTGTGGACATTTAATTTGCTTTAAAGATAGGGCGAAGAAAATATCTTAAAAATGTTTGCTCTACTACATTCTTATCTAACGATAATTTAACCAAAAAATCTATAAAAAAGTTACTGTTAAAAATGTGTAAAATGCTTCATCTATTCCACCAATGAATGGGGAAAATTTAGCATTTCTTACAGGTCATTTACTAGACAGTGATTTGATAGAAATAATATCAATATTATTATTACTATTACTACGCTATAATTACTACGCAAATCGTAGGTTTAAGTTTGAATAGGGGATCGAAGTTACAAGTGTAGGTTCAAGTTACGATTGCAAGATTAAGTGACTTATTGTAACTTGAAACTACAACTATTACTTTATTCTACAACTGCACCTTCAGGTTACATTTGTAATTTGAAGCTGCAATTGTAATTTGAACCTTCTTACGTAACTTTGCCGTACAATTGTTAATCTAATCTGACGTAGTAATTTACAATAAATGTAACTTGAACCTACAATTGTAACTTCAACCACAATAATATATGTAGCAAAAAAAGCAAAAACCAAAATAACATTTTCTTCAAACTCTGAAAACAGTTGTAGGTTTAAGTTTACATTTGTAAGTTCAATGTACAACTGTAGATTGGCAGGCATGTTGCAATTTACAAAAATGCTTTTTAATGTAATTATTTTCGAAGGCGTAGGACAAATTTCAACCCAAAATGACTTTGATTTTTGCACTTACTGCTACTCAAATTGTAGGTTTATGTTTGTTTTATAAGTACAACTGTAGGATGATGTTACAATTAGAGGTTCAATTCGCAATTGAACGTACGTTGGAGTTATGAAAGTAATTTCTAGTTACATTTGTAGGTTCAACAAGTTTAAGTTGAAATTGAGAAGATACTATTATTATGAAGTAACAAGTATTGTAAGTTGAAGTTACAACAGCAGGTTCAACTCACATTGGTAAGTTTAAGTTTCTATGATATATTGATATAATGTACAATTGCATGTTTAAGTTGCAACTGTAACTTAAACCTACAATTGTAGTTTCAGACTATAATTTATATAGCAAAAAGTGCAAAAACCAAAATCTCATTTTCTTCGAAACTCTGAAAACAGTTGTAGGCTTAAGTTACATTTGTAAGTTTAACTTACCACTGTAGATTGTAGATTTCTGCAATTTACAAGAATGCTTTTATAATACCAATAGTAATTATTTACGAAGGCGTAGGACAAATTTCAACAAATTATGACGTTGATTTTTGCACTTACTGGTACTCAAATATAAATGTTTAAGTTTGGTTTGTAGGTTCAAGTTACAACTGTAGATTAATGTTAAAATTATAAGTTCAACAAGTTTAAGTTCAAATTAAAATTATTATTATTACGGAGTAACGAAGTAACAATTATTGTAACTTAAAGTTAAAACAGCAGGTTCAACTAACATTAGTAAGTATAAGTTTCTATTATATATTGAATGTACAATTGTAAGTTTAAGTTGCAACTGTAACTTAAAACTACAAATGTAATTTCCATCTACAGCTGTATCGCTAAATTACGTACGAAAATCTCTAAAATATTTCCATTTCACCTTTTGTTCTATTTCCGATAGTAGTAAAATTCTTACTTTAATCTGACGTAGAAACTTTATTTACAATAATTGTAACTTGAACCTACAATTGTAGCTTCAAACTATAATTTATATAGCAAAAACACCCAAAATTGAAAATCACATTTTCTTCGAAACTTTGAAAACAGTTGGAGGTTTAAGTTATATTTGTAAGTTCAACTTACAACTGTATATTGTAGACATGTTGCAATCTACAAGAATACTTTTATAACTAATATTAATTATTTAAGAAGGCGTAGGACAAATTTCAACTAAATATCACTTTGCTTTTTCACTTACTGCTAATCAAATTGTAGATTTAAGTTCGGTTTGTAGGTTCAAGTTACAATGTTAGATTGATGTTACAATTATAGGTTCAATTCGTAACTGAACGTACGTTGTAGTTACGAAAGTAGTTTCTAGTTACACTTGTAGGTCCAACAAGTTTAAGTTGAAATTAAAATTGTTATTATTATGAAGTAACCATTATTGTAATTTGAAGTTACAACAGCAGGTTCAACTCACATTGGTTAGTTTGAATTTCTATTATATATTGAATGTACAATTGTAAGGTCAAGTTGCAATCGTAACTTAAACCTACAATTGTAATTTAAATCTACAGTTGTACCGATAAATTACGTATGAAAAACTCTAAAACATTTCCATTTAACTTTTTGTTCTATTTGCCATAATAGTACAATTAATACTCTAATCTGACGTAGTAACTTCAATTACCAAAATTGTAACTTGAACCTACAATTGTAGCTTAAACCTATAATTTATGTGGCAAAAAACGCAATATCCAAAATCGCATTTTCGTCGAAACCTTGAAAACAGTTGGAGGTTTAAGTTACATTCCTAAGTTCAGCTTACAACTGCAGATTGTAGATATGTTGCACCTTACAAGAATGCTTTTATAATTCTAATAGTAGTTACTTACGAAGGCGTAGGACAAATTTCAACAAAATATATACTGGTATTCAAATTGTAGGTTTAAGTTAGGTTTGTAGGTTCAAGTTACAACTGTAGATTGATGTTACAATTATAGGTTCAATTCGTAACTGAACGTACGTTGTAGTTACGAAAGTAGTTTCTAATTTCGTTTGTACGTTCAACAAGTTTAAGTTGAAATTAAACTTGTTATTATTATGAAGTAACCAGTAATGTAACTTGAAGTTACAACAGCAGGTTCAACTCACATTGATAAGTTTAAGTTTCTGTTATATATTGAATGTACAATTGTAAGTTCAAGTTGCAATTGTAACTTAAACCTTCGATTGTAATTTCAATCTACAGTTGTACCGCTAAATTACGTATGAGAAAATCTAAAACATTTCCATCTCACTTTTTGTTCTATTTCTCATAATAGTACAATTGTTACTTTGATCTTAGGTAGTAACTTCATTTACTACAATAATTGTAACTTGAACGTACAATTGTAGCTTCCACCTATAATTTATATAGCAAAAAACGCAAAACCAAAAGCACATATTCGTTGAAACTTTGAAAACAGTTAGAGATTTAAGTTACATTTGTAAGTTCAACTTATAACTGTAGATTGTAGACTTGCTGCAATTTACAAAAATGCTTTTATAACACTAATAGTAATTATTTAAAAAAGCGTTGGAGAAATTTCAACCAAATATGACTTTGATTTTTGCACTTACTGCTACTCAAACCGTAGGATTAAGTTTGGTTTGTAGGTTCAAGTTAAAAGTTTAAGTTCAAATTTAAATTATTATTAATATTAAGTAACAATTGTTGTAACTTTAAGTTACAATGTTAGTTTGAAGTCACATTGGTAAGTTTAAGTGAATCTACAATTGTAAGATCAAGTTGCAATTGTAACTCAAACCTACAATTTTAATTTCAATCTACAGTTGTGACTTCATTTACAAATGTAACTTGATCCTAGATTTGTTGAAATCACTTGTAGGTTCAAACTATCTACCCGGTCGCCAGAAGAACAGATCGGGTGTCTTTTGAAGATTTTTGGTACCTCGTAAAAAAAAAGGTTCAAACTACCTACAATTTTAGAATGAATGTACAATTGTAGGATTAAGTTACAATTATGAGTTCAATACTAGATTGAAGTTACTATTGCAGGTAAAAGTTACAATTGCTGCAAATTAAAGTTACAAGTGCACGTTGAAGATACAATCAGTGTAAGTGCAAGTTACTATTATAGATTGAACGTACAATTTACAGGTTAAAGTTAAAATTGTAAGTTAAAATTACAATATAAGGAATAAGTTATCACTCAAGATTCGTAACTTCAATTGTAACGCTACTACTACTCCTAATGCTAAAACTGAAAACTTGAATCTGCATATGTAACTTGAAACTACAAGTTAAAGTTACTACTGTATTGGATCTACAATTGTGGGTCCAAATTACAACTGTGAGTTCAAGTTTACAATTAGGGGGTCAAGCTCTAACTTCAAGCCAAAATTATCCCTTGAACATACAATCTTACCCACCGTTTATGCAGCGAAAATTGCAAAGATCTATATCATATTTCGTTCCAAACTTTGAAACTTGTTGCTTTTTTACGGTTTCGGACCTATTGTCAACTATTCACATGATATAAATAACAATTAATTTCAAAAAAAGAAGACCACAGGTTTGCAAAGCTCTAGGCTAAGCCTAGGTCTTAAAATAATGCAAAGAAATACACAGAATCAGTAAAACCCACTTTCTTATTTCTGATGCTAGGATAAAAATGAAAAAGGTCATTAATTTTCAAATGAGTATAAAAAAAAAGGGTGAAGAGTTACCCAAAAATAACCGACGTTTCTTCTTTATCTCTCTCGGAATCAACACGAATCGATGGAATATTGATTGGAAAAGATAAAAAGTTTCTAAACGTTTTATGTTACTTTATTTCTAAAGAACGTAAGAAGCAAATTTATTGTTTATTTTAAGTAATTAAACCACGACAAGTGTAGGTTCAAGTTACGATTGCAAGATTAAGTGACTTATTGTAACTTGAAACTACAACTATTACTTTATTCTACAATTGCAAAAAAGGGTGAAGAGTTACCCAAAAATAACCGACGTTTCTTCTTTATCTCTCTCTGAATCAACACGAATCGATGGAATATTGATTGGAAAAGATAAAAAGTTTCTAAACGTTTTATGTTACTTTATTTCTAAAGAACGTAAGAAGCAAATTTATTGTTTATTTTAAGTAATTAAACCACGAATTCCTTATTTGGATGAAAATCTTTGTACCTGAATGAGAACCCCAATTTTTTGAAAAAAAAGATGAGTCTCTTTTAATTTTTATAAATATTAGTAACTCAAGAGTTCGATGATAATAAATAGTGACAGGAATCTTGTTTTACATCTATTTTTTTTAACATTTATTTTTTAAAAACATTGGAGAAAAAACAAAAAGGTTACATGCTAGGTTACATGTAACATTGTAATACTCAATATGTTCCACATATTATGCTTTAAATATCGTTTCTAGTTGTCTTTTCCACTGTCCAATTGTCCAATTGTCTGTGATGTAGACCTCGATATAGACGATTCCATCTTTCCACTATATAGTAATTAACACCACGAATTTGTATTCGACTGAAAACTGATTCGTACAACTGACTCAAAACAAAGTAATCTATAGGTTTCACGTCTGCACTGTAGATTTATGTAGCTCCGACCCTGTAGATTTAACAATACATCGTTTAAAACGAGATTTTTTGCATGCCTTCACTTACCAAAAGTGGCACAAATTTTTTCTAAAAATTGGGTTTTTCATTATTAAAATGAAAGTTTAAAAATCTAATAGCTCAGGAAAATATGAGCGTACAAAGTGTGTACGGTTTTTAATGGCGCATTATTGTGTAATTATCTTGTCAGTAATGTATTGATTACCTAACCCCTACTGTAAACTGGACTCCACGTTTCCATAGACAAGTTTAAATTCTACCTAATGAGGTTTAAACCCCGGATTTGACGATTTCACTCCGTTTATCTTCGCATGGTGTTTAAACTTGATAATAGTATATGTAAGAGTGGTCTTTAGGACGTTGTTGCTTAGCTTTACGTGGAGTTTAAATTTGAGGAAAATCCAATTATATGAAAAGAACTTTATACAAGTTTCCAGATCAGGGTTTGTGACGTTGTGGTGGGTTCAATAAAAATTAAAATTTTTCCAGAATTTCAATGTTTTTTTGTGATAAAACTGAACACTTTAGAAGACTGATGGTTTACAACTTAGGCTAGCTCCTTCCATAAAATTTTAGATATTCCTAGGAATCTCTTCTTTTGGTCTCTAGCAACACCCTCTTTTAAGTGCAGATTCATTACCCACGATGATGGAAGGTTATTTTAAATCTGATGTTTTGATACTAATTAGTTAGTCGTTAAATCGACTCCAAAGCAACCAAAACAATTAAAATTAATATTTCTGATTTCAGGTTCCTCAAGCAAATATTTTTCCGTCGTTGATTAACAGAAAATGAAGAGCAAATTTGCTTTTATTTTATTTAATAACTTTTATTAGGACTAACAAAAGCAGGTGCGTAAGCAAGCAAGATCTGAGTACTAAGAAGTTATTTTATGTTTTGTGAACATCTTCTTAAGTAAATTTATTTAAGATTAACATTGTTTTAAAATACAAAACATTTTTTTTTTGTCAACAGGGAACAAAAAGGTAAAAATTAAAGAATAATCTAAAGCCCACTTACAAAGCTTTGGCCTCTTATCCATTATCCAAAAGGCACTAAATTCCAAAGTAAAAACATTGGTCCCAAACTCCTTCTAGACCAGACACTAATAATCCGCAACCTGTTGCGCAGTAATTTGACGACACTTTTCTTCCACTTTCAATTTTTCAATTTCCCTTTCGCACTCGCACTCTTCCCGAATCCTCGCGCCAAATCCCGGGGTTTGGTATAAATCCCGAGGTATCCCGTCACCGGGTGTGTCTCGCAGTGGTCGCACCGTAACCACAACACGCACTTCACTCCGGCTTAAAAAGAAACTTCACATCTCGGTCCGGTTTGCGAAACAACAGTGATATCAAAGCCATGAATGAATCCCGCCATGTGGAGCCGGGGGCCCACGTATTTTTCGGCGCCCCCGCAAAAGTACGTCACTGTACTCGTGTTGGTCGACGCGACGCTGTCGAACGGCGACGTCTCTATGACGACGCCAATCATTTGAACGCCATACTCTTTTTGTTATTGATGGACCATCTTAATCCTTTTAGAGTTTAGAAGCATCGAATTGGGCAAGAAATCGGCTTTCATCATAAGGCATCAATGAAGTATCGAATCCATTAACATAAACGTTCATTCATAACCCGTGTTGCATAAAACCCATTGTCATTGACCAGTTTTATCATATATTTACCAACAGCACCTTAAGTGTTATGTACTGACGCCCATCACTTCCGTTAGAAAGGATTTTGATTCTTGCTCGGTCTCAAAGTGGCGGAAGGCTTTTTTGGTCCATGCTGAGGCGAAGATATGTTAACACGTTTCGCTCGACTCGGGACAGTTCAGTCTCAGCTGAGCTAGTTTAGCTATTTTTGTCGGTTAAATCACGTTTGCACAATGCTCCTAATTCCCGAATCGAATAACGTTATTAAGTTTGGCACGCGGTCCAAAAACAACAGATTTCGAGTCCCGAATCCAAAAATAAAGTTTCCGAATCACGTCTGACATCACACCTTGCGGCTAATCCCTAATGGAGATTTTTGGTAAAGTTTTTTTTTAGACAATGATTTTGATTATTTTTTAATATCAAGGTCGTTATGTTTGTAAAGAAAAGACTTCCATTTTCACCGTGAGTCGAGAATATTAGCTATCAATATAATAGGAGTCCTGTATCGTTTATATGGTAATTTGGAAAAACATTTATGTTGATACATATAGGCAGAATCATTAAGCAAGCGATGTGTCAATTGAAACTCAAGATCATGTCTTCGATCATAGACATTGTCTCCTTTAACGAATTTGGAGAAAGATGGATATAATTCAATGGTGGTTGAGATGATCTCCAGCAATGTTGCCTTATTTGCGGTTTATTGTAAATAACGTAATAATCGTTTTTCGGCTTACCTGTGAAGATTGGTAAGCGTGCTTGACAAATTAATTAAAACAGACCATTAAACTATTTATATTAACTATAGGTGTGATAAAAAATTTCTTGTTTTTGGTCAATTTAATTTTAAATCTTATTATAGAAAACGCAAGCAGTTGGTGAAGTGCCGTGCGGTCGTGGAGTACGCAGAATTATTATTAAAACGCCTGGAACTAACGTCAACCGTCAACGAAAGTCAAACTTAACTTCGAAATCGAAATTAGAAAAGCGGCGGGTTTTGTGCTTTTATGTACTTTTAACTTTTTCCAAGATTTTCTTATGCGATTGATCTAGATTTGTGTTTTTTTATTGAACTAATTGTGTTTATTCAACATAAACAAGATGCCAAAAAGTCTTAGTAAAGACTGCAAAAAACTTGTAGCTTCCCTCTTGAGCTATTTTGAATTGGAGAAAGGAGAAAGAAAACGGAGGACCACTTTTATATGGACGTGTAATAGACGTGAAACATATGTAAAGAAAAAAGAAGTTAAATGGTTCCAGAATCAGTTGTACTGATTGTTGTGCTGCTGGTATGTTAGAAATAACCTGTACTGGTGGCAAAGTTGTTAAAAAAAAACCGGTTCTGGTGGCGAGGTTGTTAGAAAAAAAATGACTTGAGAGATTTGCCAAAAAATTTGGTAGGAAAAGTCTCCGTCATTACATCGCGATTATCGAATAACGTACCTAATTAGTTAATCCGTATTCCTGTTTGGTTCGTCTCTTGTGAGAACTCTAGTCCAGAGCCCTACCCAATCTCCTTCCAAGTCCCACTTACCCTTCTAGTGAGCTCACTGAGTGAGCTCGGAAGCTTATATAGTAGCCTGCAGGTTTGAAGACTCGCTTAGGGAACGAACTCGTGTTTCTAAAGGAGGTAATTAAATGTTAAGAAATTTTGATAGTGAAAGCTGAAGTCCTACGGAACCTGAGCTTGAGAATAAAGCGTGAACATTCAAGCATAAAGTGCACGAAACCACAAACTTGGTGAGTCATTCTTGAATAATTTTTTGTTGTTTGAGCCTCACTTAATTACCCCCCCCCCCCTCTTCCAAGGGGAAAGAAAAAATTTGTTGAACTTTCATATGGTATAACCATTTTATCTTTGATCTGGACATTGAATCGATCATTGCATTACTATTCTTGTATTAGATAATAAGAAGATAGTTCAGGTTATCTGTTTTTCATGCTACCTCTGAAGGACTGAGAATTCAGGAAAAGGACAGTTATTTAATTACGAATATATAACCGTGGAATTAACAAATTAAATTTGAATCTATAGTGTTAACTATTGTTAGTAGTAGTTTAATATTTCATAAAATTCTTCTTTTCATCTGGGTACCCAAATTTCCAAACATAATCTATTCTTTCATAAGTTGTGTTTTCATCATTTTCTATTCGATTGTGTTATTAAATTTAATTTCTATGCGGTCTAGATATTTTCTTCCCTTCAATAGTAATTTGTATTCCAGATCAAAGTACAACCAACCATCCAACAGGTAAATATTTATGTTTGAATTTTGACTGAATGATTAAGAAAAAAATATATACATACATATATTTTTTCTACTAATTCTATTAATTGTAGCTCCAGCGGAAGTGCAAGTTCCGTTTCGTCGGTTTCTGAGTTTCCGGCATTCGATTACAAACTCAGTGGCATCTCTAACATTTGGTGAGTATTTTATTTCCCTTTGATTTATCTTAGGAATAAAACACTCCCGGTTCTCTGATACTACCCTATCGGTTTTTTTTTTATTTTTATTTAACATGTCTCAGAGCTCTAGGTCTTCTTGTAATAGCGAGATATGGGAAATTGTAAATTCTTTGAACCAGCGTGTGGACGAACTATCGCGCTCACTGCCTCCAAAGAAATTACCTTCTGGAGTTCAGACACAAACCCAAATTGTTGGGCAACAAACTTTCAATTCCCTTCTACCTCGAGTTCCTGACGATTCCAAGAAGACCGAAAAATCCGAGTTGATTCAAGGTAACAGAGAACGCAACAATTTCTGTGAGTTATTCCTAAGATAAATCAAAGGGAAATAAAATACTCACCAAATGTTAGGGATGCCACTGAGTTTGTAATCGAATGCCGGAAACTCAGAAACCGACGAAACGGGACTTGCACTTCCGCTGGAGTTACAATTAATAGAATTAGTAGAAAAAATATATGTATGTATATATTTTTTTCTTAATCATTCAGTCAAAATTCAAACATAAATATTTACCTGTTGGCTGGTTGGTTGTAGTTTGATCTGGAATACAAATTACTATTGAAGGGAAGAAAATATCTAGACCGCATAGAAATTAAATTTAATAACACAATCGAATAGAAAATGATGAAAACACAACTTACGAAAGAATAGATTATGCTTGGAAATTTGGGTACCCAGATGAAAAGAAGAATTTTATGAAATATTAAACTACTACTAACAATAGTTAACACTATAGATTCAAATTTAATTTGTTAATTCTACGGTTATATATTTGTAATTAAATAACTGTCCTTTTCCTGAATTCTCAGTCCTTCAGAGGTAGCATAAAAAACAGATAACCTGAACTATCTTCTTATTATCTAATACAATAATAGAAATCCAATGATCGATTCAATATCCAGATCAAAGATAAAATGGTTATACCATATTAAAGTTCAACAAATTTTTTCTTTCCCCTTGGAAGAGGGGGGGGGGTAATTAAGTGAAGCTCAAACAACGATTCAAGAATGACTCACCAAGTTTGTGGTTTCGTGCACTTTATGCTTGAATGTTCACGCTTTATTCTCAAGCTCAGGTTCCGTAGGACTTCAGCTTTCACTATCAAAATTTCTTAACATTTAATTACCTCCTTTAGAAACACAAATTCCTTCCCTAAGCGAGTCTTCAAACCTGCAGGCTACTATGTAAGCTTCACTAGAAGGGTAAGTGGGACTTGGAAGGAGATTGGGTAGGGCTCTGGACTAGAGTTCTCACAACAGACGAACCAAACAGGAATACGGCTAATTAGGTGCGTTATTCGATAATCGCGATGTAATGACGGAGACTTTTCCTACCAAATTTTTTGACATCTCTCAAGTCATTTTTTTCTAACAACCTCGCCACCAGTACCGGTTTTTTTTTAACAACCTTGCCACCAGTACAGGTTTATTTGTAACATACCAGCAACACAACACCCCCGGGCCGAGACGAGATTCCACCAAAGGAAGGAAAAGCTTACCAACCATTACTTGGCATCCCAAACCATTACTTGGGGAATGAAGCTAAAGATTTTGATAATATTTCTCGAAATGAGTTTCCTAATTTTCTGAAACTCTGAAGCTCAATTATATTAAGTTGGGCGTTTAATTGACGCCGAAAACGACATTTTTCTTTATCAGACAGAGTAGATTTAGGAAGTTTTAAAAGCGTAATGATATGGCTTTCAGGTTGTGCTTCAAGGTTACTCCAAGAGTTGTCGTCTAAAGAGCCTTGTACCAAGTTGCACAGAGGTATTGTGGAGCCTTCTTCCCCTGCAGAAATTGTTTCAGGCTTGCGCCTGACCTCGTCCTCTAGCTCTAATATGTCTTCTACATCCAGAACTCTCTTTTGTGGGTTTTCAGGTCTCTCATCCTCATTATCAGTTTCATTAGAAGTAGTGTAATCATCTTCGTCTGAAGATGGTTCGGAATTTATGTTTTAATTTCTTCCAGGACGAATATCATTCACATGGACTATATTTTGTTGCCCTTCATATGAGACCTCGTAATTCAATTCTCCTTCTCTGCGAATCACTTACCCTACGAACCATTTTGGAGTAAACGTTCCAGGGTTATGGTTTTTTACCATTACTCTATCACCCACGTTAAATTGAACTGGCGGCGGAGTGTTCTTTTTGTCGTACTCCTGTTGAACTCTTAAGGTTCTTTTAAAAGCTGCTTTCACTACTTCCTTTCTTTCCGGGGGATGTTTGTCCTCTCCCTGACGAGACAGCTTTGTTCTCCACTGGCCAGGACATGGTAGCTCATAGCCTAGGATGAACTTTCCTGGAGTCTCTCCTGTTGTACGACTAGTTCGGGATCTCAAGACTTGGAGGGCCTGAGGTAGAACTTTGTCCCAATGATTTTCTGGCTTGCCATGCAAGAGAATACGTATTACTTTTTTTAGTTCCTGGACTTGTCGCTCGACCGGGTTAGCCCTTTGATGGTAGATACTACTATATCTGATCGTGATATCATGTGACACACAGAAATTCTTATACATTTTACTAGTGAAAATACTACCATTATCCGAAATGATAAATTTAGGAACACCGTATCGGGTAAATATTTCCTCTTGGAGACTCTTCACTAACTGTGGAGCTCGAACTCTAGAAAAGGAGAATGCCTCTATCCATTTTGAAAAAACGTCTTCAGTGACCAAGATATAGGCTTTTCGGGAAACTCCTGAACTTGGAAGAGGGCCAATGACATCAAGCGATAGGGTTTCAAACGGTTGTGAAGGACTACGAGCGTGAAAGGGAGCTTGACATTGAATCTGCTTGGGTTTTAGCCACACCACAAATAAGGCACTTAGTGACATAAGCACACTTTTCCTTATACATATGACCCCAGAAGTAAGTAGTTTTGATTTGTCGAAAAGTTTTTGTAATACCAGGATGAGCCCTTTCGGGAGTATCATGGTAATAGTAAATGACCCTATGCGTATAATTACGTGGCACCACTAACAAATCTCCCCACTGCTGTCGTTTCCAAAGTAAACCGTCATAAGTGACAAATCGTCTCTTTAACTTAACTTGGGCAGGAGTGAGTTCGGTTGCTCCTTCTAGAAATTTCAATTTATCTATTGTACGTCTTATATGACCTACTTTCTTCTGAGCTTCTGTTACGGCTTCATAAAGAGTGCCAATGTTAAACGCGTTTACTTGAACCGTTTCAGCAGTAGTTAGACAAATAGGAGGCAGCAACCTTTCGTCATCGGGTTCAGGGTCATAATCTTCTTCAGGGTCAGGGTGTCTACTCAAAATATCAGGTAATTGATTGTTAGAGCCAGCCACATGTTCAATTTTAAAATTAAACTCTTGAAGTAGCAGAGACCACCTGGCTAATTTAGCTCTGGTGTCTTTAAATTTGTATAAACATGTAAGGGCACGACTATCTGTTCTCACCACGAACTGAGTGGACTCTAGATAGTGTTTGTATTTGTTAATCGACCAGACTAATGCCAAACATTCCTGTTCATTAATGTGGTATCGCTGCTCAGCTGATTTGAACTTAGCACTTGCATAAGAAATTATGTACTTTTTTGTTCCTTCTTCCTGATATAAAATTGCTGCCATACCAACTGAGCTGGCGTTCGTTTGCAGGATAAATGGGAGAGCGGGGTTTGGGAGGCTTAGTGTTTTGGCCTTGGCTACGGCATTTTTCGTATCTAAGAAGGCTTGTTGGGCTTCGGTAATCCACTTAAACTTTGGAAATTTTAAAAGTTCGGTTAAAGGGGCTGTGAGTTTGGAAATATTGGGCACATGCTCACGTAACCAGTTTACGGTACCTAGAAAAGATTGTAGGGTTTTCTTGTTATGGGGTGGTTTAAAAGCAGCGATTTTTTTCTAGGTGCTTTGTTTGAGGAGTCACGCCATCATCATCCACCAATCGAAAACCGAGATAGTCGATGTTGGAAGTTAATAAGTGACATTTTTCAGCGGAAGCTTTCAAGTTGTGCAGTCTTTGTCGTTCAAACACCATTCTCAGCCTAACTAAATGTTCGTCAATAGTGTCTGAAAAAACGATTATGTCGTCGAGATAAACTCGAGTAAATTTAAGAATAGGGCCCGCCGACACTTCCGTCACCATTAGTCTTTGGAATGTGCTGGGTGCATTCTTAAGCCCAAATGGCATCACATTAAATTGCTAAATTGCACCATCAGGAATAGAAAAGGCGGTAAGGTGTTTACTATCTGGCGTCATTGGAATTTGCCAATATCCACACTTGAGGTCCAGCACGGTAAAATATTTGGCTACCGACAAAGACTTGATGGTGTCAAGGATATTTGGGAGCGTTGAACATTCGTCTTCGGTAATTTCGTTGAGAGGTCTGTAGTCAATACAAAACCGAGGTTTTTTTTCAGGTTTTAAGACAATCCCTGGTGACGCCGAGTATGGGGAGGACGTTGGTTCTATCACACCAGCCCTTAACATTTCTTCTATTTGTTCATTCAAAATATCTGCTTTCTCTCTGGATAGAGGATAACACTTGCGGTTAATGACTTTATTACAAGTTAAACGAATAGAGTGAGTCGTAGTTCGGGTGGTTGGCTGTTGTAAGCCGATTTCAAAGATATCCTGAAATTCGTTTACTAAAAGCCGAAGTTCAGGAGGGTGGTCATTCAAAACTTGCGGTAAAAGTATATCCTTTTTTTGTACAACTAGCTTTGGCGACAAAAAAACTGTTTGTCTCTGTTGACGCCCTAAGTAAAGACAGCCTCTAGGGAAGTCTATGACCACATCTTCGTTGAGCAAAAATTCATTTCTCAAAATGAATGCATGCAACAGGTTCTTAATGACCAAAAACTGCAAATTAAAATCATGACTACCAATGTGAAGACTCAGGGTTATTTCACCCAATATATTAGCCATCTGCCCTTTACAGGCGAGGCTGACTTTGTCAAATTGAGACTGTTTCATGTCTTGCTCAATGAGGCGACTTGAGATTAGATTACAATCTGACCCCGAGTCGATCAGAGCCTTTAGTTTTTGTTTTCTGAAAACAACGTAATAATGTAAGTGAAAACTTTATTTAAGCCAAGGGGACCGGCATGAATTTACGGTTGCTCGCGGTTGTTAAGATCATGTCGGTCCAAACTTAGTTTTCCGAAACCGTTCTGTACCAGTTATGTCTTTGTCCGTCACGTTTGGGTCCTAGTTAATCTTGGCTAGTATCGTTTGGGGATGGTACTACGTCAATTTGTTCGGTCTGATTGGTTTCAGGAAACTTCACCTCAACGTTGGCACCTAAGAGATGTTCATGGGCTTGATTCTTACGAGGCAAGTTGTACAATGATTGGCATAATGAAGGCCCTGGCAAATAACACATTTCACCACACGGTTCAGGGGGTTTCTGGGGTTTCTAGATTGATTTAGTTGACCATTATTCGGTCGGGCTCGGTTTGAGGAAAAAATAGGATTTACTTGCTGGTTAAGGGTATACATCCTTGCCTCCGAAAGGTTTGTTTGAAGGTCTCTCACCTCTTCCAAAAAATCCTTCTCCACGATATTGACCATCTCCATTAGTTGATCCAAGGTACGAAAGTTTACACTTCTAAGCCGAGATCTGAGAGAAGGTTTGAGGAGGGTAACCATCAACTGGATAAAAGCACTATCATAAACTTTTATTTGCAAACGTTCGGCAAGAGCTCTCTTTCTGAGGATAAATTCCTCAGCAGGCTCATTATAACCTTGAGATTTTCCATACAAACTAGCTTGGAGTTCCACAAGGGTTTCCATTGCATCAAATTTACGTAATAATCTAGAGCTTAATTCTGAAAAACTAAATGAGAAATGTTTTTGAGAGTCGAACCACATTTTAGCGGTGTCCCTTAAGCATTGAGCAGCCAGCTCCATCTGTTCAGTAGGATTGTAGATTCGTTTTTCATTAAAATACGCTTTACAGAGTTTCAGAAATTTGGCAGGGCTCTCGTAGGCAGTTCCCGAAAAGGTTAATTTAAGATCGTGAGTAGAAAGATAGACCGGTAGTTTAGAAGTAACTGTCTGCATTGTATTAACAAGAGCAGTCTGTGACTGCAGAAACTTTGACATGGTTAAGTGCAAGCCTAAATCGGGAAAAGTCTCAAAAGGGTTTTGATTTTGAGATAATATTTTAGGAAAATTACGTGATTCAGAACTTGTTTTTGGTAAATTCAAACCTAGTTCTTTTGTGTTATGAGTATCTCAAAAGGTCGCAGGAGGGGGTATTAAGACGCTGTCCCCAGGCTCGTCGAACAGGTTCGAAAATGGATTGGTTCTCTCAGAAACATTAGGGGGGTTGGGCCAACCATCCCAACTACAAGAACTGTGCCGATCTTGGAATTGATGTCCATAAACAGATATCGACTGAAGTTTTGGTTCATCAACCTCTTCTAGAGCCGAATTTAGTTGGTTAGTGGTCCTTTGCCGCTCGTTTTGGAATCCGAGAGGCTCTTGAGCCAATTCTAACTGGCGCCTCCCCACCAGGGATACCATGTGGCGTTCTCTGACACCTTGAAACAACTCGGATTTTTCGGTCTTCTTGGAATCGTCAGGAACTCGAAGTAGAAGGGAATTGAAAGATTGTTGCCCAACAATTTGGGTTTGTGTCTGAACTCCAGAAGGTAATTTCTTTGGAGGCAGTGAGCGAGATAGTTCGTCCACACGCTGGTTCAAAGAATTTACAATTTCCCATATCTCGCTATTACGAGAAGACCTAGAGCTTTGAGACATGTTAAATAAAAATAAAAAAAAAACCGATAGGGTAGTATCAGAGAACCGGGAGTGTTTTATTCCTAAGATAAATCAAAGGGAAATAAAATACTCACCAAATGTTAGGGATGCCACTGAGTTTGTAATCAAATGCCGGAAACTCAGAAACCGACGAAACGGAACTTGCACTTCCGCTGGAGTTACAATTAATAGAATTAGTAGAAAAAATATATGTATGTATATATTTTTTTCTTAATCATTCAGTCAAAATTCAGATAACCTGAACTATCTTCTTATTATCTAATACAATAATAGAAATCCAATGATCGATTCAATATCCAGATCAAAGATAAAATGGTTATACCATATTAAAGTTCAACAAATTTTTTCTTTCTCCTTGGAAGAGGGGGGGGGGGGTAATTAAGTGAAGCTCAAACAACGATTCAAGAATGACTCACCAAGTTTGTGGTTTCGTGCACTTTATGCTTGAATGTTCACGCTTTATTCTCAAGCTCAGGTTCCGTAGGACTTCAGCTTTCACTATCAAAATTTCTTAACATTTAATTACCTCCTTTAGAAACACAAATTCCTTCCCTAAGCGAGTCTTCAAACCTGCAGGCTACTATGTAAGCTTCCGAGCTCACTCAGTGAGCTCACTAGAAGGGTAAGTGGGACTTGGAAGGAAATTGGGTAGGGCTCTGGACTAGAGTTCTCACAACAGACGAACCAAACAGGAATACGGCTAATTAGGTGCATTATTCGACAATCGCGATGTAATGACGGAGACTTTTCCTACCAAATTTTTTGACAAATCTCTCAAGTCATTTTTTTCTAACAACCTCGCCACCAGTACCGGTTTTTTTAACAACCTTGCCACCAGTACAGGTTTGTTTGTAACATACCAGCAACACAACATGATTAGTGATTGACTTTAAAGGTAGCATTAATATAATAACAATATCGTCTATAATATCAGTGTACTTTTTAAGATTTTAAACTTGTTTTCTTACACTAATAATATTGGACTATTGAAAAACAAAACTGTTTGTGTTTTTATGGAATGTCCGAAATTAGAAAAAGTTCTAATAAATAATGAAATCGAAAATCCTAAGCGGAAATGTGCGTCAGGACGTTTAAACTGTATCAAGATTTTTTCGAAAAGTTTTCCATGTCGAATTATTAGTAAAAGGGGCGTATAGCGTAGGGCGGAGCAAAAAAATAGAGCGATTGAGCGAGCAAGCCTTATAAACTGGCTTATTTGCCCTATATGGTGTAAGTGGTTTTACTACTAAGGTGGTTGAATACGAAAGGCTGTTAACTAAAATCCTATGCCAATAAGTCACGTGATAGATGTAACCATCCGTAGTTGTCTTAACAATGTTGTACAAATGAATAATAATAGCTTTCTCACTACAGCTGACACATTTGAGTAATTTTGTGAATTCTGATGCTTCTAAATCGTGTATAAAAAAGCTAGGCATGCTGCAAAACTCATATCTCTTATCCATTTTCAAAATAACTTCAAAATAAACAATTTATCTTTCAGGGTAACTCGTAATTCATAAAAAAAATGTAAATGTTTTGAAACAAATCTGTTGTTGGTAAACATATTCATTTTGTGACCCAATATTATGTGTTCTATCTGTTTTTATTAGTTCATATTTTTTTTCCAAATATCTCGAAAATGGTTATAGATAAATTTTTTTGTGTGCTATATATCCTTTGATGAAGACAGTTCAGAATTTGTAAAAATTTTCGAGTTATCATAAAAAAAGTGACAATTTGTGGTAGGTATCTTGGTAAGAAGTAGACACTGCTTAACTGCTACCTTATCAGCTATATAGCTTAGGACAGGAACTTTTAGATACATTTTTCGTACCCTAACCATATCATGGTCCTACCCAAAAAAACTTCCTAGGAACAATTTCAAGGCTGTAGAACAGAAATTGCGATACGAATATATATTTAATTCCAATATAGAATAAAAGAAACTAAAAACATCTTTTAAAATGCAAACAAAACAGCTTTTTTGTCAGCGTTGTTGAGCTTGATTACTCTATTTTTTTGGCCCACATCTCTCGATACTCATTAAGCATATGTGGCAATGTTTCTAACACTGTAAAGATGACACACTGTTGGGTAAGAAATTTGGGTTATAGGTCATAGTAAATGGCCACTGGGTTACAAACAAATGCAATATAAATTGGAGTTCAAGTGGATCCCATTAGAAAACCAACCAAACTTATCCTTGCATGCAATGTATTAAAATTATTAAAATTGTCCAACAGCTAATATACATGGTTTTTCAAATGTTCTCAAAAGGTCTACTTTTTACTACTTCCTCTTCTTAGGAAAACCTAAGAGCAGGAAGATTTGAAATATTAATGTAGGTCTCGAAGTAGGTTTACAGAATCGATTTCTTGATGATCATTTCATATTTGTAAAATCTAGGCTTTCAGAGCATTGTCAATTTTTTATTACGGTGTTCACAATTTTAATCAATTTTAACAGTCTGAAAGTTTTTCTATTAAGCAATTATAATTTAGAAAGTTTGTATGATGCCATCAGTTTTTGTTACAACTCTGCTTTAAACTTTAGATCTAAGCTAGGTACCTTGATTAGAATATGTTAAAGTATTTCGATTATTTTAAAGAATCAGGAACAAAAACTTGTCTGGATCACAGATTTCCATATGGATGTATTATGTGGTCCTGATCTCTAATTCACCGGGTACCTACATTCATCAGGTAGGTAAGGTACTCAATAATAACCTACTATTTTTAACCACCGTTTAAAGTGGAATAGTAGCAAACTAGCTTGATATAAACTTTGTTAAATGTTAAATATCACTCGCTGCACAGGGAGACTGTTGACAAACATACGCAATCAAGGCAAGTAACAATGAGATAGATTTTTTAATCCTCCTTTGCTATATGGCCGAAAACTTCATCTTTGTACCTTTCAATATGTGGCAAAAGTATACCTTTCAGGAGCATTTGCAAAATCCTGTAGCTACCTATATGGCTGATACGAACAGAACCTGTGAGCTGCTTGGCTAGTCACTAATATTTTTACAATTTTCGATGAATATGTAAACTTGCTCCAAGACTCTAAGCGTCCATCGGAACCTAGAGCATAATAATATTAGCCTAAAACGGTATAAACGGTAAGAAAGGGACCAGGTTCCTGTGTTTTATTGATGTTCATTTCTTCAGTAGGACTTCTGTCCATAAAGTAAGTTTGTCAATACCTATCCTAACCCCCCCTTACCCTAATACAGCATAATAAACATATTTTTCCTAAGTAAACATTGCGGGTCGTGGTGAATGCCTCGCAGATAAAAATAACGAAATCCAATTTGAGTTAGCCATATTTGGGGAATTTCAATATAGTTCTACTTGGTTTCATGCACAAGCTGGCAACAGCGGCGAAGTGATCACGATTTGGATTAGTTTCCTTAATGAATTCTACTATACATATGTTATTATTGAATCTCCTGGGATGGGATGAAATGGGAGTAAATAATTTAGTCAGTCATTTTCTCCATTTTGGTTGAATTATTAGGTTTGTTTTTGGGAGTCTGGTCAAACTACAAAAAACCAATTAAACCTTTAATTTTACTGAAAAAAAAATAGTTACACACGAAAAGATTCACTCGTTGACCATTCAACAGCATAATCAGGACTTCCTTTTCCTCTTGGATATCACGATTACGATTTATATAATGTGTGAGAGTCGAGTTGGTTCTCCATGTCGGCTTGCATTACTCTTAATGGTGTAATGGAGGAGCAAATTGGATTGAAAATACCCAAGAGGGCATTCAAAGAAAACTTCTGCAGGATCTCGGTCATCGAGTTTTCATTAAAGAGGGTAGCAACAACTGTCTCTATGGAATATACAAAGCTTCCTTCCATTATCTGTGGCACTACGGTCACAAATGGTGTCTGGAACACCAAAATGTCGAAAAAACAGTTCTTAGCTGCTGCAGAATTTATCCACTCAGCGCCTGAAATTTTTGTAATTACAAGGAAGGCATATATTTAGTAGTAGGCGACTAACAAACACTTTTACAATTTTATTTGTTGAGCGTTCAAGATGTGTTGCAATTCACTTCAGTGTACAGGGTGTTTCAAATTCGAGCCACATCATTGGGACCTCAGCAACGATAAGAGATACAGGGTCGGTTAAATTGGGGCAAAGTTGCGCAATTTGGAGTTCAATAATATGACGGTTTAACATCTGAAACATTTCAATTACTTCCGGAGATATCCGAAAAAACACTAAATCTTGAAAAATCGTTTTTATTTTGTTTTGAGCTTATTCAAAGAGATAAATTAAAATGATTGACACTTCGTCGTTGCAACTTTTTCTGCCCTGTAAGATGGCATATTTAGTTTCTTCCTGCGAAGTTTCGGTTTTTGGTAACCATCAGCAACTTTACTTTTTTAAATACGGACCTGGATTTTTTTCGTTATTTTTATTGCTTTTTTTAATCCAAACAACACGATATGCAATATGAGATATTTTGCAATCACAGTTTAGCTAAAAATCGTTTTTTCTTTTTATATACCTATTATCTATTTTACTACCTATTGGTACTCCTATACTACCTATTGGTACTAGGTATTAGTACAACCTATTGGTACTACTATGTCTAACTATTAAACAAAGCACTAACCAAAACGTCTTCTAAGCAATTTCCTGGTTATGGCCCGTTGAATTAATCTAGCTCGCGTATAGCTCTTGTTCTCCTATTATACTTCCTTTTTTTATCAAGAATTTTTGAATTCATTTATAAATGCATAACTTGCAACAAGAAAAATACTCTAATAGATATTTTACAAATAACATAAATTATAATTAACCATCTAAGATAATGATATAAGTTTTTAAATGCTAAGAATGATTCAATCCTGTTTGGCTTTTCCTAGAAAGCTAATGCATTAATTCTTTTTTGAACAGGGTGCCGTGGATTTGAGTAGCCGACTTCCGCAGAAATTGCCGACGCTTCGACGTTTATTTTACGTCTTTTTCAAGGCTATTCCACTTAAGTTGTAGCAGTTTATCGTCAGATAGTAACGATGTTTATTGTCCATCAGAACAACCACGGGGAGTGACGTACATTAAAACAAAAACGGACAAAGTGTGGACAAACATAAGGAAACCGTGCTTAGCAGTGTGTAGGTACCCAACGCATTCCCCCCTCCCCCTTTATTTGAAAAACTGCATATTCAAATCAAATACCCAACCAATGATCTCAATATTCTAAGGGAAAATTTAATAACCTATGCAAGGGCTATATGACCTAGAACAATTAAACGGTCAATTACCAGCAACTTGCTTAGAAGAACTCAAAAATGTATTGAGGTGCAGGGAGATCGAGTATTTACTTTAATGTTTTATTTTTTTGTTTAGTGCTTCGTTTAGTAATAAAATCGGTCTTATATATTACATAAGAATTTTATACAATAAAATTTAAAGAAAAAACGATTTCTAGCTAGGCTTTAATTGCAATATATGTCATATTTCATATCGTGTTGTTTGGATTAAAAAGAGCGATCAAAATAACAAATAAAAAATCCAAGTCCGTATTTAAAAAAGTAAAGTTGATGATGGTTCCCAAAAAACGAAACGTCGCAGGAAGAAACTAAATATGCCATCTTACAGGGCAGAAGAAGTCAGCAGTGCAATGACGAAGTGTCAATCATTTTGAATTATCTCTTCGAATAAGCTCAAAACGATATTTCAAAATTTCGTATTTTTTCGGATATTTCCAGAAGTAATCGGAATTTTTCAAATGTTTAAACGGCATATTATTGAACTCCAAACTGCGCAACTTTGCCCCAATTTAACCGACCCTGTATCTTTTACCGTTGTTGAGATCCCAATGATGTGGCTCGAATTTGAAACACCCTGTAAGGTCTTCACTTCTCCTTTATCGCACGCATTTACGAGTTAAAAGTAACACTTTAAACCACCAGTGCGTTAAAACTTTCTATCGCATGTCAGTGAATAAAAATACAAATTTAAAATTTTTGGAAAATTTCAGATTATGCTTAGGGCCAAAATCGGTTAAGAGTAACTTAAAACGTCTAATAATGGAAATTTGGGTAATAAGGAATAATTCAAATTAGGGTTATGGCCAAGCCAAAATCGTTTAAAAATTGGCAGTGAAAAATGCAAATTAAAAGTATCTTGAAAAACTTAGATTAGGATTACGGCCAAGACCAGTTAGAAACTATTTACAACTTCAAAAAATATAAATTTGGAGTTTGCGGAAAGACACAGGTAAGATTAGCGCCAAAATCGGTATAAAAAGGCTTAAAGCGTCTTACAATGCAAATTTGCAATTTTTGAAAAAATACAGTTTAGGATTAAGGCCAAAGTGATTAAAAATCGCTCAAAGCGATTAAAAAGGCAAATTTGGAGTTTGTGGCAAAAATTCGGTTTAGGATTAGACCCAAAAGCGATTAAACATTACACAGACATCAAAAAATGCAAATATGGAGCCTTTGAAGAACACTAAGGTTAGAGTTAGGGCCAAAAATCAATTAAAAATTACCCACATTGTTCAAAAATGAAAATTCATGTTTTTGAAGGAATTGTACTTTAGGACAGAATCAGGCAAACGTGATATTCAAATGTACTAATTCGTTTTTTTTTTGGTAAAATTAAGTTTTGGACAAAATAAGTGAAATTTTAGTCGAAGCAATATGGGCTGTTTCTCGAACTGAGAGCCATACAGTATTAGATCTAATACGCTGGTGCATGTCGCCTGCTCCTGCTCTGTACAACATCTCACTGCTATTGCGTAGATTTTTTACTTTAAGCCGCAAACTCACAGGCTCCAATTTGTCTACCAGCCAAAGCTGTATTGACGAGGGGTAGATCCCGAAACTAGTATTCCCATGGGTTAATGGACAAATTGGTGACCACCTACTCTTTACGCTTCGTTCTGGTTCCGATAACCTGCGAGGTACAGAGCAATATGGGCTGCTTTCGAACTGAGAGCCATCTGCCATGCAGTATTAGATCTAATACGCTGGTGGATGTCGCCAGCTCCTGCTCTGTACAACATCTCCCCGCTATTTCGTAGATTTTTGGCTTTAAGCCGCGAACTCACGGTCTCCAATTTGTCTACCAGCTAAAGCTGTATTGATAAGGGGTAGACCCGGAAACTATTATGCAAATGGGTTGATCGACCAATTGGTGACCACCCACTCTTTACACATCGTTCTGGTTCCGACAACCTGCGAGGTACAGAGCAATATGGGCTGCTTCTCGAACTGAGAGCCATCTGCCATGCAGTATTAGATCTAATACGCTAGTGGATGTCGCCTCCTCTTGCACTGTACAATATCTCACCGCTCTTCCGTTGAATATTGACTTTAAGCCGCGAACTCACGGTCTCCAATTTGTGGACCAGCCAAAGTTGTACTGATGAGGGGTAGAACCCAAAGCTAGTATGCTGATGGGTTGATCGGCAAATTAGTGACCACCTACTTTTTACACTTCGTTCTGGTTCCGATAACCTGCGAGGTAGAGAGCAATAGGGGCTGCTTCTCGAACTGAGAGCCATCTGCCATGCAGTAGTAGATCTAATACGCTGGTGGATGTCGCCTGCTCCTCCTCTGTACAACATCTTACCGCTCTTCCGTAGATTTTTGACTTTACGCCGCGAACTCACGGTCTCCAATTTGTCTACCAGCTAAAGCTGTATTGATAAGGGGTAGACCCGGAAACTATTATGCAAATGGGTTGATCGACCAATTGGTGACCACCCACTCTTTACACTTCGTTCTGGTTCCGATAACCTGCGAGGTTCAGAGCAATATGGGCTGCTTCTCGAACTGAGAGCCATCTGCCATGCAGTATTAAATCTAATACGCTGGAGGATGTCGTCTGCACCTGCTTTGTACGTCTCACGCTCTTCTGAAAATTTAATGTTTATCAAGATCAAGATCAATCAAAAAATCGTCGAATATGACTCGAAGCGTATAGAAATAAAAATTTGAAGTGATTGGAAAATTCTGATTATCTACTAATAGCGCTAAATCGATAGAAAATGACTTAAAGCGTCTAAAAATGCAAACTAGAAAATTTTGGAAAATTGCGGATTAGAATTAGATCTAAGATTAAAGAAAAATTACCCACATCGTCTAAAAATGCAAGATTTTATGTTTGGGTATAAACTCAACTTTAGGACAAAATCATGCTTAAATCTTCTTATTTGATGTTTTTCTTTTTGTAAAATCACATTTCAGGACTAAAATAAATGAAATAAGGCTCAAAATGCATCACATTGCAGATTTGGAATTTTTCGAGAAAATCACGTTAGAATTAGGGCCAAAATCGGTGAAAAACACCTCAATGCTTAAAAATTATGCAAATTTGGATTGTTTGAAGAAATCCATGTTAAGAATTGCTAAAATCATTTAAAAGAGAGTCTAAAATGTCTTCATATTCGGAGCTTTTGGAGAAACTCACGTTAGAATTAGTGATCAAAAATGACCCATATTGTCCAAAAATGCAAATTTAATTTTTTTTTAGAATAACTCAATCTTAGGACCAAATGAGGCAAAACCGAGGGAAAAGTGAAACTTTCTAATCAGCTCTTTTTGCAAAAAATTTTGGAAAATTAGTAAAGTTGAATTACAATAATTGAAGTTTGGTTCAAAACGCTTGATAATGCAATTGTGGTATTTTGCATCTAAAATAGCAAATTTGAAGTTTTTTGAGAAATTTAAGTAGGAATTAGACCCAAAATCGTTTAAAAATCACTCAAAGCATTAAAAAATGCAAATTTGAAGTTTGTGGAAATATTCCGAAAGACGCATGTTAGAATTAGAGCAAAAATCAATTAAAAATTACTCAGAACAGCAACTCACGACATATGTTGTCTTGTCTTGTCTTATCAATCCAAGCAAGACAAGATAACTTGTCTTGATAAGGCAAGACAAGATATCTTATCTGGATAAGGCAAGACAAGATATCTTATCTTGATAAGGCAAGAAAATGTTATCTTGATAAGGCAAGACAAGACAACATGAGGGAGGACAAGCTAAGCTGGTTCAAGACATGATAGATATTCCCCGGCCTCTCTTCCTCCGAGCAAAGTGCAAAATAGAGATTATTTCCTTCCTGCTATCGAGATATTTTGCAGGTTGAAAAGGCAGCCCCCTACACTAGCTGGGCAAGGGGGGCCCCTGTACTACCCGCGGAAAGCCTTGATGTAAATTATGTCGCTACATTTATTAAATCATGATCGGGGCGTTGTTTCTGAACACACTCTTGTAAGTAAAACTATTATGTGTTGTACATCACTTACTTTATAATCTTGCACGCATGTGACTATAAAGAAAATTGTCACGCTCCGGCGTGAAAGCATTGCAACTGTGGGCCTCTATATTCTATCTCTCTATAAGTTTCCTTATCTTGCGCAACGAAAACAGATTGGTACCACACGCCTAGCGTTTAAATGGTGGGCCGTGCGATTACCTGTCTATATCGTAGAAAGAACAGAGCATTTTGCTTTGGTCACATTCAAAACAAATTTGTTAGCCCCGAACCAGTGGGTCAGTGTTGATAAATCGCATAATCGCTTTCAGACTGTGAACATCCCTATATTGCCACAAAATTGTTGTCAAGTCTTGCGGTAAAGAAACCGATAAAGTACCCTTTTCTATAAGCAAAATAGTGTAGAAAGTGTCACTTTTCTATTTGTTTTGCAATAAACAAAACAATATCAGTGCCTATGAAAGTGCCTGAACGTGACTAAACGCATAATGCGCAGAGGTTTGCATTAGGATTCAGTGTTTATTGTACTGGCGGAAATCTTTGAAGATGGCATTGTATAAGGGTGTTCGAGAGCACACGATATTCATTGAACACCTTTTTATTTTAAATATTCTTTTTTTTTACTAGCTGCACTTTTTTTTCTTCTATTCTTTAAATTTCGCATAAATTATCAAAGAATACCTTTCCCATCTTTCACGAATAGCACATGTTTCCAAATAAGTATGCACCTTTCAAAGTTAATCAACATCCAACCCTAAAGTGACAAGCAACTCTTCACGAGTCCAAACGCCCGTTCAAGGAAGTATTAAAAAGTAGGTACGGGGAACCAGTGATGTATTCTTCACGACCCGGGCACCTTTTACAGATCACTTACTAATTAAATATAACTTACAGCAAGCTAACCGCATACCTCCTGTCGACTTATCGCATACCTTCAATCTTCGGTTAATTTCGCACCTTGGTCTTTGGTCCCGCTCGCTCGCATGGTATACGCCCGGGCATGAGAAAGACGAAGAGAACGCGAGTCTCAAGTTGTACAGGGAATGGCAAGGAGCTGTATTCAGTTAATTGTCATCTACTGTATTCCGGTGACACTTTAAGATAAGTCAATTAGGTGAGGTGTACGAGACGAGGCAATAAGAGCAAAAATTGCCTAGCTGTGTTCTTGGATTCGCTCCACAGTACACGTACGGAAAACTTTGAGGCTCAAAGCAGCGTTCAGTTTTATTTCCAATCAACCTAATAAAGTGATGACCTTTTTTAGGAGTTGTAATTCGGAAATGATTCCCACAAACACAATGACGACATCGACTTACGTAAGGCATAAAAAATTAACGACTTTGGCTAAATAAAGTTTCAGTGACTAAAAATAGGCAAGGAGTCAATAGTTTTCCTCCCAGTTGCCCACGGAAACTTGCTGTAAATATTTTCAATCAAAATTCTACAGGGAAGTCGTCAGTCACGTAAAGTTAAGAATGTTAGTTGTATTCCCACATCGATTTTGTTTTCCCAGAAGTATCATTAATCATTTGCTTCCACCGAAATAAAAAAAATACAAAAAGCTGGTGTATAGAGCTGCAAAAAATGGTATTTATTTATACAATACAAAGTAACAATTTACGTAATCACTAATGTCAGTAAAACTAAAAGGTATCTATATCATTTTTTCTTAAGGTATAGCTGCTTCAACTCTCTTCCTTAAAGATTTCTTGCCTAATAAACATTTTTTTATTTTTTTTTATGTTCTGCCTTTTAATAGCCTATGTGATTCTAAACGATTCAAGTAAATTCTAGATTCGAAACCAGATAATTTATTCCAAGGACCACAAATATTTCAAAAGCATAATACAACGCAAACTTAACAAAATTCAACAGTTTCATAACAATGTGCCCCTCTTAGACATAAACATCCCGGTTTGGTAATACCTTAAGTCTCCTTCTGGGACTAAAGTGTCTTCTTTATACTATACGTAGTAACATCCTTTATCCTGGTGGCCATTGTCTATGCTGATGGTAGATGCTGGACCGGTATATCAGTAAGACCATGAAGTACATGTTTTCCAGAAACTAGTATTTGACTTTTCCAATAACGTTTTATAGTTTTGGTTTTATCGAAAGTTTTTGTTTAATAATAAAAAACTCAATGCAACGAATGCAGTGCCCTGAGGAGTTTGGTGCTTTTCTATAAGTAAGCACCAAGATACAAAATCTTTATGATGGTTAACTCACCAAAATCGCTCTTTGATTTTGGCCAGAGAAGTGTCTTCCGCTGGCCCCGTTATGTATTTCCATCAAGGTGTCAAATTTGTTTTCCTTAGGAACAACCTATTTACTACGATCTTTCCATCCTCTCCAAAGCTTTCTTCTGTAATGCATTGCATTCTACACTTCGTTCCACTGAATCTACAACGCCTTTTAACTTGAAATTTGTGCAGCATCTAGACCTCAAGAAGGCACCTGGATGTGACCAGATAGGGAACAGACCACTCCGGCTGCTGCCACCTAGGGGAATTGTAGCCTTGGTCAACATTGTGAAAGCAATGTTAAGATTGAGGCACTCCAACCAGGTGGAAACATGCAGATGTCATTATGTTTCCCACACCAGGTAAAAACCCTCTTTTTCCACAGAGTTACAGGCCCATCAGCCTGTTGCCTACCATCTTCCATATGTAGCAGAACATCCTGAGACGACTAAAGGACAAAGCATAGCAACTGTAGACGAGCAGTTTGGAACAGTCTGGCACAAAGGAGTGCTAGTCAAGCTGTTAGACACTGCATTCCCTGTATCCTTTGTTAAACTAATCAGATCTTTCCATTTCAGGGTGAAGTTGGACGGACAATGCTCAGCGTACAGGATGATGGAAGCAGGAGTACCGCAAGGAGCGGTGCTCTCGCCCTCCATCTACAACCTGTACGTAGAACCCCCCCCCCCCCAGAACAGACAGGACCAGACTTGCATTATGTGCTAATGACACAGCTATAATGGCAAGATCCCTCAACACAAAGTTACTATCACGGTACTTTCAAGAGGTAGTCACAGCCTTAGAAGTGTGGTGTGCCAAGTGGAAGATAGACCTGAACGCCAGCAAGACGCAGGCCATAATCTTCAAGAAGCGACGCAATCACAGGTGAGACAATCAAGTCGTCCTTAAAGGCAAATCTATTCCTTGGGAAGAGACAGCCACATACTTAAGTGTGGAGCTGGACAAAAGCTTCACTTGGGAAGCACACATCACCAGGACCAAAAACAAGGAAAGATGACAAGGAGCAAGGCCTACCCGATGGCCCGAAAACCAGCTTTGAAGAACAAGGTCACACTGATCAAACAGGTGATCCAGCCACAGCTAACATACGCTTCAACAGCGAGGGGATATGCAGCAAAGACACACCTGAAAAGCCTTCAGGCAGAAATTTTTCTTTCCTTCCTAGTCTGAAAGTGTTGACAATTCTCTTTACATATATTCCTAGATGGATTATCGGCCTTTCTATAAGATTTTCTAGGACCATGTTCAACCTTGAAGTCATATTATTCCAAGCGCTCAATCCATCTCGCGATTGTCTTTCTAAGTTTTTCATTTGCAATAGTCTTTTCAATGATTCACGTCTTAATCAGGAAACTTCTTCCATACAGGTAACAAAAATGTGCAACTAAATTGACAATTGCTATAAGTTTTTTCCTCACAGTCTGACGTTGCTGACGATTCTCTTTACATAGTCCCCTAGATAGATCAGCTTTCACAAGACTTTCTAGGACGATGTTCAACCTGAAGTCAATCTTGCGATTTGCCTTTCTAAGTTTTTCGTTTGCAATCACCTTTTCAATGAATCAGAAAACTTCTGCCTTACAGGCAACGATGGAAATGTGCAACTGATCTGACAATTGCTATAAGTTTTTTCCTCGTAACACAGTGTTTCGTCTCTAATTTATTCAAAGCGTTGCTATAATATTCGATCATTTTCTCTTGGCTCTTCTGGATTTGCAGCAATATTACACGTTGATATTTTTGATAGGACACGCACCAGAAACCTTCGGCATGTTCTAACATATGACTTTTCGCCTGTTGAAAAGTTATATGCTGCGATGTCGAATTGGAATTAATGTTGTTATGCTGACAATATATATTGTACTATTTGCAGATTCTGCCCGTTGATAAGTTAGAGCATTGGAACTGATCAGCGTCGAAGGAACACTTCCCAAGACGGTTCGGTTTTCTTTTTCAATTTTTTCCATTCTTGTGTGGAGAGAAGCATGACGTCTCCAACTTTAAGCCCTCTTTTTCAAGAAACGTTGCTGAAGTATTGGATTCCATTATGAACATAAAGTGTGTTGACGTAGTGGTGAAGCTTTACTTTCACTTAGTTGTTGTCCTTCATGAAGCAGTCCAGGATGTCGATTTGACTTAATTTTATTATGTTGACAATATATGTCTCACTATTTTCATATTCTGCCCGTTGATAAGTTGAAGCGTTAGAACTGATCAGCATCGAAGGAACACTTGTCAAGACGGTTCGGTTTTCTCTTTCAATTTTTTCCATTCCAGTGTGGAGAAAAGCAGAAAAGCATGACGTCTCCAGCTCTATGCCTTTTTTTGCCTGGAGTGTGTTGACGTAGTGGTAAAACTTTTCTTTAACTTGGTTGTTGTACTTCATGAAGCTGTCCATAATGTCACTTTTATTTTTGAAGATGTCGATTTGACTTGGTGTTGAAATTCCGTACATCTGTATCCAGAATGATATATACCTATAAGAAGCTCCTGACATCATGTTTGTCACGTGCAACGTGCCAATCTTAATCTTCTGATATTTTCATCCCGTTGGTGGGAACGCCTTTTTCAGGTACTGCATGTAAGTACTCAACATGCTTTTGAAACAAACTACGTTTCTTGTAGTTTAGTTTCAATGAGAACTTTTCAAAAATTTCTCTACAGTTCTTTAGATGGTCTTCAAAGTTTTTGCCCATGACGATTATGTCATCCAAGCACACGATAACCGTTCTTCAAGTAGGTCCTCGCAAGCCAAGTTTCATAAATCGCTCTCAAAGGTCGGCTGAGCCTTGCACAGTTCATATGGAATGACAGTAAATTGGTAGAAAATGACGTCTTTTCTTTGGTTTCTGGGGCAATTTTCACATACCAATATCCTTTTTTAGCCTTTAGCATTTTTCAGATGTAAAGTGGAAAGCCATTTTGAACCTTAGAAATTGGCCAATCTTTATTCTATCCGTGGCATTGGTTAGTTTCTGTAGACGACAGAGATTATTTCTGAAGTACTATAGGATGACCAAGGGCTAGATGATTCTTCAATGACGCTTCTCTAGCATTTTAGTTGGAAACTCGTTGACCTCTTGTCGCTTTGCTAGCAGAACTCTTCGAGAAATTTAACGGATGATTAGTGTTAAAGCTGCCCGGTTGTTCCATTGACGTTCGAGTACCTCGAAAATTTCAGGGCGTATCTGCGTGGAAACCTTCATAGTAGATGTCTACAGTTTGTCTCACCTACACACCCAGCCCACAGGTTTGTAGCTACCAAAGATAAACCCTTCCTTAAGTTTTATATCCATTCTCTAGGTTTGCTACTAGAGCTGGCATTATTTTTCTGTTTCAGTCAAGGTTCGGCTACCATAATGTTTGTTGTCAAACCCATGTTTGATTCTACTAAGCCCTTTATGTGATAAAATTCTTAGAGCTTCTGTTACGAGCAGTTGCACCTAGTTTCCAGTGTCTGGATTTGTTAGTGCAAATTGGACTAAACATGCCTAGAGTAAAGGGAAGTAGATCGACACGGCTCTCCACTCTATAATGCATAAAACAGAGAAGGCATTCTCGAATAAAGGTGTGCTGCTGGTACTCTTTTTCGATATTGAGGGAGCATTCGACAAAGCCAGAACAAACAACATCTGCGAGACCCTTAGGACCCGGGGGACTCCAACACAGTTGGTAAACTGTAGGTTTTTTGGAGAGACAATAGGCCGAGGTATTCAGTGCGCGAGGGGCCTATGCGGGTGACGGACTGGTCATGATACCAGGAAAGTTCTTCGGCAGCGTTTGTGATCGAATGCAAAAGGCATGCAGAATAATAGAAAAATGGTATACCGAGAAGGGACTGTCTATCAATTCTGGTAAGGCAAAGCTTGTGCTCTACACCAAAAGAAGGAAATCTACAGGATTCCGGTCCCCAAACTGTACGCGGAACCTCAGCAGATAAGCCTAAGGTTAAGTACCTGGGGATGATCATCGACAGCGGGCTGAACTGGAAAAGTCACGTAGAAAATGTATGCAATAGGGCAACAACACTGGTATGAAACTGTGCAGGGCAGGAGGTGGGGTTTAAAGCCAAACGTCCTGCACTGACTCTACACTGCGGTAATCAGACCGAAGATATCTTATGGGTCCGTGGTCTGGTGGAAGGAAACATTCATGTGGAAGAAAGCGATCACATGCAGCTCGCCAGCCTCATCCAGCGCGACATCTCAATTGTCCTGTCGCAGGAAGGGCCCCCTTCCTGTCGGCTGAGACTACAACAACCATTTGGAATAAACATCCTAACAATAGAAAAATTCAAAGAAGAGCTACTTCAGTAACCTTCTGAGAATAATCAGGTATGGCATATAGACGAATTAAGAATGGCTGATTCACAATCGTCAAAAGCCGGAATATACAAAGCAGGCCATGTAGAGGGCGAGAGCTTTCCCTTGGGAAGCCACACGACAATTTTCCAGGCGGAAGTGTTTGCAATACTCGAAGCGGCCACACGTCCAAAAGTCAAACAAGGACCAGAACAGAACATCTTTATCTATTCCGACAGGCAGGCGGCCCTGCGAGCCGTCTGCCGGAACAGGACGAGTTCAAAGCTCGTTCAGGACTGTAGGGATGCTTTAGAGTCACTGGCAGAAACAAAAATGGTAACACTGGGATGGGTTCCTAGGCATAGGGGCATTGAGGGAAACGAGGGCGCCGATGAATTGGCCAAGCGTGGTTCCCAGACGTGCTTTATTGTCCGGAGCCATGTCTAGGATTAAGGAATGGGTACGTCTCTCACACTCAAAATGAGTGGGCACGGGAGAATACGAGGCCAACCTGGACACAGTCAGGAATATTTAGACAGACCAAGGAAATCTACCCCCTAACCCGGATAGATCCAAGGCTTCGTGGTTACTTGAGAAAGGTCGGCAGTGCCTGGGAGACCTTATAGGAATCCTTTCTGGCCACTGCAGACTAAACAGACACCTCCTGAGAATGGTGGACAGTACACCCTGCGCCCACTGTGAAGCAGGGCAAGAGTCGTCATTCCACTTTCTGGAAGTGTGCTGTAGGAGGGCGCGACTGCGCTACAGGATACTGAAAGCCGCCTTCCTCCATAGAAAGGAGCTTCGGACTCTGAGATGGGACGGGATACTCTCTTTCATTAGAGAGAAAGATTGACTCGTAGAGGTAATGAGGGTCCAGGCGGAGTAGGGGTGGATTGAAGGACTGTGAAAAGGGCTTTAAAGCATAGTCGCAAGCCTTTGGTCCCCCCAATGTCTAGTAATACTACTACTAGTGCCAATTTCTCATCAACCAACGTAAGAATGTCGCAAAAGAATGTCTTCCATGTTTTTTCAACAAAGTCTATTCCTAAAATTAATTCTTGGTCTTTATGGTTGTTGTCTAAAGGATGATAGAACAATAATCTATTTACTTCGATTATGCCATCCTTTTCTGTAAAAAATTCGTAACATTTTAGATGAGGATTTTTAATGAACACGGAGTATATTATTTAAGTATTAATAAAATATATAAATAATGTATAAAAACTTACACCTGTTCTCATTGAGTTGTCAAACTGAACCTTTTTAATATCAATGTATTTTTAACCGTATAAACAAAATTATATTTAGCATCTGACCATCTGACTTTCAATTCGGTGGGTGGCGGTAGGGAAGTCAATATAAAGGTGAACAACATAACCAGGTTAAAAATAATTCAGATGCTCTATTTTCGAGCCGATAATTTCATTGAAGGCCTCGATTATGGCCCATCGTATATCGATCCTGTATAAAAAAAAGCGAGCGGAATTCCCACGACGGATATAGCTCTTCGAGTTTTTGATAGGAAGAAAAAACCACGATGACGAGCAGTCTCACACCCAAACGTCTCCCCTTAAGGCGTTGCGACGACCACTGAGCGTCCCGTGACGTCACCGCAACCGAAATGATTAGGAGGATTATTTTTAGTTTGTTTATTAAACATCACCTGCTAATATGATTTAGCTGTGCTTAACGACCTTGTTTCCAGAAATCTGGCACGTTCTCTTCTATGTAATTAGGCGTATACGTATAATGTTTATTGGAAAGATACAAATTCCTAAATTTGCTCTGTGAATTTAAAAGGTGGTTTAATGTATAGTTCAATTAAGTTATGTTTTGGTTTTTGTATAATTTTGCTAGATTTATGGTTAAAATATCACAACCATTCCGTGAATTCAAACCTACCGACATTTCTTGACTAATTGAGAGTTTTATTCGTCACATTCATTCGATATATTTCGTCACTTTTAAAGATTTTACACTTAAAAGTTCCACTTTTTCCTCTGGATATATGACGTTTCTTAAAGTTGAGCCACTAAGTGAGGTGTCTGTGGCAGTGTAAGCAGCAGATATTTATTGAACTGCCAACAAACACCATCAAAAAGACTGAAACATTGATTGATTGATTCCAAATGAGTAGACAAATGATGGGGGCCCTGTGCACCGCGACCTACTAGACCAGATCTATTGTGCCTCAATATCAATTAAAGTTCATTCAGAGGAGTTCTTTTAGAAAGTCCTTTATCTTCTTGAGTGAGATTTTATGGAAGTGAGGTGGTCGGATGTGTATTCTTCCGAAGTTCTGAAATCTAAATCTTTCAGCTGCAGGACATTCACTCAGGATGTGTTCTACAGTCTCATCATCCTCCATGCATAGTCTGCATTCGTCATTGTCTGCCAGGACTATTCTATGCATGTGGCGTGCCCAGTGCAACAGTGACCAGTGTATAAGCCGATAGCGGCTTTGACGTGTTGCTGTCGAGGTTTAATAAGTCTTTTGTACTTTTCTCAGAGGGTCCTTGTAGGAACATCGTTGAGTGGACAAGACCCAGGCTGTCTATCCAGTAACGTTCGGTCTGTTCTTCCGCCTTCTGGATTATTGCCCTCCTCGATACCTCTATTGCAATACCCAAGACCGGTTCAGGCCTTACGAAGGAAGCATTCTCAGCATCCCTTACAAGAGAATCGGCGATTTTATTGCCTTCAAGGCCTTTGTGACCGAAAATCCAGACTAAGGTTAGCGCATTATGCTCCCCAATGTGGTTCAGTATGTTTCAAATTCCCCAGACAGTTCTCGACGAGATTCTCTTGGAATCAAGTGCTTTGACTGCCTCTTGACTGTCCGAATATATTTTGATATTTTTGTTTGTCCAGTTTTGATTGTTTATCGATCTGGCAGATATTTCAATGGCATGAAACTCCGCCTGAATTATTGTTGCTTGCTGTCCCAGACTCTCCTGGAGTATGTATCTCTGTCCACCAGTTTACGCCTCAGCTTCCATTCTTTCGGGAGTTTTCGAGCCATCGGCGTACCAGCAGTGGTGCCCGCTCCTCCTTCGTAGGGAGATTTACCTTGTAGGGTGAATAAGTGTAGGCGACAGGGGTCATCATGTCCGAAGGCATATCCAGCAAAGCATGGCCGGTTAATTCAGCCTGCAATGAATTTGGTTCCAATGTAACCTCCCCCCTATGTGATGTGGAGTCTGTATATACTCCGTTTGGCTTCCATCTCCACTAGAATGTGGAGCGGCATTAGCCCGAGAAGTCTTTCCATGGTTAATGTTGGAGTGGTGCCAAATGCCCCACTGATGGTCAGCAATGCTTGACGCAGCAAGTTACTCAGTTTGCACTTCGCACTTCTTTGTCCGCCCTTGGAATGTCAGACAATAGCTCCATACGTGATCATTGGTCTAATGATCGTCACATACAGCCAGTGCATTTATTTGGGTTTTACTCCCCAGTTTTTTCCACAAGGACAATTTAGCTCGGCTGATCATTCATTCCATATGTGCAAGATTTTCTAATATCTAAGAAATTTAAAAAAAGTATAAGTTTGATTTACTAATTGTATATTGATATTGTCGAGAGTTGAATTCGGGATAAGAAGCCAAACACAATACAAATTCTTATTACTTGACATCTCTATTAACTTGAGAATTGCAAATTACAGAAAATACCCTTTTCGTTAAAATAATTATCGGTCTATTGGTTGTATGTTTGTTTTAAATTTTATTAAAAGTTTGTTGCTGATTCCGGCCTGTAAAGGGTATAAAACATCCAAATCGAGACATATTGATGTCTGTTCGTGTTGGCGTGTAGTGAGCGGTTGTCCAGCTGTCGGACAATATCGCTCCCGGGCAAAGGTTGCACGGGACTCGTAAATTCCCGCAGGAGCTCAGATCGCATCCGGCGAGATCACGACTCGGACTTTCAATATATTTCATCGAACCCACCACACAAACTTCTGTAACACTATGCATGGATTGGATTACCAGCGCGATAAGTTAAGCATTACCGGAATTTTTTCGCAGATTTTACCGGTCAACACACTCGGGAAAACTGTCGATTGCTTCGTTATTTTAGAGCTTTTCAGCTCGAGGAAATTCTTAAGCTGCAAGAATGCACTAGTCGATTTGTTCTGTGGCTTTTATTGGCCTAGCGCCGATTTGCATACCATCACACGATCGGTCGATAAGGATCGGCGATGCCCTGTAGGTAACTTCGAGAAATGGAGAATCTTTAGCTATCAGTAAAAATGTCATTCCACAGCATCTTGGCAATAGATTTCACTATGTATGCGGGTACATCGGGGCAGATGTTATCTCCGGCCGTTATACGTATTGTTTCAGACCAATAATAATTACGATCGTTCGATATCAATCACGTCGCGAAGTAGTCAATGCGGTAGCATGGACCCGGTGACGGTACCACCTCACGGTAGCCTTTTGACGGAACGACCCACGGCATCGTCCCAATGGCACTCGATTAATTTCAGCCACTGCATAAATACATCAGCCTGCACCTTCTATTCAACCGAGACAAACTTTTTAAACAGCAACCAGTAACCAGTCGGTCGTTTTCATTTTTTCAACGGTGATGGGCCTTTTGGCTCCTGGCGTTTAATAATTGCTTGGAAAAGTGAAAAGACAGGCAATTTGTTCTGGGGGCTTTTTACGCACAAAATAAAAGGTTTCGGATAATAATGCGGACGCTTTAATTGGTTAACCTGCTTCTGGCCTTCCACTCGACTCGAAATATTTTTGGCCGGCTTACCACAATAGAATATAGAATAAGTATTAACTTTCGGTAGCCCAGTCGGTCTGTATTAAGTCAAAAAAAATTTCAAAACATATTTATAATAACTGACGAATTAATCAATCTTTCCTTGAAGAACTCTCCTAACTAAGAGTGGGATCTGCTTAATTGCTTACGAAATGGTTCTAAAGGATGTCGATCCGCTAGTTGCCTGCATTCTCAGACTTGTTTGAAATAATAACTAAGACTTTTTTTCTTACTCTATAGTTGCGACCAGAAAAATGAAATAACTTTTCTGGTTTAAACTTATTACGTTCGAAGTTAGAGGTTCTGAAAAGCTTAAAGAGCAAGAGTAGTCGAGACTTTGCCTTAGCACTGAGCTAACTTCAACGGCAAAAAACTGAAATTTGCTTCTGCTGACAAAACTTATCAATGTTTGCATCCTCAGGTCTTGACCTTTAAAGGAAGAGATCCAGACTTCTCCAGTAACAATAGACTTGTTCTCTGCAGAGCACAACATCAATTGCCAAAACTCAATTTTGAATTATTTGACTTAAGATTAGACTAGACTAGAAGTCTAAAGTTTGTTATTTGGATTTGTGTGGAGTTCTTAAAAAAGGTAAGTACAGTGCAAAAGTGAAGGACTCAAAAACCACTTCAACACAATATATTCTCTAAAAAGTTGGACTATTCGCACAACTTAGCAAAAAAGGAAACTCTGTTGTAGCGGCATCGCATAATTTTTCAATCCGATTTTGAAGATGGTATGTAATTCATTCATTTTCTGAAATTTAAATGACTTTTTTGAAATACAAATGACTAATCTACACCATTTTCACATGTAGTTTAGAAAGTATCATTTGTATTTTAGAACAGTCATTTGGATTTCAGAATATATCACTTGTATTTCAGATTAGTGATTTTGATTTTCGAAATCGTCAGTTACGTTTCAGAATAGTCACTTGTACTGTATTTCAGAAAACTGCACTTGAATTTCAGACCAATCATTTAAATTTTAGAATATATCACTTGTATTTCAGAAGGCGTCACTTGTAGTTTAGAAGTTATCACTTGAGTTTCAGAAAATTGTTTTGGAAACAGTTTGTTATTTGAACTTGTGTGGAGTTCTTGAAAAAGGTAAGTACAGTGCAAAAGTGGACTCAAAAACCACTTCAACACAATATATTCTCTAAAAAGTTGGACTATTCGCACAACTTAGCAAAAAAGGAAACTATGTTGTAGCTGCATCGCATAATTTTTCAATTCGATTCTGAAGATAGTATGTAATTCATTCATTTTCTGAAATTTAAATGACGAATCTAAATTACATCTGAACTTTTTTGAAATACAAATGACTAATCTACACTATTTTCACATGTAGTTTAGAAAGTATCATTTATATTTCAGAACAGTCACTTGGATTTCAGAATATATCACTTGTATTTCAGATTAGTGATTTTGATTTTAGAAATCGTCAGTTATATTTCAGAATAGTCACTTGTATTGTATTTCAGAAAACTGCACTTGAATTTCAGACCAATCATTTAAATTTTAGAATATATCACGTGTGTTTCAGAAGGCGTCACTTGTAGTTTAGAAGATATCACTTGAATTTCAGAAAATTGTTTTGGAAACAAAGTTTGTTATTTGGATTTGTGTGGAGTTCTTCAAAAAGATAAGTACAGTGCAAAAGTGAAGGACTCAAAAACCACTTCAACACAATATATTTTCTATGTAAAAAATTGGACTTTATTCGCACAACTTCGTATTTCTCTTAATGCTGCCGTCTTAGTCATGAAAGATATACCAGTTGGACTAAATTTTATATTTTCCAAGAGTAAATTGTTGTCATTGTTAAATTTTATGTGTATATTAAGTATAATTTATACAATAAGAAAATAGGAAACTCTGTTGTAGCTGCAGCGCATGCTTTTTCAATCTGATTCTGAAGATAGTATGTAATTCATTCATTTTCTGAAACTTAAATGATGAGTTCTGAAATACATCTGAACTTTTCTGAAATACAAATTACTAATCTAAATTCCAACTTATGGTTTCTAAAATACATGTGACGCTTCTAAATTACAAATGATACTTTCCAAAATTCAACTGACTATTCTGAAATACAAGTGATGATTTCTAGAATAAAAGTGATATATTTGAAACCCAAGTGACGTTTTCTAAAATACAAATGATACTTTCTAAACTACATGTGAAAATGGTGTAAATTCCAACTGATTGATACTAAATACATGTGACGCTTCTAAATTACAAATTATACTTTCCAAAATTCAACTGACTATTCTGAAATACAAGTGATGATTTCTAGAATACAAGTGAAATATCTGAAATCCAAGGGTGACGTTTTCTAAAATACAAATGATACTTTCTAAACTACATGTGAAAATGGTGTAAAACTCCAAAACTCCAACTGATGGTTTCTAAAATGCATGTGACGCTTCTAAATTACAAATGACACTTTCCAAAATTCAACTGACTATTCTGAAATACAAGTGTTGATTTCTAGAATACAAGTGATATATTTTAAATCCAAGTGACATTTTCTAAAACACAAATGATACTTTCTAACTACATGTGAAAATGGTGTAGTATTTACTCTTCGTGATTCTTGAATCCAGGTTCTCAATTATCTCAATGGCACATCCTTATTCGTCTTTTTTCTAACTTTACTTATGCCCTCATCTCCAGTTTTATGGCGTTTACAAAAGTTTACAGTTTTCCTCACAGCTTAGACCTCTTATCCATCTACTTACAAGTGAAACACTTTGTTCATTTAGAATTACGGATTTAGTTTGCGCTTTTTCGCGATTAAGTGCAAATATTGCTTTTCGCTGAACAGGTCCTCAGAGACTAAAGTCCTTGTGTTGTTCTTCTGAATCATAAAATTCAAATGATACTTTCTAAACTACATGTGAAAATGGTGTTAATTCCAACTGATGGTTTCTAAAATACATGCGACGCTTCTAAATTACAAACGATACTTTCCAAAATTCAATTGACTATTCTGAAATACAAGTGACGATTTCTAGATTACAAGTGATATATCTGAAATCCAAGTGACGTTTTCTAAAATATAAATGATAGTTTCTAAACTACATGTGAAAATGGTGTAAATTCCAACTGATGGTTTCTAAAATACAGGTAACGCTTCTAAATTAGAAATGAGACTTTCCAAAATTCAACTGACTATTCTGAAATACAAGTGACGATTTCTAAAATACAAATGATACTTTCTAAACTACATGTGAAAGTGGTGTAAATTCCAACTGATGGATTCTAAATACATGTGACGCTTCTAAATTACAAATGATACTTTCCAAAATTCAACTGACTATTCTGAAATACAAGTGATGATTTCTAGAATACAAGTGATTTATTTGAAATCCAAGAGACGTTTTCTAAAATACAAATGATACTTTCCAAAATTCAACTGCCTATTCTGAAATACAAGTGATGATTTCTAGAATACAAGTGATATATCTGAAATCCAAGTGACATTTTCTAAAATACAAATGATACTTTCTAAACTACATGTGAAAATGGTGTAAATTCCAACTGATGGTTTCTAAAATACATGTGACGCTTCTAAATTACAAATGATACTTTCCAAAATTCAACTGACTATTCTGAAATACAAGTGATGATTTCTAGAATACAAGTGAAATATCTGAAATCCAAGAGTGACGTTTTCTAAAATACAAATAATACTTTCTAAATTACATGTGAAAATGGTGTAAACTCCAACTGATGGTTTCTAAAATGCATGTGACGCTTCTAAATTACAAATGACACTTTCCAAAATTCAACTGACTATTCTGAAATACAAGTGACGATTTCTAGATTACAAGTGATATATCTGAAATCCAAGTGACGTTTTCTAAAATACAAATGATCGTTTCTAAACTACATGTGAAAATGGTGTAAATTCCAACTGATGGTTTCTAAAATACATGTGACGCTTCTAAGTTACAAATGATACTTTCCAAAATTTAACTGACTATTCTGAAATACAAGTGATGATTTCTAGAATACAAGTGATATATTTGAAATCCAAGTGACGTTTTCTAAAACACAAATGATACTTTTTAACTACATGTGAAAATGGTGTAGTATTTACACTTCGTGATTCTTGCATCCAGGTTCTCAATTATCTCAATGGCACATCCTTATTCGTCTTTTTTATAACTTTACTTATACCCTCATCTCCAGTTTTATGGCGTTTACAGTTTTCCTCACAGCTTAGACCTCTTAGCCATCTATTTACAAGTGAAACACTTTGTTCATTTAGAATTTCGGATTTAGTTTGCGCTTCTTCGCGATTAAGTGCAAGTATTGCTTTTCGCTGAACAGGTCCTCAGAGACTAAACTCCTTGTGTTGTTCTTCTGAATCATAAAATTCAAATGATACTTTCTAAACTACATGTGAAAATGGTGTAAATTCCAACTGATGGTTTCTAAAATACATGTGACGCTTCTAAATTACAAATGATACGTTACAAAATTCAACTGACTATTCTGAAATAGAAGTGACGGTTTCTAGATTACAAGTGATATATCTGAAATCCAAGTGAAGTTTTCTAAAATACAAATGATACTTTCTAAACTACATGTGAAAATGTTGTAAATGCCAACTGATGGATTCTAAAATACATGTGACGCTTCTAAATTACAAATGATACTTTCCAAAATTCAACTGACTATTCTGAAATATAAGGGATGATTTCTAGAATACAAGTGATTTATTTGAAATCCAAGTGACGTTTTCTAAAATACAAATGATACTTTCCAAAATTCAACTGACTATTCTGAAATACAAGTGATGATTTCTAGAATACAAGGAATATATCTGAAATCCAAGTGACGCTTTCTAAAATACAAATGATACTTTCTAACTACATCTGAAAATGGTGTAGTGTTTAGTCTTCGTGATTCTTGCATTCAGGTTCTCAATTATCTCAATGGCACATCCTTATTTGTATTTTTTCAAACTTTACTTATGCCCTACTCTCCAGTTTTATGGCGTTTACAAAAGTTTACAGTTGTCCTCATTATTGCTTTTCGCTGAACAGGTCCTCAGAAACTAAACTCCTTGTGTTGTTCTTCTGAATCATAAAATTCTTTCGCGGGTATTTTAGAAGTATTACAATATAGATATTTTTGTAGAGACTGGCAACGTACTAATAGCTTGGACTTAATATCAGTCTTGCTGATGTATTCTTTACCACTATAATGGTTCTTGCCGTCGCTCGTAGAAAATGACTGCTGTTGGGATGATGATTGGCTGGCCTGTAGTAAGACTATTGAATCGCTTTGCAATTCACTTAATGTCTTAGCCGGAAATGTAGCACATAACTTCGGGTTATTGTTCTTTTACAACTAACCTCCCTCCTTCTTTTAAGACACATTCCTGGCAGCTTCAAACTCCAGCCGAGATGCAACATATTGTAGATTCCACTGGTGAAGTACTGCAAAATGACTTAACTTACGAATTACTCAGAGGCCTGCGGACAAAGCAGTGGCTCTAATAGTTTGAATGCAACACCAAACTCCTGCAACATCTCCGATATGCCTTGCATTCTAGTATGGCTTAACTTCAATGCATTAGCGATTAATTAGTCATAATTCTGCCTTGAATCTGGAACAGCTTGCAGTATCAAGACTTACTCATACTCTTATTGCATCTCAGTGCAATGATTGACCAATGACACTGTCTTGATCCCATGAGGTTTCTTCGATGAAGCTCGCTGCTTGTATCAACTTTTGCTAGTGACGATTAATCATGAGTTCTAAAATGCTGACGACATTTTGACAACAACCATCGAATTGACTTTACGTGACGCCCGTTTTCTTCTGATCCTTTTCTAATGAAATGAGATGAATAATGTGAATTATTACTGAGAACTCGCTAAACAGAGTATATCTCACTTTTGTCCAGTACCCCCGTTCATCAAAAAACGTATCTAAAAGGCTATGACAGAAAGGGATGACATAACCAAAGTAAATAGATTTTTGTTCTTTCGTCCTTTCCTTTTGACATTTCACACCTAACTAGATGACGTTTTCAAACCAACACACTCTATATCTAAGTTGAAAAACTGCTTGGCAGTGCAAGTGATTAAGTAGTTATAATAGTTTTAATAAAACGTATTACAACTTGGTCCTGTTTTCTGAGCAAATCGTAGACTATGCATTCTTTTACAAAAATGGCAAAACTGTGGGTTTGCGGTTGGGAGTGCAGGGATTCTTCGGTATTTTCTGAACTCGAGAATCCAAGTGGTGAGAATCGCTGAGGTGGCATCAATCATTGGAGGGGGCGGAGGTGGCGAGAGGACCTGCTGAGGATTAGTCTTGTGGTGTGTCAACAAACTTCTTTTGGATGCCTAGAAGACTGCTCGAGTTATCTTATTATCTCGTTATCCGAATCCTGCAGCAATGCCTTTTTTGGGGCTATTTGAGGATTCAGGAGAGAGAACGTATTAACGCCCCCGTTGCCTCGCTAGGAAGCCTTGTAGGCCTTTGTAGTCCAATCATGGTTCTGGTTCTGAGGGCTACCAACTTTGCGATATTTCATCCTTATCGTGTCCTACGACATGTTGGCTTTGGGGTATGCAGTTGGACTGGACAAAAAATTTGGACTACAGTGATGGCGGTTACACTGATGAGTAAATTAAATTCTATAAAAAAATGTGCTTGTTTTGTCCGAACTGCAATGCGTCATGCCATTGATAATTTATTGCTTTATTGGTTAGATGTTATTTATATATAGGTACTCTCCCATATTTCATCATTCTTCCAGTAAGATGTTTCCAGTAGGAAATGTAAGTGAGCTAAATCTTGAAACAAGCCCTCAATCTAGCCCCACCACACATCTAACAACCGCAATGACATTTTTCAAAGCAGGTATCATGAACTATTCACTACATAACCAAGGACTTCAAGAAATCGGTGACGTTTTTCCAGAAATTGAACACAGTGTTCGTTATTAGACGAATAATCCCTTTCGGCGTGCAGATGATCATATCGTCTATACCTTTGAAATCTTCATTTTTTTATACCTATCTCTTTTCGATACATGTTGAAAAGATACGATAAAAATATCAAAGTCCGATTTCCAACGTCTACTTGATGACAATGATAAGTGAATGGATTCTATGTAAATAAACACAAATTTTGCTAAGTCCACAACCATGACCATATCAATCAAGAGTTAAGCCCAAGTCGACGAACCAAGGACATATGTCAAAATTGATATACTACAAGTTGGGACACTTCTGAAAGCGCAATCTGCCAGTGTGTAGATTATGTCAAGCGAACTCAAGTACTTAGAGTCATGCAACTTGTCAAGAGCAGCTTTAACGTACGTTATGGGATAAGCATAGGAAATGGATACCAGATTAAACCAGCGGTAGTCAACCCAGAAACGTCATCCTTCTGTCTTTGTCTTGATCACGACTATGAGAGATGACTAGGGAGAACTAGATTTTCAAGAATCTCGTCCACCAACATTTGGTCTGGTTCCGCACGACTATTAAAGTTGGGAAAGGTCGATAATAACACTGCGTATTGAGCGGTGAAGTTGTCTTGATGTTGAGCTTGACCAAATGAGTTCAACTGAATGGAGTGTTGCTAGAGTTTTCCTGACCTGCGTTTATGGATTTCTCTCCAACCACTCGTTCAAGAAGAGGTCAAGCTTGAAACCCTTTCTTAACCAGAAATCAACTTCAAAGATTAGATTATGTGAAAAGGAAAGCACTGAACCCATCGATGACAACGACCTTGTCCCTAAGCAGAACTGTAATATGGACTGTTCCGATACTATCACAAGATGCGTCATTGACAACTACAAATTTGATTTCATGTAAAGTAGGGAGACAACATACCGGCCCGAGAGTGGGATACTCTCGGCCCGTGGAGCCCAAAATGTTATTGGTGGACCAAGAGACCAAGAATTTTACAGCCCTACTTCTAGGGATCAGACTCTCATCACTACTAATTCAACAACACTACTTGGCTTGTATTGGGTTCGGTCTGAGCAGCAGAAGTTACGCCCTAGAACCCCCGCTTTCACGTTTTTTATGCATTTTGTACCGGTTTCGGTTCTGCTTTAGACCAGTTCGGCCTTGAGTTTATCGAATATGTGGTGATTTCTTGCTGTGGCGTACTGCGCAGCAAGAGGTATTATTGGGTTATTCTGTTTGTGATATGCTAACGCAGGTTCCAACAATCTCCTGTGATTGGTAGATAGTAGTAAAAATATTTGGAAGATTGGTACCACAATCTTAGCAAAAGAAAATTGGTAAGACCACTGCAAAAGCTAACAGTAACTGTTCTTGACAGTTAGTTATTTGGTAAAATGAGAGTTTACTCTGAATATGTTCGTTAGAAGATTCCTTCTTATCAAGTTCACTATTTGCACTTCGGAAGGAGGATCAGGGAACTTGTGCAATGAACTTTTCATTGCTACCGTAGCTAAGAATTCGCTCCTGAGCATCTTGAGTCTTCTTTCTTATTTCGTTCTAAAGTCTGTAGGCCTAATCATATATCCAATGATCATATCTGTGACAAGATCATCTCAATCGATAAATCTTCTTATTTTATAATTGAGGTTTTGGCATTCAGCGGGACAATCGTAACTCTTCAGTAGGTTCCAACAAATCGCTGGCGTTGGCTTGACTATTAAACTGAGTGTTTTATTTTGATACATCATAGCGAGGTGATACTGCTTCTTCAGGTAAGTACCAGTGGTCTTATTTGGTAAAGTGAGAGTTTACTCTGAATATTTACGTTAGAAGATTCCTTCTTTTCAAACTCACTATCTGCACTTCGGAGGATGGATCAGGGAACGCAATAAACTTTCCATTGCTACCGTAGCTAAGAATTCGCTCCTGAACATCTTGAGTCTTCTTTCTTATTTCGTTCTAAAGTCTGTAGGCCTATTCATATATCCACTGATCATATCTGTGACAAGATCATCTCAATCGATAAATCTTCTTATTTTATAATTGAGGTTTGGGCATTCAGCGGGACAATCGTAACTCCTCAGTAGGTTCCAACAAATCGCTGGCGTTGGCTTGACTATTAAACTGAGTGTTTTATTTTGATACATCATAGCGAGGTGATACTGCTTCTTCAGGTAAGTACCAGTGGTCTTATTTGGTAAAGTGAGAATTTACTCTGAATATGTACGTTAGAAGATTCCTTCTTTTCAAACTCACTATCTGCACAGGATGGATCAGGGAACGTGCGCAATAAACATTCCATTGCTACCGTAGCTAAGCCCCTTGTGCCTTCTTTCTTATTTCGTCCCAAAGCTTCTATCAAAACTTCTATCTCAATAGTCCTAATCATGTACCTTGTGATCAGATCTGTGACAAGACCATCACAATCGATAAATCTTCTTATTCTATAACTGAGGGTTGAGCATCCCGCGGGACAGTCGCAACTCCTCAATAGGTTCCAAGAAATCGGTGACGTTTGTTTGACTATTAAACAGAGCTTTCCATTTTGAGACGTCATAGACAGGTGATACTGTTCCTTCAGGTAAGCACCAGTGGTCTTATTTGGTAAAGTGAGAGTTTACTCCGAATATGTGCGTTAGAAGATTCAATCTTATCAAACTCACTATCTGCACTTCGCAGGGAGGATCAGGGAACTTGCGCAATAAACATTCCATTGCTACTGTAGCTAAGAACTCGCTCCTGAGCACCTTCAGTCGTCCTCATTTCGTCCCAAAATCTGTAGGCCTAATCATGTGTCCTGTGGTCAGATCTGTGACATAATCCCGTGGGACCCCTCAATCGTGGGGCATCCCGTGGGACTCCTCAATAGGCTCCAAGAAATCGGTGACGTTGGTTTGACTATTAAGCTGATCGTTCTATTTTGATACGTCATACCGAGCTGATACTATTCCCTCGAGTAAGTACCTAGGTTCCAAAAGCGATAGCTAGATACCCCTCAACAATCTCGTCAAATCAGTTGACGGTATACTTCTGACATCGTTCTTTGTTGATAAATTGTTTGAGACATAGCGTACTGTGACTGGTGGATGTGACGACTGAGGTATTGAGTATCCTGGTCGCACTCAACTGTAGGACAGTTATGATGGTAAAAACAAGGCTTGTTTTGTTAGCCATTCCAGACCGGGATGGTTCCTTAATCATTCCAGACTTGGTTGACTGTAATCGGCTGGCCCTTGTAGCCATGCCATGGGATCTAGCAACTTCATAAGTTTTTCTGTCACTAAACCAACTCTCCAACTCCAATATCACATTGACTAAAACCCTCAGATTTAAACCAGGTCTGTTCACGCGAGATTCCGTAGGTTTGTTGTTAATGATTTTATGGCGACTTTCGTCCTTCTGATCTCTATCCGAAATACAGTACAATGACAATGATTACATTTTAGATCCCCTTTCTTAGGGCACTAAAATCAAGTGAGAGACCCGGTAAAGAGCTGTCCTCAGTAGAAGCTTTGTCGGGATCGTTCATCAAAAATGATAACCAATGGAGAGATTGAACTAGGATGTTACTTACGTTTTTGATTTGGAAACAAAACATAGATAACACACCCTAGCACAATTGACCTCCATAAACTGGATATACCGGATTACTCCATATACTGGATTTGTTCATGTCATTAATAAAACCTTCGTCAAATATCAAAATAACTCTTTTTAAGTATTTTTAAGGTTACTAAATGTTAAAAAGGTTTTTGTAGTGAGATGGACAGATCCAAACTAGACGGACTACTTGGTGATGTTCTCGGTATGTATAGGAACTTGGCTGTAGACACTGTTAGCAAGATAATTAGCAAAATAGAGAGAAGACACCGATAACGATTTCTGCTACATGTGAACGTGCAAGCCATCCAGATTTCCAACAGTAGAGGTGAGTAATTTCCACTTCGCTCATCCTCAACAACACAACAGTGAGCAGACGTTTTTGAAACGCCCAAACTTTCCAGTTTTAGAGTTTCTGAAAGTTAGTTTAAGTACCTGTAAGTGGGTACCTCTTTAAATATACCAATTTGTAGTATTAATTTATGTTTTGAAGATAGTATTTATTAGAGATACATTAATTGCCCCTATTGAATAACTTGAATATTGAGAAATGAATCGTGAATGCTAAATCTTTCTACGAAGTACTTTTCAAATATATCTGTTTTTTTGTCTTCTTGATTAAGCTAGGTCCTATACATAACAGAGCTTTATCCTAACACTAGTTAGGTGACAGTTTAATATGACAAGCGAGTTAGTAATCCGACAACTTCTACCCATAAGAATATTATTAACCGCCAGGGCTGTTGCTCCAAGTCGTAAACTGTTAAGGACTTCCGTGTGTTTATACCTGTAAATATACGAGCGATTGATACGCGTATCAGTGAGTCCGGCAGTAAATTCGTTTTATTGGCGATTAGAAATTGGACATGCCTTCGAGAGGTTCAAGAAGAGGATGCAACTAATGACAAACTTTGCCAGGCAGTTTAACATGAAGATGTTATTCCTCGTATATTACAGGCCCGGTCCGATGGGAAAAAACCCGGGGATAATTATAGACTATTACCGACCATACCGATTCTTAACCTTTTATATCTGATATTATTTTATTATACCGTGGACCACCAAGACGGGGTTATACGTCACGAGATATAACAATAGGAGATTAAGGGGAGAACCAGCACTTTTCGTAAATATGTGACTGCTCTGTAAATATCTATTAAGTCACAATAACCCAGAAAAACGCAGACCCCCCTAAAGTACTACTGCTGCTACTAGATGTATCTTTTATTATTAATAGTACTACCTCTGTATATCTGATGAGCCACACAAGCCGCATGGTGCCGCACTTGATATCAAGCACCGTTGAATTTATCGATCAGGTGATTAAAACATTGTTCTGTCAGTGTCTTATAAAGACTGCCTGAGTGTGCTAGAACCACGTACTGTCTGACAGACCACCAAGGAATAAGCTCAACAAAGGAGAGGAAGTTTTGCTCTAACATTTTACTTAACCGCTTTTATACCAGCCAATTATATAAACTAATAAGGAAATTAGAGTTAAGTATTTTAAGTACATTTCTCTGAGCATTATCATTACCTTGTTAAGGGCTTTGTAAGCACGAATAGTACCGTCTGTTTCCTTTAAGATGTGGCGCCTTGTGCGACTTAACGGAAACTTTAATTAAAAGTTAAACTGAGAAAAATTGGATGATTTAGTTCTAGAATACACAATTGCAAAGGGAAAAGATACGGTTCCTACATCTTAGCTTTCGTTTGAAATATGGGTATCATTAACAATTACATAAATTGATTTTGTAACAGACGAGTTTGGATGTGTCCATTTTGCTAACAAAATTGTCATCAAACACAAAAATGTATGTAGATTTTATTAGTAGAATGGTTACGTCCAAACTCGTCTTGGTTTCCCTATCCTCCATGTTGAGTGATACTCTATACTGTACTGTCTAGTGTACAGGTCACTTAGGTGTCACATTTCATCTGCGATTAATGAATTTCATCTACGATTAATGAATGACGTCAATTAAAGTCGCGTTGGTCAGTTTGACAAATGCAAAAATGTCGTCACATTGCTCCCTGCAAAAAGATGTCATAAAATTGACGTTGACGTGATATCAAGTAGGCATTGGAAATCTGACTATGACAATTTTTTCGTATCTTTTCAACATGTGCTGAAAGGGGATAGGTATAAAAAAATTAAGGTTTTAAAGAGATGGCAAAAATAAGTGAATGAATATATATCTGTTATGCTAAAAGTAGTGATGCCGCAAAAGAAGACGTCTTAAGGTAGATTAATTTGTGTTGTCTTATTAACATATTTGTCTTAATAAGACAAGACAAGACAAGATAACTATGGTCAAGAAAAAAAGAGTCTTGGAGTTGTTTTGACAATTGACAAATGACAGAAAAATTTATTACCTAAATTATTAATCGTAGTAGTGTTTGCATTTTTCATTTTATCATATATTTATCCACTCCACTTTCTCGAAATCACCAACGTTTTGAACTTTATTGTGGTTCAAAAGCAACAAAAACCTCGAAAGTTGCATTTTAAGATGCTTTGAGTAATTTTTTTTTTAAAACTTTGGTCCCAATTGTAGCTTGAATTTTTGCACAAACTTTAAACTTCAAACGTTTTAAGTCATTCTTAACGGATCATGTCCCTATCATAATCAAAATTTGTACAAAAGCTCTATACTTGTATTTTTTACGTTTTGAGTAATTCCTTACCGATTTTAGATCCCAAGTCTAACTTAACAATTTCGAAAAACACCAAGTTATCATTTTGAAGGGTTGTTAGTTAAAATTCACTTATTCTGGTCCAGAAATTAATTTACTAAACAAAAAAAAAGATTTGAACTATTTTTGCTTAATTTCGGGGTTTGTTTTCGACCTCTTGTCCTGGCATTCCCGCTTTTAATATCTCTCTTTCGACAAGCTTTCCTTTGAAATTGATATTCTACGGTCTCAATGAGTTTTTGGCAGTGAAAATTTATACCGTGAACCGTATGGTGCTGGAGAGATATTGGATAACAGAGGGCTATAAATTTGGAAACAGACATTAAATGCTAAACTGGCAAAAAAGTCTTCATTTATTGAATGTAGCATTAAAATAAGACTAAAAAAAATTTTTTTTTTAAATATTTATATTGTCTAATAATACATTTATTAGATTAATTAATTTTTTTGCTAAAACCAACTTTTTTCTTTCTCATTATTTTTTAATTTTCCTGTATAAGAATAAGAAGCAGCGCTTTTGTTTTAAACAAAAATGAAAGAAATAACGGATTTAACATAAAAAAATTGATTTAACCCTATTTTTTGCAATTTTGCTGCAAATTTTCTAACCGGGCATATATCACCAAACTTTTGAAGATATTGATCACTACATTTGATGAGAATGGTTTTGAAGACAAAGAAATTTTTTCCCGTGAAATGGCCATAGGTTAGAATTTTCAAATTTTGTGTACAACTCTCTGAAACCATGTTGGGAATGGGCGTAGCCAGGATGGGGCAGGGTGGGGCACTTGCCCCCCCTGGCTCAAGGGAAAATTAAAAAAATTTAATTGAAAAAGAAAAAAAAATGCAAAAATTGAAATACTTAAAATCTAAAAAAGTGCATTCAAGTGTAGTGCAAGTCGGTACACATCAAGAACGTTATGTGCGTGGAACAACTTAGAAACTAATTAGTGCTACTTCACACAACGTTATAATGGCCACTTTCGCAAGCTTCGCGAGTAATTTTTGAGTGTCCAAATAATACAATTTATTTTTTATTGCGTTTAGTTGGTTTTGCCCCCCCCCCCTGGAAAAAGTTCTGGCTACGCCCATGACTGTTGGTAACTCTTAATTTGGGTTTATTACAGAAAATTTTGCTGATCCGTTAGAAATTCTTGCTGAACGTCAGACATGGTGATAGCAACACATTGTAAGCAAATTTCGTAAAACTCAAGCAGTCAATTATTCAGTTACGGTCTTGCATATTTTTAAAAGTTGGATTTTTTGCCAACCTGTTAGAAAAATCTCGATTACTAAATTTTCACACAGTGTGGACTCAACTATCACCATGCAAACCGATCAAGCAAGAATTTCTGACAGGTCAGCAAAAAATCTGACTTTTTGAGATTTGCAAGGCCCTATCTTAGTAATTTTTGCCAGATTTTCACGAAATTGGCATACAATGTGTAACACAGTCTGAACTATCAACATGCATACTCAACATGCATACTATTTTCACGAATTTAGCATATAATGTGTAATACAGTAACAACTATCACTACGAATACGAATCAGCAAAGATTTCTAAAGGGTCACCCAAATATCCCTCTTTCAAAAATTTACAGGATCTTGACTGTGTGTGATTTTCTGCTCGATTTTTACGAAATTTGCACATATATGTGTAGTACAGTCTCACCCTGCATACGGGTCAGCATAATTTTCCGTAATAAATGTAATTCTATGGATCAGCATATACCACCATATCTACTCGGAACAATAAAAACTGCCAAGGATTTCATTTAATTCTCAAGAATGAAGAAGAAGGTCCTTTCAAACGTCAAAAGATCCATTAATATCGAATCGTCCATATTGAGCAAATAACCACTCTAAAACGTCTCCAATAAAAGAAAAAAATAGTTACAGGTTATTATTTTTCGAGTTTTTGGTGCACAAGCGAGGAATTAGTTGAACTTTGCTAGACTCTGAGTACAAGTATAAATTGTTAAGATATAAGTGAGATTGACCGTTCAAGAATGGAGGCTCTAATCACGAAAGAAGATCATTCTCAAAAGTTCGTGGCTAATAGGGTTAGTGTTTGGCAAAATGATGTGTCCGCATATGGACTCTCCAGACCAACTCTCTTCGTGATAGACCTAGGGGTGGCAGAAGTTGTTACCAATGAGCGACACCATTTAACCATTCGGAGAATTTCCATCATGGGACTGAAAATATCAAAGAAATGTCAGACATGCTTTGAGACTTCACGTATCGGTCTCTACATTATAGAGACCGATAGGGTACAACCAATAAGAGTGGTACAACCACAGCGTGAGTACAAAATTAGCTGATTACAGTGGGATAGTGAGCACATAGCCTAACATGAAGCAATTTGCAATTTTGTGTTTTTCTCTGACAAAACAAGAATTTGTTGCGAGCCTCAGGGACCTAATGGTCGCAACCTCAAAGAAATACTTCTTCCTCACCTGAGACTTTGGCGAGCATTTGTTAGCGATCATTTAATTTTCATGGCCTGCTCTATCTCCTGACACGAACCCAACGAAATATGCTTGGGACATGCTTTCCAAAGCAGTTGCAGCGCGTGGAAGTCCACGCAGGAGTCTACAAGAGATTCTCTCTCTGGAAACACTCATTATTCATTGTTTTCAGTTTTTGGTCTCTCTCAACCAAATTCATGATTATTGAAAATTAAGTTTTTTTAAGAGTTGTCACTTTGTTGTTTAAAGCTCATAGTTAATTAACTAAAATTAACTTTTTAATTTAACCAGTACGAAGACTTGAAGGCGATTTTATATAAACGAGGGAGGAGAAGCAAAGAAACAGAACAAAAGGTGTGACACCGGCCTGTCGCTAGTATAAGAGGTATCCGAAAAGCATCAATATGTATTCAAGATAGAAGATCAGATGTCGCATATTTGCTTAAACGGTCCACCCAACACGGGCGTAATATGGTAGCTTTCACATAATTTTCCAGATAAAGGCGCGACGAGCTGCGAAAAACACGAAGGGTTTCTGTTTTATCAAAACAACCGTCTCTACATTTCGTCTCGATTTTTATTGGTTTCCACTCATTTAGACGGCTTTGAATTTATTTATCCCTTTCTGAATATGGAGGAAATGAGCTGTTTTCGATACAAGTGTATATAGGGAATTAAAGGAGTACCCTCTTAATGACCGGCCACTTGATCTCGTAGGCGACCTCGAACCCGCGTTGATTCATTCAATTTCTTAAATTGGATAACGCAATTAAAAAGTCCAGGGCGAGACGAATTCCGCTTTAATGCGTTTCATTCAGTCGTTACTAGCTGGGTATTGCCAGTACAAATAAGTTTATTTACCAAATCGGTAAAGAGGACATAACACTTTTTATCATCTAGCAGATTAAATTCATTACTCCTAACATCCCGGAAGTTTACTTCCATTCACTGGAGATAAAGTCAAATCCTATGGATGTTGGTCGGTGATTGTGGTGTAAATATAATTTTTCAATCGGGGAGGACTGCAGATTAACCATCGAAAGTCATCGAGGTTTCTGATAAGGGTCACGTGGTGGAATCACACGGAAACAATTTGAAAACATAATTGTATGTCAAGCTGAAACTTTCTAAGTCTAAATTTCTATGCCAAATGGTTTTAATGTGAAATGATTCAACATGAAAAGAAGAAATATTCAAATCTGGAAAAGAAGTTTTCTTAACTTTTTCTATACCAGTGGCAACCGATATAGAAAATCATTGTGGGCCCCGGAGGTGCTTGTTCAGGTATAGGGGCTCCTATTGGTTCTTTGACAATTGAGAATTCCTCCGGGATATATGCTGAAATTCTTAAATTGTAACTCTTTGTTTAGCCACCTTTTCGGAAATTTTCATTTGAGGCAGTGGCGGCTTCTTCGGCAAGCTCCGTTAACAGCGGTTTTCCTTGTCTACATTTAGTTCTACCATTCTTCTTTCGATTTCGGAATTTTACCTTTCTTCTTCTTATTGATGACTTTTTCCTCAAATCAACTCTCCTTTTTTTTGTTTTACTTCAACCATTTCCAATTTCTCACGCCTCCAATGAAACTCTTTCCACATGTCTTCTTAAGATTCCATTTTTTTTTTGACCTGAAGCTTTAATTAGTTTAGTCTCAGAGTCTGAAGGTTTTTATGCGACTTTCTGATATTCAAGAGTTTGTGAATCAAGTGAATACCTATAGCCTAGTTTCACTTCCTAAATACCAAAATTCTCAATATGCTTAACATATTTTTGATGTTGAACACCTTCTGAGGGAAACTTTGGTTTAGTTCAGACAACTCGATATCAAAAGCTCAAAGTCTGTACAAATATCTCATCTGAATGTTTTCATGCGAATTTTTGCTATTCAACTGTTTGCGAACCAAATAAATATTGACAGATCCTAAAGCTCATAGTCTTCTCAAAGCTCATAGAAATTCTAATAGATCAGGTTTAGTTTTTAAGGATCATAGTCTCAATATTCTTAACAATTTTTGACCCAAATCTTTGATTAGTTCAGATTAGTCGAAGTTAAAGGCTCAGAGTTTGAAAGTTTTCAAGCGACTTTCTAATATTCAACAGTTTGTGAACCAACTGAATACCCAATAGCTTACTTTCTGTTCTTAAATACCAAAATTCTCAATATCTCTCTCTAAAGCTTTTTCTGGTGTTGAACACCTTCTGAGGTAAGCTTTTCCATAGTTCATAGTCGATATTAAAGACTTAGAGTCAGTTTTCTTGCGACTATCTGCTTTTCACACTGTTACAATTTTTCACACTGTTACAATAAGATTATGAACTTAGTGCTTTGCGTAGATTACGAACACTTTAGTGTTCGTTTGGATCATTAAGTACATAATCTTATATAATACTTTTTTCTTCTCAAATTAGAAAATGTCACAAATACATTGAAACTCTTAGTCTTAGGAAAGTTGAAGACAAGGACCAAATGAAGAGGTACTAATTGTTCATGGTTACTTGTACTGAAGGTTTTTATGCGACTTTCCATTATTCAAGAGTTTGTGAATCAAGTGAATAACAATAGCTTAAGTCCAGTTCTTAAACACCAAAATTCTCAACAATGTTTGACCCAAATCTTTGATTAGTTCAGATTAGTCGACGTTAAAGGATCAGAGTTTGAAAGTTTTCAAGCGACTTTCTAATATTCAACAGTTTGTGAATCAAGTGAATACCCAATAGCTTACTTTCAGTTCTTAAATACCAAAATTCTCAATATCTCTCTCTAAAGTATTTTCTGGTTTTGAACACCTTCTGAGGTAAGCTTTTAAATAGTTCAGACTAGTCGATATTAAGACTCAGAGTCTGTTCTCATGCGACTTTCTGCTACTCAACAGTTTGTGAAGCAAACAAGTACTGATGGTTCCTAAAGCTCAATCTCAATATTTTTCTTTCTTCTCCCATAAGAAAATATCACAAATACATTGAAACTCTTAAGTAAAATGTTTAAGAGGAGAATCAAGTGAATACGAATAGTTTAGGCTCAATTTCTAAGGGTCATAGTATCAATATGCTTAAAGTTTTTTGACTTAAACCTTTGATTAGTTCAGATTAGTCGATGTTAAAGACTCAGTCAAGTGAATACCAACAGCTTAGGTTCAGTTCTTAAACATCAAAATTCTCAATACCTTCCTCTAAAGTGTAGGCTTTGAACACCTTCTGAGGTAAGCTATTTGAATAGTTTCGATTAGTGGATATTAAAGACTCAGAGTTTGTTTTTATGCAACTTTCTGCTATTCAACAGTTAATCTCAATATTTTTCTTACTTCTCAAATCAGAAACTGTCACAAATATATTGAAACTCTAAGTCTTAGAAGAGTTGAAGAGAAAAAACAAATGAATACTATTAGTTCAGGTTCAGTTTCCAAGGATCACAGTCTCAAGTTGTTTGACCTAAATCTTTGATTAGTTTAGATTAGTCGATACTAATGACTCAGAGTCTTGACGTATTTATGCAACTTTCTAGTATTTCAGAGTTTGTGAATCAAGTAAATACCAGTAGCTTAGGTTCAGTTCTTAAACATAAAAATTCTCAATATCTTTCTCTAAGGTGTTTTCTGGTTTTGAATATCTGCTGAGGTAAGCTTTTGAATAGTTCAGACTAGCCGATATTAAAGACTCAGAGACTTCTGCTATTCAATAGTTTGTGATCCAAATGAAGACTGAGTTCCTAAAGTTCATAGTTTCAATTTTTTTCTTTCATCTCAAATCAGAAAATGTCACAAACACATTGAAACTCTAACCCTTAGGGGCATTGAAGAGAAGAACCAAAAGAATACTAATAGTAGCGGTTGAGTTTCTAAGGATCATAGTCTCAAGTTTTTTTACCAAAATCTTCGATTAGTTCAGATTAGCGGATGCTGAAGGCTCCGATTTTGAAGGTTTTTATGCGACTTTCTATTATTTCAAAGCTTGTGAATCAAGGAACTCCAATAGCTTAGGTTCAGTTCTTAACCAACAAAAATTCTCAATATCTCTCTCTAAGGTATTTTCTCATTTTGAATACCTTCTGAGATAAACTTTTGAATATTTCACACTAGTCGATATTAAAGACTCAGAGTCTGTTTTCATGGGACTTTCTGCTATTCAACAATTTTTGACTCAAACGAACAGTGATGGTTCCTAAAGCTCAATCTCAATATTTTTCTTTCTTCTGCCATAAGAAAATATTACAAATACATTGAAACTCTTAAGTAAAATGTTTAAGAGGAGAATCAAGTGAATACGAATAGTTTAGACTCAATTTCTAAGGGTCATAGTATCAATATGCTTAAAGTTTTTTGACTTAAACCTTTGATTAGTTCAGATTAGTCGATGTTAAAGACTCAGTCAAGTGAATACCAACAGCTTAGGTTCAGTTCTTAAACATCAAAATTCTCAATACCTTTCTCTAAAGTGTTTTCTGGCTTTGAATACCTTCTGAGGTGAGCTTTTTGAATAGTTTCGTTTAGTCAATATTAAAGACTCAGAGTTTATTTTTATGCAACTTTCTGCTATTCAACAGCTAGTCTCAATATTTTTCTTACTTCTCAAATCAGAAACTGTCACAAATATATTGAAACTCTAAGTCTTAGAAGAGTTGAAGAGAAAAAACAAATGAATACTATTAGTTCAGGTTCAGTTTCCAAGGATCACAGTCTCAAGTTGTTTGACCTAAATCTTTGATTAGTTTAGATTAGTCGATACTAATGACTCAGAGTCTTGACGTATTTATGCAACTTTCTAGTATTTCAGAGTTTGTGAATCAAGTAAATACCAGTAGCTTAGGTTCAGTTCTTAAACATAAAAATTCTCAATATCTTTCTCTAAGGTGTTTTCTGGTTTTGAATATCTGCTGAGGTAAGCTTTTGAATAGTTCAGACTAGCCGATATTAAAGACTCAGAGACTTCTGCTATTCAATAGTTTGTGATCCAAATGAAGACTGAGTTCCTAAAGTTCATAGTTTCAATTTTTTTCTTTCATCTCAAATCAGAAAATGTCACAAACACATTGAAACTCTAACCCTTAGGGGCATTGAAGAGAAGAACCAAAAGAATACTAATAGTAGCGGTTGAGTTTCTAAGGATCATAGTCTCAAGTTTTTTTACCAAAATCTTCGATTAGTTCAGATTAGCGGATGCTGAAGGCTCCGATTTTGAAGGTTTTTATGCGACTTTCTATTATTTCAAAGCTTGTGAATCAAGGAACTCCAATAGCTTAGGTTCAGTTCTTAACCAACAAAAATTCTCAATATCTCTCTCTAAGGTATTTTCTCATTTTGAATACCTTCTGAGATAAACTTTTGAATATTTCACACTAGTCGATATTAAAGACTCAGAGTCTGTTTTCATGGGACTTTCTGCTATTCAACAATTTTTGACTCAAACGAACAGTGATGGTTCCTAAAGCTCAATCTCAATATTTTTCTTTCTTCTGCCATAAGAAAATATTACAAATACATTGAAACTCTTAAGTAAAATGTTTAAGAGGAGAATCAAGTGAATACGAATAGTTTAGACTCAATTTCTAAGGGTCATAGTATCAATATGCTTAAAGTTTTTTGACTTAAACCTTTGATTAGTTCAGATTAGTCGATGTTAAAGACTCAGTCAAGTGAATACCAACAGCTTAGGTTCAGTTCTTAAACATCAAAATTCTCAATACCTTTCTCTAAAGTGTTTTCTGGCTTTGAATACCTTCTGAGGTGAGCTTTTTGAATAGTTTCGATTAGTCAATATTAAAGACTCAGAGTTTATTTTTATGCAACTTTCTGCTATTCAACAGCTAGTCTCAATATTTTTCTTATTTCTCAAATCAGAAACTGTCACAAATACATTGAAACTCTAAGTTTTTGAAGAGTTGAAGAGAAAAAAACAAATGAATACTATTAGTTCAGGTTCAGTTTCTAAGGATCATAGTCTCAAGTTTTTTGACCTAAATGTTTGATTAGTTTAGATCAGTCGATCCTAAAGACTCAGAGTCTTGACGTATTTATGCCACTTTCTAGTATTTCAGAGTTTGTGAATCAAGTGAATACCAATACCTGAGGTTCAGTTCTTAAACATAAAAATTCTCAATATCGTTCTCTAAGGTATTTTCTGGTTTTGAATATCTGCTGAGTTAAGCTTTTGAATAGTTCAGACTAGTCGATATTAAAGACTCAGAGACTTCTGCTATTCAATAATTTGTGACACAAACCAAGACCGAGTTCCTAAAGTTCATAGTTTCAATATTTTTCCTTATTCTCCTCAAATCAGAAAATGTCACAAACACATTGAAATTCTAACCCTCAGGGGCATTGAAGAGAAGAACCAAATAAATATTAACAGGTCAGGTTCAGTTTCTAAGAATCATAGTCTCAAGTTTTTTCACCTAAATCTTTGATTAGTTCAGATTAGTCGATGCTAAAGACTCAGAGTCTGAAGGTTTTTATGCGATTTTCAATTATTCAAGAGATTGTGAATCAAATAATATCAATAGCTTAGGTTCAGTTCTTAAACAACAAGACTCTCAATATCTCTCTCTAAAGTATTTTCTGATTTTGAATACCTTCTGAGATAAACTTTTGAATAATTCACACTTGTCGATATTAACACAGTATAAGGAATAATACATTATATCAGAAGCGTCAGTCGGTCGAAAAATCAAAACTCCTTTCCCCTTGCCCCGTCCGACCGGCCGCCGACGGTGCACCACCAAACCGGTTTTGGCAGTGCATCGATGATGCTTCAGTGATACAGTGTCCCCAGATCGGCGGTAAATTTAATTTGCGCGGATATTACACAGTTTTTTTTTTTAAATGTCAGGGAAAAAAATGTGTTTTTGGATCGCTGCGAAAGTTGTGTAAGAGAAGGAATGACATTTTTTAGATGTCTACAGGATCAAGAAAGGTAGATATGTATTAAATTGTATAAATCCGAAATAATATAACACAGAAAATAATGTATTACAAAAACGGTCTCCTAATAAACCCATTATTTATTACATTATCTATGTAGAAATATTAGAAAGGTAAAATTATCCATAATCAAAGAAATAAAATTACGTTTAAAAAGGACCCCGTAGCAGACTCCTAGGAAGATTCCATCCGACGGCAGCTATATCGCATTTACAAATCCCTCGTAACACTAATAGTTCCTAAAGCTTATGGTCTCAATATTTATTTCTTCTCAAATCAGAAAATGTCACAAATAATTGAAATTCTTAGTCTTAGAAGAGTTGAAGAGAAGAACCAAATGAATACTAAGAGTTCAGGTTCAGTTTCTAACGATCATAGTCTCAAGTTTTTTGACCTAAACCTTTAGTTCAAATTAGTCGCTGCTAAAGACTCAGAGTATAAATCTTAGGAGAATTGAAGAGAAAAACCAAATGAGTATTAATATACCAGGTTCAGTTTCTAAGAATCATAGTTTCAAGTTATTTGACCTAAATCTTTGATTAGTTCAGATTAGTCGATGCTGAAGACTCAAAGTCTGAAGTTTTTTATGCGACTTTCTATTATTCAAGAGTTTGTGAATCAGGTAAATACCAATAGCTTAGATTCAGTTCTTCAACAACAAAACTCTCTATTTCTTTCTCTATAGCATTTTCTGATTTTGAATACTTTCTAAGATAAACTTTTGAATAATTCACATTAGTCGATATTAAAGCCTCAGAGTCTCGTTTCATGAGGCTTACATATTCAACAATTTGTAATTCAAACGAACACTGATAGTTTTTAAAGCTCAGGGTCTCAATAGTTTTTTCTTCTCAAATCAGAAAATGTCACAAAAGATTGAAATTCTTAGTCTTAGAAGAGCTGAATAGAAGAACCAAATGAATACTAATAGTTCAGGTTCGGTTTTTAAGGATCGTGGTCTCAAGTCTCTTGACCTAAATCTTTAGTTCAGATTAGTCGATGCTAAAGACTCAGAGTCTAAATCTTAGGAGAATTGAAGAGTAAAACCAAATGAGTATTAATATACCAGGTTCAGTTTGTAAGAATCATAGTCTTAAGTTATTTGACCTAAATCTTTGATTAGTTCAGATTAGTCGATGCTAAAGACTCAAAGTCTAAAGTTTTTTATGCGACTTTCTATTATTCAAGAGTTTGTGAATCAAGTGAATACCAATAGCTTAGACTTAGAGCTTCACGAGACCGAGACCGAGACTCGCGTATTCTCGGTCTCGGTCTCGTAGTAGCAACTCGCGTCTCGGTCTCGGTCTCGGTCTCGGTCTCGAATAAAAAAAGTAGTATCTCGAAAAATCTTATTATGTTTGAATTGCATATTCAATTTTCTTCTGAATTATTGAGTTATAATTCAGTTTTCAGAGGAGATTTCCTTTCTGTGCATGATTGTTACCTTAAAATAAAAATTTGACATTATTGAGTGTTCCAATTTCCAATGTAGAATCAGGTTAGTTCAGGTTAGTTTAATGTAAAACTGCATTAAACCTGCCCGTAGGTGATGCTACTGAATATATTTCTTATAAAAATAATGCGTCTTATATAGTTAGCTTATATAGACACAGCTACAAAATTTTATTGAAAATATGGAAATATTTCAAATCAGGTTTTATATTATGAATTAGAATATGCATTTTGAAACAGTGCACATACTGTCAATGGAAATATTCCTATTTTTTACTTTTTAGCTTTATTTTGTGGTAGAATGAAGTAAGTCACAATAGTCACCAACTTAAAAATTACCCTGTATAGAATTAATACAATACTTTTGCAAACACAAAATCTTCATCATCATATTATTAACTGACAGGCTAATCACACTCAGGAATCCATAGAACTTATTTATGATAGTTGATAGTTATTTAAAAACAGGGATGTAAAAGCAGAAATTTTCCAAACGGAAATTTCCGACATCGGTAATTTTTCGGAAAAGACTGCTTCCTTGGAATCGAAATTTTCTGCATTTGTCACAAGTCGATGTCATTATTGTCAATCCGCAATCAAATGCTTTTCTTTTTAACTTAACTGTCAAAGTTATCCTGGATTTTTTAATATAATTATGATGATGTTAACAATTCTAGCTTCTAGCCACAATTTACAAACAAAATAAGAATTTCCTAAAATAAAAATACTTTTAGCCGAATATTGAACACATTTAAACATGCTACAAATTTTCAATTCCAAATGTTTTCCGGAAATGTTACATCACTATTTATAAACATAAAGGGCTGTAAGTGACAGTTTACACTTGTCTTAATCGTCTTTTGTCCTTACTCGCTTTGAATCGATTTAAAAAATGAGGAAAATAGAAAACTCAGTACTTCTATTAAAGTGTTTTTTCGTACTAAGAATAACTATACGCAACGCATTATGATAAGGACCTCTCGCCTGCAGATTATACCGGGTGTCCAGCAGAACCCTGGACATAGGAGATTAACATGGGAAATCGGTTTTTATTTTTTTGCGCCTGTACAGTTGTTTTGATTGAAAAACTTTTAAGAGTAAAGTTGTAGAGCTTATGGTCAGCTACCATCCTGTAATTTTTTCAATACCACAGTTTTGGCTATTTTTTGGAAAAACGCCTCGAAAGGTGCAAACATTTGAATTTGGCGCGTCACCCCCACCATGCATGTGCAGTGTCGCCAACATAATAATTTCTTATGTCAGACTCTTATGAAAACCTGACGATAATGTTCGTAAATTATAGGTAAGTAAAAGTTACGTTTATAATTATCATAATTAGTAAAAGGAAAATCATTCCAATTTGTGTATGGCTGACTAGAGGCCGAAAAAATTTAATAACCTCATATTGTCGTTTGAGACGGTGTCAGAATGGTCCTGGCTACTGGGCGGTAAAATATTTCAACTGCCCATAAAAATTAAAGCGTTGACAGTGGATAGTTTCCGAAAGGAAATTAAGCAAATTTTAATGGTAAATGTTTTTTATTGTGATGAAGAGTATTTTAAGTATTTTAATCAAAATTATTATTTTTTTTTCTTCTCTCTGTATAGTCTATTTTAGGATGTTGACTGTAAGCTTTTAGTATTAAGTAAATAATGGCATCTGGACTGAATTTATTTAAATTTAATTTGTAGACTATTCTATTTTTGACGTATGTACATTGCTGTTTTGGTGATTGTAAACATGAATAAATTTGAATTGAATTGAATTGAATCTTAATAAAGGTGATAGTGTTTTTATAGGAATAATTGTTGTTATCTGTGTTATTACCTAAATTTATGTTACATTTCTTTGTCCTTTTCACATGTCCACTTGTTAATTTCTTCCGTTAGGAAATTTATGTATAGATTGATTATGGAAATATACTTATTTTGGTACTTGTTGCATCCACTTTTTCACACATAATTTCCCCGAAATAAAAATGTAATGTATACAGAAACCTTGTATTTATTGATATTAAAAGTAAGGAAATTAGGAACCATTTTGTTGATAGAGTGTAAAATTTTATTTTTATTATTTCTTATTTAAATGTTTCATTAGTTATGAATTTTGAGGAAAGAAAACTTGTTTTAAAACAATACTGGGCTGGTAATTCCTTTGCTCAAATTTGAGACAACATTGCTGCATTGTTTCCTGAACAACCAATACCAGCATGCAGTTCACTTCAGGCGGTGGTTGCTCGTTTTGAGGAAACTGGGAGTATTAAGCCGATATGTTCCTGTGAGCGAAAGCGACGACTTCAAGCTGGTGCGGCTCCAGAGGATGAAAATGTGGCAAAACTTGTTGTTCTTGCTACAGTAAACGATGATCCTTCCAAGAGTATTCGACAGATTGGCCAACAAACTGGACTTAGTAGATCGACCATCCATAATTATCTGCAAAAAGAAGGTTTTGAAAGCTACAAACAAGAGAACCATCAACAACTCTTACCGACCCACCTTTTCCCGCCAATGGAGTTTTGTGAAATCCTGACCGAAAAAATTATTGCAACCCGAAGATTTGATAGAAACATTTGTTTCACGGATAAATGCTAATTTGGATTGACTGGCTCTTCAAATCAACAAGATGATCGGATTTGGGCACTCCAAAACCCAGATATGATCAGGACCAACGATGACAATCTGGACCAACGTCGACGTAACGTGTGGATCGGCATTTTGGGGAGCGAATATCTATCAAATAATTTGCGAGTTTACCTCTGTGTTTGATGTTAAACACATGGGTGGTTATTCACTTTCTTTGTAGTATGTAATTAAATGGTTCTTTTAAGAGCTGCTAATCCGTATTTTCTTTTCGCCAATTACACGATAACTCATTTGTAGAGTACAATCACATTTCAAGCTTGGTTCTTGGTTTGCCCAACAAATGTCCTTACTCGTCGTCCCTAATAATTCTTAACATTAACCTAGCTTTTAGCTTCACCAATGACAAAGACAAGAGACATATCGTCGATCCGTTGTCTGTTGCTAATCTAAAATGAATTAGACAACCATCCATACACAAATTGGAATGATTTTCCTTTTACTAATTATGATGATAATAAACCTAACTTTTACTTACCGTATGATTTAAGAACATTATCGTCAGGTTTTCGGTTAATTTTCACTGCATAATCACGTTAATTACTACGTGATAGTCCCTCAAAATAAATAAGAAAGGAAAATCGGCTCTGACTCTGACATAAGAAATTATTATCTTGGCAACACTGCACATGCATGGCGAGGGTGACGCGCCAAATTCAAATTTTTGCACTTTTCGAGGCTTTTTTCCAAAAAAACAGCCAAAACTGTGGTATTGAAAAAATTACAGGATGATACCTGACCATAAACTCTACAACTTTACTCTTAAAAGTTTTTCAATCAAATCAACCGTACAGGCGCAAAAAAATAACAACCGATTTCCCATGTTAATCTCCTATGTCCAGGGTTCTGCTGGACACCCGGTATAATACCTAATATCTTGCAAACGAATGATGTTGTTCGAGACCGAGACTCTCGACTGGCAGTATCGGTCTCGGTCTCGGTTTCGCAGACCGAGACCGAGATCGAGACCTACACAGTCTCGGTCTCGGTCCCGAAGTCGATATTAAAGTCTTAAAGACTTGTCTCGTGGCCTCGTGAAGCTCTACTTAAACTCAGTTCTTAAACAACAAAACTCTCAATATCTCTCTTTAAAGTATTTTCTGATTTTGAATACCTTCTGAGATAAACTTTTGAATAATTCAGACTAGTCGATATTAAAGCCTCAGAGTCTGTTTTTATGCGACTTACAAATTCAACAATTTGTGATGCACACAAACACTGAAAGTTCCTAAAGCCTAGAGTATCAATATTTTTTTCTTCTCAAATTCGAAAATGTCACAAAAGATTGAAATTCTTAGTCTTAGAAGAGCTGAAGAGAAGAACCAAATGAATACTAATAGTTCAGGTTCAGTTTCTAAGGATCATAGTCTCAAGTCTTTTGACCTAAATCTTTAGTTCAGATTAGTCGATGCTAAAGACTCAGAGTCTAAATCTTAGGGGAATTGAAGAAAATAACCAAATGAGTATTAATATGCCAGGTTCAGTTTCTAAGAATCATAGTCTCAAGTTATTTGACCTAAATCTTTGATTGGGTCAGATTAGTCGATGCTAAAGACTCAAAGTCTGAAGTTTTTTATGCGACTTTCTATTATTCAAGAGTTTATGAATCAGTTCTTAAATCAGTTCTTAAGCCAAATCAGTTCTATAACAACAAAACTCTCAATATCTCTCTCTAAAGTATTTTCTGGTTTTGAATACCTTCTGAGATAAACTTTTGAATAATTCAGACTAGTCGATATTAAAGACTCGAAGTCAGTTTTTATGCGACTTTCTGCTAGTCAACAATTTGTGACTCAAACAAACACTGATAGTTCCTAAAGCTCATAATCTCAATATTTTTTTCTTCTCAAATTGGAAAATGTCACAAATAATTGCAATTCTCTTAGAAGATAGTCTTAGAGAGATGAAGGGAAAAACCAAATTAATACTAATAGTTCAGGTTCAGTTTCTAAGGATCATATTCTCAATATCCTTTGTAGTATTCAAGTAGTTCAGATTAGTAGATGTTCAAGACTCAGAAGTCAGAAGCTTTGAAGCAAGAGTTTGTGAATGAAGTGAACACCAAAGGCTTAGTTCATTTCCTAAAGATCAAAATTCTCAATAGTTCTAAAAGTTTCTGATATTGAACACCTTCCGAGATAAAGTTTTGAACAGTGTAGATGGTCAAAGTTCTTGAAAAAAAAATAAGTTTTTTGTAATACCTGCACAACATACAATGGATTTCAACAAATTGTTTTTAAATTTGTTTCTAGGTTATATTCATCATGTTTTGATGGAGATAAGGCATCTATCAGCTTTGGACAAATGTTAAGTTGTTCGGTGCTTTGTTACATGAATTGACAAAACTTTTTATTTAGTCGTCGGAATCAATTAATTTTTTTTATCTGACATTTTGATGTTTTTTAGAAATTTTATTGCCCTTGATAAAAACTTGTAGCATTCGAAGTTTTTACGCAAAAAAAAATATTTTCTGTACCTTTGCTATTTAATAATGCTACACATTCGCTGCTAATATTATACTAGTTTACGCAATTAAAAATTTTATAATTTTATATCAGATTAAGTCAAATTCTATGGATAACAGATTTTTATTTATTTATATATTGAACTTTGAACATATAACGCTATATCGCCTATGTTCAATTTAAAAAAAAACATCTCAATGGATTGCTGTCAGATCTTAGTTTCTAGGTTCAGATATCTGTACAGGTAACTTTAACAGCTCGAAAACCTCAAACGTTATTTTTTATAACGCTGCTTTTTAAGTAAACTTTTTGCTGAATATTTTTCATAGACTTTAGATAATGTATTCTAAACAGGAAAAAATAGAATTGTTTAATCTTTACAATAATGAAAATAGCCTTAGGAAAGTGCGTGATTTATTTGCAACGAGTCATCCAGACAGGCCCATTCCTTCTATTGGAACGACACATAATATCGTCAAGATGTTTAATTCAGAAGGATGTGTAGTTAACTCTCAAAGGAAGAGGAGCAAACAACCGCATGTTCTTACAGAGGAATTAAAACTGGAAATTTTATGTTTTATGGAAGAAAATCCTGGATCCACCTTAAAACAAGTGGCTGATTATTTCCAAATTTCAAAATTTTCTGTGGGAAGGACTGTGCGATACTCTAATCATCAAGTGCTCTATGACGACGACAAAGAGAGACGAACAGATTTCTGTGAAAGATTCCTAAATTTACTCCATAGGAATGGCAACATTTTGCGAAAGATTGTATTTACAGATGAAGCATCCTTTTCATTAAATGGTTGTATAAATTCCCAAAATTATAGGTAAAGAACTTTTTTAGCAATCGCCTGAATTCTGTATTTTAATATCCTATATATATTATGTTCCAGTTTTTTCTGCATCTCGTTAGCCTTGGAAATTTTACATATTTCACCCAATATATATAACGGACACTGACAGTGATTGATAAATGGGTTTAAGGTTATGGATATTGTTTACACTTAAGATAGATGCCTTACATATATGCCAGACTCTACCAATTATTCCAGGTTTTTAGGCAACTAATTTATTCATAGTTCTTAAGTCTCGCGATTCTCTATGTGGTTTTATTGGTTAATTTAATTATTGAACTTTAACGGTTATTAGCAATAAATGGATATAACAGACTTTTCTTCACTTTTCGCTACTTTTCATTCAATTCCAAAACTCTAAGCTTATTGTCATTCATCATCATACTTATATATATACAGTATTAAAATTCGTGAGCCTATTTCTTTTTACATATATTGAGCGTTCCAAAAAGTGAAATTTCACAGTTTTACAATTTACCTTGAGGTTATAACATTATTTACATAATATAAATAATAAAAAATAATAAGCTATAGCTATATTATGTTTAACAGTAACATTCTGAGGAAAAAATAAAGAAACTACAATAATTTATTCTGTAAAAAGTAAAAAGTGTAAAACTTTTTTTTACGTCTTTCTATTACTGGTGTCACATGGTCTGCTTCATCCTTGTCGAGGGCGTATTCTTATATAATGTTTTGAACAGTTCTAGTAGGTACTCACCTAAAAATAAAGTACATGTAAAAGTATATTGAAAACTCATCTATTTAATAAATTAGATTCAATAATTTTCTTTGTTTATCTTAAACTGAAAGTGCTACTAAATATTTTTATCTTTACCAAACAACCAGAATATGCACGATCTTTATCACATTTGGTAGAGTACTTGGAGTACTCCTATACAATTTGTTATTTACAGAACTGAGGTTCTAGTAGGTATATAAAAGCGCAGTGGCACTGAGTGAACATGATGATCTCTTTTGTAAACCCAAGCGAAATATCTACTCGTATATGAAAAATTAGGCTTTTACAAAATAATTAATGAATACCTGGTAATAAGTAATTTCCTTATAGATCGTGTATGAAAGCGCTTCTTTTCACCCCCCTACACGGGGCAATTTAAATTTGAATGGCTTTTCGGTATTAGTGTTAGTAGCTTTCTATTCCAGGAAATCTTCTAGACGTGAGTCGCTTTGCAGCTAATCATCGTGGGTCAGGAGACCTTTAGGTTTTCTGGATGAGCGTCTACTGCTACTCAAAATGTCTTCTTCTATGATTTTCCTTTTCGCCTGGCGCACTTTTTGTAATGTTTGCGTCTCGAGGTTTCACGCCTGACGTTCAGCCCTTCAATAGTTGGCAGCTGGAAAGTGGATTTGTGCAAGGGCCGAGGAGCGGAGTTAACTGACATGTGAATTGTAGTACTGTCGTGTAGACGTTTTCGGGGGTCGGGGGCGCTGGTATCTACCTAGGTTATTTTGCTTTGAATATCCTGCTTAATAAAATTATTATTGTTGTATTTCTCTATCCTATATTAAGTAAAACTACAAAAAGCAATTAACTATAGTACATAATACTTTTATACTTAAACCATTAACAGCTTATGAATGAAGACATTCAGTAGCATTTCCAGTCCTCAAATAGATCCTACAGCTAATGCAAGAAAAAAATTATACTTGTATGCGTACTTACCTCAAAAATATTGCAAATCTTTTTTTGGAAAGCTCTTTTTTTTAATTCTCGAATTTTCTTGTCGATTATTTTGGGCATTTTAGAATTCTGGTACTCTTTAATCCACTTAAAATGTTGATACACGTATTGAAAACAGACAACGACGCAAATTCAATTTGACAAAATCTTAAAGCTTATTGGAGACAACTGCGACTAAAAATATCAATTAGTAATTAGTTTGACTGTATTGGTTAAAAAAAAAACATGTCAAGCGATCTTATTGGCCAGCTTTCAAATTGCAGATTTTAGTTATCACCTTCCATTTCTGTATTTACCGTATCTGCTTTGACGACAAGTAAACGACAATTGCCATCGATGTTATACAGGGTAAATTCCATGGCAATGTAAGATGCAGAAAATAATGGAATATGGTATACCTACTGTTTTTAGATACTGGTCTCAAACAAATCAGCATTTACAAAATTTAACTCACTCCCAATATAATGCAAGAGTCAACGTGTGGATAGGCATAATTGGAGATACACTTATCGGACCATTCTTTATTGAAGCGAATTTAAATTCGGCTAAATTTTCAAACCTGCTCCGTGACCAAATTATGCCAGAAATTGAAAATTTGAATATTGAAAATCCGTGGCTTCAAATGAATGGCGCTCCTGCTCATTCCACGAACGAAGTTAGAAATTTCCTCAATCAAGAATTTCCTGACAGGTGGATAGGAAGGTTTGGGCCTATTTCATGGACACCAAGGTCCCCTGAGCTCTCCCCAAACGACTTCTTTTTATGGAGCTATCTAAAGTCGAAAATTTATAATAATGTTGAAATTGAGAATGTGGACGTTTTAAATCGTATTCGTATATTGTATACAACGTATCCGAATAGCCTGCAACGAAGTTAATCAAAATTTCTTAAAAAACACAGTTCGTGCCTCTCAAGATCGACTTGCATATTGTTTAAAAAGCGAAGGGGGACATTTTGAGAATTTGTTATATACTTTTAATTTTCTAGTGTATTTAATAAATGTTTTCTTATTATAAAAATGTTATTTAATTGGTGGATATCATTGGCGGATTAGGACAAAGCAGCAAATTACACAACTATCTCTGTGCCTGTGCCTCTCTGCTTTGGCAGAGAGATAGTTTTGTAATTTGCTGCCTTGTCCCAATCCGACAACCATATCAACCAATTACTTTTCTAGGACTGTATACCTTTTTATCAATGTTATTTAATGTTTAAGAGCGATGTCTAAATTGAAATAATTAACGAAATATATTTGGAGGCTTTTTTGACGTTTTACCTTTACCTAAATATCAATTTCTGACACCAATGCTGTGAGATAATTTTTTTAAAATTGAACATAGGGAAAATTGCTTGTATGTTCAGAGATAAAACAATCTCACGGTATATTATAGTTAATATGCTTTCTATCCATTGCACTTAATATTAAATGAAATTGAAAAATTGTAAATTGTATGAACTACTACGCCCTTGAATTGAATTGAATGTTTTTTACTGTTAAATACCAGAAACAGAAAATGTTTTTTACGCAAAAACTATGAATGCTACAAGTTTTCGCCAAGAGCAACAAAATTTCTACAAAACAGCAACGTATCAGGTTTAATAAAATTAATCGATTCAGAAAACCATATAAAATGTTCTGGTAGTTTTTATATCAAGACCCTGAAGAACTTACCACTTATCCAACGCCTCCGTTATTCTATCAAATTAGCTTACTTAGAAGCAAGTCCTCAGTAGATTTCATTAAAATCCACTGTAACGTTCTCTAGATATTACATATTTTTTTTCAAGAACTTTGATCATCAATAATAACAGAACCAGAAACTCTTTTGTATTGAAGGTTCGATCAAATCGTTTTCTTTTGAACCAGATAATGTCACGAAAACAATGTCGCAGTTTTTGGTCATGTGCTTACGGGACACCCTGTATAACACGATTTATGTCAAATCGACGAAAAATCATCTCTTAAGTTTGCTAGTTTAGATCTTGTTCTTATTCCGAATTCCGAAACAAAAAATAATCGTAAGAACATTTTTTACAGGAAACGGTGTATTAGTGCCTCAGGCCTCAGCCATAACAGCCAGAAGATAAACAAATGGCAAATGAATTTTTACATATTTTACTATGCAAGGAAATTGAAAGTACTTACCAAAATTTCCTATTTGGAGTCTCAACTAAACCCCCTTAGGTATCAACCATTATTATTTAATAAGTAAATTTGTTAACCATATTTCGTATTTCTACATCTAGTTGGATGATAAGTTTTGCAATAATTAGCCAACTGGAGTGTAACAAGTAAGCCCAAGGCGTACTTTCAAGTGTAATACTCAACATATATTTATTTACCTTCTTGTAGTTCTTAAAATAGTGCTGGCTCATATACGATGATGATGATGATGATGTTGATCAATGGTATTACGAAAATACCCCGCTATGTTGGCCCAACTCGACTACCATTGATCACCTAAATCGATTAAGTATCAAAGAATGCCCAATCGTTGTAAACAAATCGGCTTAAGAGCACCGCTCTAATTTTTATTAGATCGAACAAAAAGAGGATTTAATGTATTTTTTTTATTGTTGCGCCATCATTGACTAGGCAACTGCGCAGTCACGGCGTGTTTTCGCCAAAATATTCATGAAATGGTACCTATACTTATTCTTTTTTAGCTAAAATATGGGCAACATTGTCCAGTCACACCAAACACTACAATGCGGTGGTACCTATTAAGGAATGGATACAGAATGGGTGCCTGGAGAGTCGCTATTATACCATTGTTGCTCTCGGGTACAAACGACAATAAATTCGCTTTTTGTGCGTTTGTGTATGGTGCCCATATGGACCTGCTTTTGGTAAACGATGCGTTCCAAGATTCGACCGGGGCACCATTCAACTTATATAAAGTACTATTAATTATATCACATGTTAAGGACGGCGATCGGTCTCATGCTGGTAGGTAATTGATTTAAATCATTTCCATAAAAAACACCGACACATCACGACAGGATAAAATGCATGTAACGTTTTTAATGATAAACATTGTCGGCCACTATACATTTAGGAGTCGAACCATTATAAATTACCACTAACCTTGATGATGGTATAGGTACGCTGGGCTTCGAATTTGCATAAGCTACCCTTTACTATTAAAAAAATCTGCTTTACAGCGTGCTATTAGGTAATTTATATGAAGTAAACGTTTATTGTATAATGTAATAAAATCGAAACGCTAATGCAGGCAGTCCACCTGTCAGGTCAGATGATCACAAAAGGAACGACTTCCTATACTTATACGTCAACCTGTACGGCTACCTAATTTAAACAAGATATACTACGTCACATAATCTTTCGAATTATGCCTAATTGAGGCCGATTTTCTATAGGTAATGGCGCCGATTAAATTTTTATTTATGTATAGAGATAATTCACTTTGACATTTGGATTGTGAGTGGTAATCGTGGAATCGTAAAGGCGTTTCAGTAGTCTGTGTACTTTTTAAGCGTCGTTTAACAGGAGTGTATGCACCGTAGTTACTATAGGAATCAATGTGGTCATTAATGTAGTAGCAAGTACTTTTGAAATTATTTTTGATACCTTGTTTTTTGGTATATTTGACAAAAGATCTCTCATTACAGCTTCTAAATTAAAACTATATATACCATACAATTTTGAATACCGTATGGTGTGTTCTCAAAGTTAGCACAACATCATTGTCTTGCTCTTTGTCACTAGGGTAAGGTGCGCCAAAACGAAAACAGTAGACTAATCTGTTCAGTTTATTATTAAGGTTAACAGCTTCTTCGGACTAATTCAAGAATCTATCTGTGAAGCCCACTAGGAACTCAGTTTTTGGAATGTCGTTAGTTGTAGGAGACTCTCGCATTCACAAGGAATTTTGTATGTGACATTTTTTTTTGTATTCGTTTTCATTGTGTGGTTTCGTCTTCGTCAATTGTGCACGTAATGAGTTGTGTGTTCTAAAAGCTGTTCTAATTTTGCATTTATTTTCTACTAAAAAGCTCTTTGCAACTAATTTTTTTACCATAATACGGTGAGTTGAGTTGTAATTTAAATATCACCTATATGTGTTGGTTTTCGATAAACTAGTCTCAAACCAGTCTAAATCTTTTTTTTATGAAAATATCTATAAATTAAGGTTTTTAATTTTGTTGTTTTTCAATTGTAAATTTTTTAGGGGGTTCTTGTGAATTTATATGATTGAGAAAGGTATTTAAATGATCATTACCACACTGATATATTGAAAAAACATCATAACATCATCAATACATCTTACCAAATTATATAACATTATTTGTTTCAAAACTTTCCATAAGTAAATTTTCAAATATAGGACAATATAAATCCATTGTCATACCTGACTTTTGTTGTTAATAATCTATTTGCATGATTATGCTCACAGATTTTTTTTTTATATAAGGAAGTTGTTTCTTTTAAAATTACAGTTTTTTTTTTAAATGTTTTATCAGATCAAGCAAATTTTTCAAGTGCACTCTATTTGTTAAAAGAAAATAGTTTTTCTAAACTATTGTCCTCCTTCAAATTTAATTGTATTCAAGTAAAAAGAGACAATTAATTTTGTTTATTCTTGAAGGTTCTCATAATCTTCTTATTGTTTTCTCTAACGAAGAAAATATGCTTTTTATCAAATTTCTGTAAAATTATTATACTTATGGGTAAGACAAATACATTCTTTTCAGACAAAAGAATTAAATTTCTGTTGTGTTACCAATACAAAAGTTCAGTCCAAGGTTTGAAACCTCAAACTATTCTCGAGATATTTACACAATTTTTTATTTTCCAAAATCAAACATACAGTTTCTGTTTCTGCGTAACTCATTTTTCCCAACAAACGTGATAGTATAATGCATTTTTTTGGTGTCTCAAGCCATTCCCAAGATATTTATTAATTTTCTAATTTTCTAAAATAATCCCATAAAGCTTATATTTATTTTCAGCAAATTACTTCCAATTAAAACAAAGGTTTTGTCCAAATTTCAAAACCTCAAACAGTTCTCGAGATATTTAAACATGCATTTTCCTTCCCAAAATCGATCACAAAGTTTCTGTTTCTATGTAGTTCATTTTATTTTCCAACAAACATAGTGGTGTAGTGTATTTTTTTAAGTCTCAAGCCGTTCTCGAAATATTTAATAATTTTCTATCCAAAATAAATCCATGTCAAATCAATCTCAAACGGTTGACAAATGCAATTAATTTTTTTGATTTTAAATCAGTTTTGAGATATTTACTAAATTTTCAAAATAGACCCAGAACACAAAGTTTTTATTTGTTTTTAACTAATTTTTCCCAACCAACACGAACGTCTAATAAACTTTTACAAAAATAATTATTTTGAACTATGAAGCACCAACTGGACACACTGTATATTGAGTACAGGCAGCAATTAAATGCCACTAAAAGAATAATATACTTGAAAGCAACATAACTATTTCTGGTTGGCACGTAGGCTTCTGGCTTCTTGGACCCTTGTGGTTGTATGGTTGGTTGTTATCTTGGGTTCTGGTCCTTTTGTTTGATTAAAATGAGTTACAGCGGGTGCTTCTAACTTCGTTGTTTATTGACGTTTCGACACAAATTGGTGCCTTCATCAGAGTACTACAACATATGGAATACTTAATTTAAAGTTAAATTTTTACAGTAGCAGGAAGGAATGGTATAAAGAAATACATAAAAAAATAATATATGAAGATTACTACAAGTACAAAATAAAATGTTGAAACATAAACGTATTGAGGGATGATTAAAGTAAAGAATAAAGTCGGTAACTCAAAGCAAAAGAGCGTCAAAAGTGAAACCTACGATGCATATGGTGATAGGTTAAGAAGGGGGGCCAAAAGGGTAAGAAACGTAAGAAAAGGAGGGAATGTGAGGGTGACAATGACTTACCACAAAACGATGTACAGTTTTGGTTCGAAGTTTGTTGCAGTTTTTTTGCAACTCTTTTGCTTTGAGTTACCGACTTTATTCTTTACTTTAATCATCCCTCAATACGTTTATCTTTCAACATTTTATTTTGTACTTGTAGTAATCTTTATATATATTTTTTTCATGTATTCCTTTATACCATTCCTTCCTGCTATTGTAAAAATTTAACTTTAAATTAAGTATTCCATATGTTGTAGTACTCTGATGAAGGCACCAATTTGTGTCGAAACGTCAATAAACAACGAAGTTAGAAGCACCCGCTGTAACTCATTTTAATCAAACAAAAGGACCAGAACCCAAGATAACAACCAACCATATAACTATTTCTTGTTTAAAAACGTCACTTCTAACTAAAAAACGTTTTTTTTCCTTGAACAAATTTTCAAAACAATTCAAATTAAGATCATGGCCAAAATCCATTAAAAACTACTAAAAGCTTCAAAAATGTAAATTTGAAGTCTTGGAGAAATTTAGATTAGAATTAGAACTATTTTTTTTTGAAAAGACTAATTTTATCTAAAAATAACAATTTTTATCTTTTTTTGGAAAAGTCAGGCTAAAATACCTGAAACATTACGTAAAGTGTGTAAAAAAATACAAATTTGGAGTGTTTGTCAAAATTCAAATTAACAATATATCAACAATTTTAATATTAAGTTGGAAACAACAACTAAGTTAAGGAAAGTAGAAAAGAACTAAAAAAATTATCCACAATTTGCAGGTAAAGGAATAAATTTAAAATATTTCTATTTTTGTGGCAAACTTTACAAATGAGTATAAATTCCAATTGGTCACTCCTTAGAAAAAATAATTTTCTGTCAAAATTCTCTCAAAAGAACGGAACCCAATTTAATTCAAAGAAAAAAAATTAAATCAACAAAAATTTAGATTGAAAGTAGAACTAAAATGAAAATAAATCATTATAACTAAAAAATGCAATTTTGATGCTTTTTGAAAAAGAATTAAGGCCAAAATAAGTGAAAAATTATTCAAAGAGAGTAAGTATAAAAACTTAGAGGCTTTGGAAAAATTCGAATTAAAATTATGGGCAAAATCAATTAAAACTTAAAAAAAGTGTCAAAAACCCAAATTTGCAATCTTGAAAAAATTTAGATTAGAATTAGAAATTAAATTTTTCGGAAAAACTTATTTTTATCTAAAAATAGCAATTTTTATGTTTAAAAAAAAAACAGGCTGGGTTTAAAGTCAAAATACATGAAAAAGGACTCAAGAAGGGTAAATATACCAATTTGGAGGATTTGAAAAAAATTCAATTGCAGATTACGGTTAAAATCAGTTAAGAATTAATGAAACTGAAAAGAAATTCCGATTAAAAATTTCTAGGTAAATTCACGATCGGATTAAAACTAAAACTGGTTAACAAATTACACAGAGCGTCTAAAAATGCAAATTTGGTGTCTTTCAAGAAATTTACAATAGAATTAGGGCTAAAATTGTTTAAAAGTAACTCATTTCCTCAAAAAAATGACAACTTGAAATTATTTTGAAAAAGTCAGACTAGGATTAAGGTTAAAATACATAAAGAATGGCTCAAAGTGTGAAAAATTCAAATTTAGAAATTTCGAAAAAAAATCAAATAAAGATAGTGGCAAAAATTAATTACAAGCTACTAAAAGCGTCAAAAATGCAGAATAAAAGTTTTAAGCAAATTCAAGTTAGCATTAGGATTTAAAAATATAGAGAGATTTAAAAAAAAATAATAGAGACTAAAAATGTAAATTTTAAGTGTTTGGAGAAATTCAGAATAGCATTAGAACTAAAACTGTTTCAGAAGAACGCATTATACCTAAAAATAACAATTTTAATGTGTTTTCAAAAAGTCAGGCTAAGATTAATGCCAAAATACATGAAAAGTTACTTAAAGCTTGCAAGAATACAAATTTGGAGTGTTTGGCAAAATATAATTTTGCGTTAAAATTCTGTCAAAATAATAAAAACCTAATAAAAAAAAACAATTTAATTCAAAGAAAAAAATAGAACAGCAAAAATTTACATTGGAAGTAGAACTAAAATTATTTCAAAAAGAAGTCATTATACCTAAAAATGACAATTTTGATGTTTTTTTTTTTTTGAAAAAGTCAGGCCAAAATTAAGGCCAAGATACGTGAAAAATGATTCAAAGAGGGTAAAAATAAGAATTTGGAGGCTTTGGAAAAACTCGAATTAAGATTCTTGCCCAAATCAATTCGAAATTACTAAAAGCGTCAAAAATCCAAATTTGAAGACTTGGAGAAACTTAGATTAGAATTAGAACTGAAATTTTTCGAAAAAAGCTTATTTCAGGCCAAAACTAAGGCTAAAATACGTGAAAAATGACTCAAGAAGGGTAAATGTACAAATTTGTAGCCTTTGAAAAAATTCAAATTTAGATTACTGCTAAAATCACTTAAAAATTTCGATCAAGAGTTTCTAGCTAAATTCACGTTAGGATTAAGACTAAAACTGGTTAACAAATTACACATAACATCTAAAAATGCAAATTTGGTGTCTTTAAAGAAATTTACAATAGAATTAGGGCTAAAATTGTTTAAAAGTAACTGATATCATCAGAAAAAAAATGACAATTTGATTTTTTTTTAAAGCAGACTAGGATTAAGGTTAAAATACGTAGAGAATGACTCAAAGTGTGTAAAAATACAAATTTGGAAATTTCGAAAAAATTCATTTCAAGATGATTACAAAAATTAATTAAAAACTACTAAAAGCGTCAAAAATGCACTATTAAAGTTCTAAGCAAATTCTAGTTAGCATTAGGATTCAAAAATTACACACAGTGTCGAAAAATGGAAATTTTAAGTCCTTGGAGAAATTCAGATTAGAATTAGAACTAAAATTGTTTGAAAAGAACTCATTTTACCTAAAAATAACAAATTACGTGAAAAATTACTTAAAGTGTGTGAGAACACAAATGTGGAGTGTTTGGAAAAATTTAAATTATTCAACAAAATTAATATAAAAATTAGAAGAAAATAAAAAAAATAAAAAATGATCTAAAATTTGCAGGTAAACATACATACTATAAATTTAAAATATTTCTTGTTTTGTACGAAATTTTTCTTATTACAATATGTATTACAAATTAGCATACATTCCAATTGGTCAGTCCTTAAAAAAAGGCAATTTTATGCCAAAATTCTCTCAAAAAAATAAATAAAACTGACATCTTCTCTTCAATGTAAAAATCCAATTTAGAACGAAGAAAAAAAATAAAAGGACAAAACGTTTGTACAAAACGTAATAGTATTTGAAAAATTAAGAAAACACGACAGAAAAACTTGGTCAAAAAAAAATTACAAGAAAGAGAAGCAGCAGGAGAGAACGCAAACAATTCCAAACAGCAGTAAATTTTGTTTCGGTATTTTGTTGGTGACTTAGAGGAGAAACAAATAACTAAATTGCCGGAATCATCATTGCAGAACTGCGACAGCAAACAGGAGAGACAATAGTTGCAAAAAAAAATGAATAAAATAGAAAACAATGAATGAAACCCAATAAAAATTCGAATTTAGATCAATGAAAACAGATATATAAAAAAACAAAAAAAAATGCAGAAAACGTGACAAAGAATATCAATAGAAAAATTATTATTACAAAAATGTGCATTAAAAACCTTTTCTAGAACAGAGGAAATGTTCAGTTTCATTCAAAAGCAAGTTGCTTTGATCGTAGATATTTCTTTTTTGTGTGTGTTGATGTTTAATTTAGTGAGTTCTCCAATACATTTTTTACAATAATTAAAGTTTTATTAGCAGGTACGTTAGTGAATAAACTAGAAACATCAAAACTTATTAACATGTGATTTGGATTGATGTGTATATGTATGATATGATATGTATATGTATGATTTTGTATTTCCTACTAAAGGATTTAAAACTTCTAATAAGAATTTAGATAATGGATGAGTTGTTGAATTAATTCTACTAACAATAAGAGAAATATTGTTTTTATTTGTTAACTTAGATCTCTCTCTACCTTGGATCTTTGTTAAGTAATTTTTTTTAGTCCAAAAGTAATGTTATTTTTTCGTTTTTCGTCCACTAATTTACAGATCTCATAACTGGTTAAAATCTCTTATCGTCTCCCAGATATATTTTGGGGTCATTCAACGACCAGGAGTTAAAATTGATGTCAAATAGATGTCTTTATCGTCCTAGAGCTACCTATCTGAGTCTAACGGAGCACCACCTTCATTCAAGCAAGGAAACCGCTGGTGTGACATAGTAGGAAAATATGGGTACTGACTACTAATTTTTGCTATGTACTCAAAGGCCTTAGCAACACAATGTACCAATAAACAAGAGCGCGACAATGCATTCGCTAGGAGATACCATCGTCATTTGGCTCATTCTCGGCCGATTCTACTCGCTCTATTGTTTTCACTTTTAATTGCGACTCGATCTGGTCTCGAATTGGGAAAGTACTAAATATTTGCCTCAAGGGATATTGTCAATTTTTTATGGCGTTGTTAACATTTTATTGTGTTGGACTTCATAATGAAGTGTCTGCTATCCAGGTGAACTGTTCTTTTACAGATTTACTTCAATTGATATAGAACTGGTAGGTAATCTAAATATTTAATTTAGAGGCAGGAAAAAAGTAATTGTTGGCAGCTGATGGTTGTAAAATAGAAATATTAATACATGACGTTTATATCACGTTTATGCACTACTTAGATTATTCTGGAGGACAAACTTCGACCTTTTAAATAATAATTACTCTTAATGTGAATTAATGTAACCACCCTCGTCCTGTCAATTTCTGATAAGACCCTTATAAAGCTGGAAAGCTCTACCAAATCTTCCCACCGATTGTTTGGTTGAAATCTTTCCTTCGACTAATTGACGCGTAAATAACTACCTACCTGAGTATATTCGTTTGCAAACGAACTATATCATATAGGAAAAACAAGAGATTGGTAAACAAATTTCGGTTAAGCTTACTCGGAAATCTGGGGTAAGCTGCTCCACATAACATTTTTCGACTTCTGAAGCATTTGCCAACGTCGAAATAGTATTCACCTAAGCGCCATTATTCGCTTTGAGGCTCACGTATAGCATATGGATTTTATTTATTTAATTGCTGCCAAAAGGTCACACAGAAGGTTTTCGAAAGGGCAGATGTTTTAACATTATACGTTTTTCCTTTAAGCATGGTTGGTTTGACCTACCACTGTTTTTAGGTTTAGTAATTTTACTAGACATTTTTGTTTTCAACTATGACTTGATACCTGGTAAGTAAGAAAAGACTTCAATGCACAAAAAAGCTTTTCAGCTTCTGCTGGCATTTAAGGAGTCTTATTTTTTTTCAATGCTAATATACATTTTTTTTTTTAATTTCATAGTATTTTAGGTTTGCAGTTACTAAGTCGTGAGAGTTCTTGTTGTTCCGTGTTTGAACGGCTTAGGCAGAACCCCAAGAGTCAACCAATTTCATTGAGAGCTCCTTGACTCTTTTTGATTCAAAAGAAAAATAAAATATTTTGGTTTTGATTGCAGTAGCACAGCCTGCAGCTTTCTGTGTATTTTTATTTTACCACCTCACAATAGTTCAGAATAGATATCGGCAATTCACTCGAGTTGTACAGTTTATTCTTTCTATTTTAAAATTTTTGCAGAACTATTTCATGCCCAAGCAGAATGACACCATAAAAACGCATTTGCTTCCGCATAAGGAAATAAATGTAAATGAAATAAAAATCTTTAGACATTTTTATTCTAAAGCTTCGTAAGAAAGTCTCATTTAAGGCTTTCTAAAGTTTTTAAAGTTAGCAGTGTACTCCTAAATGAAGCAAAGTAAGTTTGTGGAAAAATATTTGCATAGTTAACAGAAAAGTTGGCTAATAAAAGGTCTAGAATTGTGATATAATTATTAATTTTTTTTAGCAGGTGGTTTTTTATGAAGTAGTTACTGGCTTGATGTCTTACGTTTGCTCCGCATTAATTTTTATTCCTTAATAATTGGTGGCTTTAACATAAGTTTTGTCATCCAATTAGAGAGACGTCAATAAAGATTAAGACGTAAATTTTATAGGTCCTATTAGATAAAACACATTTCAAAATGATAGGGTTAAAGAAAAAATCTATGCTCAAACAATAGGGAAACACTATGAAGTAACAACAATTTTAACATAAAATTGAGTGGCAAGGAGGGAAGAAAAGACTAGACCCGATTAACAAAGTTCTCTGGTGGAGGATATAAGTACCAATTCTGGTACAAATCGTTGCCACACAGAATACATCTAACAAATTAGAGCTACACCAGTAAATGCCATTGATTGTTGATTGATTGAATGATTCCAAATAAGTAGTACCACGAGGGGCCCGTGCAACGTGACCTACAAGATCTATTGTGCCTCAATATGAATTAAAGTTCACTCAGGAGACCCAGTTCTTTTAGAAACTCCATTATCTTCATGAGTGAGATTTTCTGGTGGTCGGATGTGTATTCTTCCAAAGTTCTGAAATCTAAATCTTTCAGCTGCAGGACATCCACTCAGGATGTGTTCTACAATCTCATCAACCTCCATGCACAGTCTGCGAGACATTGTTTCAACATTGTCTGCCAGGCCTATCCTAAGCATGTGGTGTTTTAATCGATAGTGCCCAGTGTATATATAAGCCGATAGCGGCTTTGAGCTGTTATCTGTCGAGGTTTAATACGTATTATGTTCTTTTCTCACAGGGTCCTTGTATGAACCCCTTTGAATGGACAAGGTCCGGGCTGTCTATCCAGTAACGTTCGGTCTGTTCTTCCGCCATCTGGATTATTGCCCTCCTTGATACCTCTCTTGCGATACCCAAGACCGGTTCAAGCCCTATAAAGGTAACACTCGCCGCTTCCCTTGTAAGAGAATCTCATTGCCCTCAAGGCCTTTGTGACCTGGAATTCAAAGTAAGGTTAGCGTTTCATGCTCCCCAATGTGGTTCGGTATATTTCGAACTCTCCAAACAGTTCTCCACGAGATCCTGCTGGAGTCAAGTGCCTTGATTATCGTTTGACTGTCCGAATATATTTTGATGGCATAGAGCACTGCCTGAAATATTGTTGCATGCTTTCCCAGACTCTCCTGCAGTGTGTGATTTGGTCCACCGCCATACGCCTCAGCTCCTACTCCTTCGGGAGTTTACGAGCCATCCGCGTACCCTATCACCAGGCTACCGAGTGTTAGCCACTCAGTAGCCTTAGTTTATTCTGGTCCCACTCCTCCTTTGTGGAGAGGTTTACCTTGTAGGCTGAATAAGAGTAGGTGACAGGAAGCATCATGTCCGAAGGCATACCCTTGCAAAGCATGGCCGGTTAATTTAGCCTGCAGTGGGTTTGTCTCCAATGTAACCTTCCCCTTGTGTGTTGTAGAGTCTGTATATACTCCACTGGGCTTTCCTCTCCTCCAGAATGTGTAGCGGAATTTGCTGGAGAAGTCTTTCCATGGCCAATGTTGGAGTGCAACTGCAAGTTACCTACTCAGTTTGCACCTCGCTCTTCTTTGTCGGCCCTTGGAATGCCAGATAATCGCTCCATACGTAATCATTGGTCTAATCACCCTCACATACAGCCAGTGCATTCATTTGGGTTTTAATCCCCCGTTTATTCCGCAGTATCTTTTGCACGTCCACAAGGACAATTTAGCCTTGCTGTGGTGATTCTTTCCATATCTGTTTTGCCCAGCAAGGAGTGTGACCTCAAAGAGTGCAATTTTCTCCGCCTCGTGAACCACCACAGTTTCGTGCGGGTTGATAGACAACCCCAGCTCCCAGCCCATACATATCAATCGTAAATGATGTTTTTAATCTCCTGGATTATTGTTGCCATACGTCCTCCATGATAGGCTCGAATCAGGATCACAAGGTACCACAGTTCAACCTTAGCAAGAAGGTCATCCACCAATACGTACCACAGAAGAGGTGATAGAACTCCTCTCTGCGGACACCTCCTGGCGGCTCTCAAATAAACTGTTTTGTTCTGAAGAGCTGTGGTGATTGCTTTATTGTTCAGCATGCTGCGCGTCCAGTTCTGAATATTCTGCTCTACCCTCTTGCACCAAGCGTTTTACAGAGATGGTCAGGGAAGGGCATTGTTGAAATCTCCTTCATTGTCCAAGAATATCCCTACCGCTATGCTCCCCTCCTTGATGTCAAGCGAGATCTTCCCGATGAGGCTGTTCAGTGCTAGATCGGTAGATTTACCGGTCTGATATGCACACCGATGTGCGTTGAGAGGGCGTTGGGTCATCTTTTCCAGAATTTTCGGATGTTAGACTTATCGGTCTTAGAGGTAGAGGTTCGTTACGTCCCGGTTGTGGTATACAGTCAGTTTTTTTATCTTTAAACATACAAGCAATTTTCCCTATGTTCAATTTCTTCTCACTCTCTCAAGGTCGCAAAAAAAAGGATTACCTAAAGTTTGGATACCTTGGTATAGCGTCATTCTGACATTTTGCAGTGGCGGAGTGAAAATAATTTAACTTTAATTATGTTTATTGTTGGTAGGTAAATTCTGGTAAAAGGTGAGCATACTGTCCAATTTGCTAGATGTCTGTCAGTTAAACAAAAATTTAATATCTTATTTAGTCAAAAAAGATTTCTGAAAATAGCAATGTGGGTATAGCAATATATGGACAAATGGCAGGAAGTTTTACCAAGCTAATGGTTAATTTCTGGAAATCGGGAAGATTTGCTTCGAAATTTGGATTTGTTTTAAGGCAGCACTCTGCTTTGTGTGTCTCATTTTGAAGACAGCATGTTCATCGTTGGCAGTCACCGCAGAAGATTGCATATGGAGCAGTTGTAACGATTTTTCCTCAGTTGGAAGGGATATAAAATCTTAGCGGTGAAATAAACAACAAAAAGAGACGTTCATCTTCTGAAGATTTAGGTGAACCATCAAAGAAAATGTGTGGTGTGGAACATCAATTAGGTATTTTACTCTCAAAGATAGATGTGACGCAAATAATTCAAAATTACTAAATTGTTTCAGAACCAGTTTCAGAACGTTGGTTGTATATTAATATATTGCCCAGTTAGTGCATCAAATATAAAACCTTCAGAAAACGTATTATCCATTAACAACGTCAAAAATGATATGAAACTAAAAGAAAAATTCGTGTTCTAGAACAGTTTCATTGCTTCACCATCAGGAAGGTAATATATTGGTAAGATAAAATAAAACTTGGTAAGAGTGCTTTATTTTAGGTCAAATTACAAGCATTACAAGAATTTCTCCATCTTTACCAGCATCCTATCTCGAAGGCTATGCAATGCCCCAAAATACATTTGTGTCTTTCGTATTGCTGTTAGAACAGCTCTTTAATATACATTTTAAAAAATTTGCCCAGCAGAAGTCTATTTCTTAAATGTATAGTGTTTGCAGAAATATTTCTTTACAACATACTTATGTTAATTTCCCTAGAGAGTACGCCATAAAATTGTATTTAAGGCTAAAATTGTATTTTACATTAAAATGTATTAACAGAAATTTTAACTGCTGTTCCAGATGCTCATAAAAACCAATTGATTAGTTGGCAGCATCAATAAATTGTATGGATTGTAGATATATGATGTAATCAAAAAGTCAAAAAAATTTTAATTTTTTAAAAATTTATAATTTAGATAACTCAGAGGATATTATACCTACTATATTCGTACTTCTACACCTGAGCTATGTTATAGCTGGTCAGCGGGTTGCACAAATAGGTTAAGTTTAGGGTAACATCATAATGAAATAAAATTATAAATAAATTTTAGCACGCCTCTGAAATCTATACCAAGGTAGTCAAGGTAGAAAGGTGAGTGTTTTTGAAAGATCAAAGGGACCGTCACCGAGTGGGCTTTCTGTATATTTTATTGGTGTCAGACGTTGATGTTTAGGTAAAGGTAAAACGTCAAAAAGCCTCCAAATATATTTCGTTAATTATTTCAATTTAGACATCCCTTTTAAACATTAAATAACATTGATAAAAAGGTATGCAGTCCTAGAAAAGTAATTGGTTGATATGGTTGTCGGATTGGGACAAGGCAGCAAATTACAAAACTATTTCTCTGCCAAAGCAGAGAGGCACAGGCTCAGAGATAGTTGTGTAATTTGCTGCTTTGTCCTAATCCACCAATGATATCCACCAATTAAATAACATTTTTATAACAAGAAAACATTTATTAAAAACACTAGAAAATTAAAAGTTTATAACAAATTCTCAAAATGCCCCCCTTCCCGATCTAAACAATATGCAAGTCGATCTTGAAAGGCACGAACAGTGTTTCTTAAAAAATTTTGATTAACTTCGTTGCAGGCTGTTCGGATACGTTGTATACAATATACGAATACGATTTAAAACTTCCACATTCTCAATTTCAACATTATTATAAATTTTCGACTTTAGATAGCCCCATAAAAAGAAGTCGTTTGGGGAGAGGTCAGGGGACCTTGGTGGCCATGAAATAGGGCCCAAACCTTCCTATCCACCTGTCAGGAAATTCTTGATTGAGGAAATATCTAACTTCGTTCGTGGAATGAGCAGGAGCGCCATCCATTTGAAATCACGGAATTTCCATATTCAAATTTTCAATTTCTGGCATAATTTGGTCACGGAGCAGGTTTTAAAATTTAGCCGAATTTAAATTCCCTTCAATAAAGAATGGTCCTATAAGTGTATCTCCAATTATGCCTATCCACACGTTGACTCTTGCATTATATTGGGAGTGAGTTAAATTTTGTAAATGCTGATTTGTTTGAGACCAGTATCTAAAAACAGTAGGTAATTAGGATATTAAAAAACAGAATTCAGGCGATTGCTAAATAAGTTATTTACCTATAATTTTGGGAATGTACACAATCATTTAATGAAAAGTTTGCTTCATCTGTAAATACATTTTTTGCAAAATGTTTCCATTCCTATGGAATAAATTTAGGAATCTTTCACATAAATCTGTTCGTCTCTCTTTGTCGTCGTCATAAAGCACTTGATGCTTAGAGTATTTGTAGGATTTGAATTTGAATTCTTTTAGGGTCCTTCGCACAGAAAATTTTGAAATTTGGAAATAATCAGACACTGTTTTAAGGTGGATCCAGAATTTTCTTCCATAAAACATAAAATTTCCAGTTTTAATCCCTCTGTAAGGACATGCGGTTGTTTGCTCCTTTTCCTATGAGAGTTAACTACACACCCTTTTGAATTAAACATCTTGACGGTATTATGTATCGTTTCAATAGAAGGAATGGGCCTGTCTGGATGACTCGTTGCAAATAAATCACGCAGTCTCCTAAGGCTATTTTCATTTTTGTAAAGATTAAACAATTATATTTTTTCCTGTTTAGAATACATTATCTAAAGTCTATGAAAAATATTCAGCAAAAAGTTTACAAAAAGCAGCGTTATAAAAAATAAAGTTTGAAGTTTTCGAGCTGTTAAAGTTACCTGTACAGATATCTGAACCTAGAAATTAAGATCTGACAGCAATGTATTGAAATGGTTTTTTAAAATTGAACCGAGGGGAAATAGCGTTATATGTTCAAAGTTAAAAGAATCTCACTGTATATACCACTTTAACCTTAGCCCAGCTGGTTAGGATGTATCCCCAAGATAGGCTTGGTTTAAAGATATTGGTTAGTGTTGGAGCAACTATGTCCAGACCATCATGTAGAAAGGCAGGTCTCAGTCCATCTTAGTAGTAATTAGTAAAATGTCAAAATTAGTAAATTTAATAGTTAATAGACGTGGTCCACAGTATTACGAGCATCATCCAATAATATTGTTATTAATAAAATGGACTTTTTTCTTTTTCTCTTAAAATGGACTTATTATTTTCTAACCTAATATGGAGCTGCAAAACGATTAGTGCCAGGATGTTTAACATTACTATGGAAACAATTGATAATAGGAAAAGTTATTCCAGATATACTTTTAGTCTAGCATGCAAATCATAAAACACCTCTTTTTTTTAGTAAGAATGATTTCAGAAAAAATAGTATGTGTACCTCGTAGGAAAAATCATATTCTCGTTCTCCGATGATTGCTAGCCTCGGCTGCGCCTCGGCTATCAATTTAAATCGTCGGCCGAGAATATGTCGCTTTTCCTACTAGACACACAATGTACTATTTTACGATACGATAACACAAAATTAACCAGAACATTCATAGTACAATCATTCACGTGATTAGTACGAACCAACCCATATGAACCATTCTAGGGACCATTTTTACATCTCAAGTTTAATCTGCCCATTACCCGAAAGATTTTGACTGATAAACAATGATAATAAGTCAGGTGACGTCAAAAAAATACGGTCAACTAAGTCAGTTTTGTTGGTTCTACATTATATTCTTTTACAAAATATTTGTCAAATCTTTTAAAAACCGCTAAATTCAAGATCAACTACATAACGAACTCGTTTGAAATAGTCTCGTTCATTCAGAACTTTTCTGTACCCCAGGTTCATGTATATCACTAGATGACGTGTCACAGTGTCACAACTCTTGTTTATGAACAATTTTCCGAACTGTTAGGGTTGGTTTTTGAACACGATTATTTCATATTTGATAACAAATTCTATAAACAAGTGCCTGATTTGGGAATGGGAAACTGTCTCTCCCCTATCTGTTCCCACATAGTAATGTCAGAACTACAAGGCATCTGTATCAACAGATTGCCTTTTCCATTACCATTCTTTAAAAGGTACGTGGATGATATGATAACTTGCGTGCCGGAAAACCACATACACACGATCGATGCTTGAGATATTCAATAATTTCCACCCAAAATTACAGTTTACTTTAGATAGAGAATCATCACAATGCATTTCCTTTCTAGATGTTCCCTTAATCAAAATAGCAGATAATAAAATTAAAACTGACTGGTACCACAACCCAACATTTTCAGAACGATTTCTTCACTTCAACTCAAAACATACTTTCAAAAAAAAAATTAATATTATAAACAATTTAAAACACCGAGCACTGACACTTTCACATAAAGACTTTCGTGAAAAAAATTTAGTAATGTAAAACCCTATCTACAAACAAACTAGTACCCAATTAAACTAATAAACAAAATACTAAACAACAAAAATAAAATTGGTTCTAAACGTGAAACAACCATAGATAAGTTCTACTTAAAAATACCTTACGTAGAAAATCTTTCCGAAAATTAAAGAATTTGATTATTGAAAGCACTTTTGTGGTCAGGGCTTTCGTCAGGGAGAAATGAAAAATTATGTTTTCCCTAAAAACAGGTTGCGTAATCAAAGAAAATAAGTAATGCAAAGAAAAGTTGCGTAATCAGAGAGTGTAAGTCATTTTTAACCGATTTGAGCCTTACTTCTTACCTGATCATTACTCGAATTTATGCAACTTCAAACTTGCATTTTTAAAGACTGTGTTGCAATTTTTTACCGATTTTGGCTCTAATCATAGTCTAAATTCTTACAAAAACTTCAAACTTTTGTTTTTACAAGCTGAATCATTTTGCAACGATTGTTGGCCTTAATCCTAACCTGACAGTCTCAAAAAATACCAAATTTTTATGCGTTGTTAGTCAAACCTCACTTATTTCCGTATAAAAATTACTATACGAACCGATTAACCAAATTTGCATTTCTAGACGTTTTGAGTCTTCTTTAACCGATTTTGGGCCTAATCTGAATTTTTCCAAAAATTTTTAGTGGTCATCTTTAATTGTTTTCAGTAATTTTCAGCTGTTTTGAATATAACTTGCATATAAGTAATTTTTAGCCGATACTGTTGGGTTATTAAACTATGTTTCGTTTTGTCAGTCCATGTGTTTGTTGCCGAATACCGATGACTTAAAAAGCTCTGAAGAAAACCACAGTAGGGGTCAAAACGTTTGCGATTTCAAGAAAGCGAGGCTAACCTGCTACCTATTCTTTCGATATAAGAAAATTCGTTCTTTTAAAATTACTGTTTTTATTTAAAAAATGTTTTATCAGATCAAGCAAATTTTTCTTCGACGGATAAGTGCAATTTATTTATTAGAAGAAAATTATTTTTTTAACGATTGTCTTACTTAAAATTTCATTTTGTTCAAGTAAAAAGAGTCAATCAATTTTGTTTTTCCTAAAGATTCTCATAATCTTCTTATTCTTTTCTCTTATGAACAAAATATGTTTTTTTTTAACAAATTTCTGTAAAATGATTATTTTATGTTATACCTACGGGTAAGCAAATACGTTTTTTTCAGACAAAATAATTAAATTTGTGTCTGTCTTACATAGATATCGCTTACAAATTAAATGAAGACAAATTTCTAATAAAATTATTTTGAGAAAAATACTAATCTATTCGCTTTGTTGATGTGAATAACTAATTACATAAAACTGTTTTTTTAATTAAAAATATTTTGGTTAAGTATGTATTAGTACCGAACGACAACCGTTACATTTTATTGAAGCCATTTATCATTATTTCCAATTAATATAAAAATTCAGTCCAAGTTTTGAAACCTCGAACTATTCTCGAGATATTTGCACAATTTCTCATTTTCCAAAATCGATCACGAAGTTTCTATTTCTGAGTAACTCATTTTTTCTCAACAAACACTAGTCTAGTGCATTTTTTTGGAGTCGCAAGCCGTTCCCAAGATATTTAATAATTTTCCAAAATAAACCAATAAAGCTTATACTCATTTTTACCTAATTATTTTCAGTTAAAACAAAGGTTCAGTCCAAATTTAGAAACCTCAAATAGTTCTCGAGACACTTGCATATGCTTTTTATTTTCCAAAATTCTATGTAGCTCATTTTTTCCAAAAAACATGGTGACTTACTGTGTTTTTTTGAAGTCGTAAGCCTTTCTTAAACTATCTAATAGTTTTCTAATTTTTCAAAATAAATCCATTAAGCTTGTATTCTTTTTAGCTAATTATTTTCAAATATATTCGTTCGTTTTCAATTAATTCGTCAATTAAAACAATGGTTCAGTACAAGTTTTGAAAGCTCAAAAGATTCTCGAGATATTTACCATTTTTTTATTTTCCAAAATCGATCACGAATTTTCTGTTTATGTATAGCTCATTTTTTCTAACAAACGTGGTAGTCTAATGCATTTTTTGGAGCCTCAAGCCATTCTAAGTTATTAATTAATATTCTAATTTTCCAAAATAAACACATTAAGTTTGTATTAATTTTTAGTTGATTTTTCAATCGTTATCGAAATCTTGATAACCTCAAACCGTTCTCAAGATATTGAATAACTTTGCTCCCTTGCAAAATGTACAATCGAACTAACACCATCGTCTAATGAATTGCGTGGAGAATCATACCGTTCCCAAGATATCTATTATGGTAGCCCTTATTTTCCAAAAAAAAATCTATGAAGTTATTCCTCTTTTAAGCTACCTTTTTCTAAGTAAGCCAAGCATGCAATTATTTTTTTTTAAACCGGTTATAAGATATTTTCGAATTTTTCAAAGTAGATCCATAAAGTTTCTATTTGTTTTTAACTAATTTTTCCCAACCGACACAAAAGTCTAATTAATTTTTCGAAAAAAAATATTTCTAACTACGTAGCACCCACTGGACACACTGTATATTAGGTACTGGCAGCAATTAAATGCCACTAAAAGAATATTAAACTTGAAAGCAACCTAACTATTATGTCGAAAAACTATTTTTGCCCAAAATCAATGAAATAAAACTAAGAGCGTCAAAAATGCAAATTTAAAGTCTTTTAGAAAGAAATCTAAGAGTCCAAAGAAATTGAAATTAGAATTAGAACTAAATTTTTTTGAAAAAACTCATTTCACCTAAAAATAACTTAAAATGTGTAAAAAAACAAATTTGGAGTGTTTGGCAAAATTCAAATTAACAATATTTCAACAAAATTAATATTCAGATAAAAATAAAAATTAATTTAAGGAAAGTAGGAAAAACTAAAAAAAATATACAAAATTTGCAGGTAAAGGAATAAATTTAAAATATTTTTAGTTTTGCACCAAATTTTCCTTATTACAGTATGTATTATACAAATGAGTATAAATTCCAATTGATCAGTACTTAAAAAAAAACAGTTTTGTACCAAAATTCTTTCAAAAGAATGGAAAGCTAATGAAAAAATCTAACTTAGATCAAAGAACAAAAATTAAAGCAATAAAAATTTAGATTAGAAGTAGTACTAAAATTGTTTGAAAATAATTCATTATAACTAAAAATGATAATTTTGATGTTTTTTGAAAAAGTCAGGCTAGGATTAAGGTCAAAATATGTGAAAAATGATTCAGAGAAAATGAATATAAAAACTTGGAGGCTTTGGAAAAACTCAAATTAAGATTATGACAAAATCACTTAAAAATAACTAAAAGCGTTAAAAGTGAAATTTTGAAGTCGTGGAGAAATTTAGAATAGAATTAGAACTGATTTTTTTCGAAAAAACACTTATTTTAACTAAAGATAACAGTTTTTATACATTTTTTAAAAGTCAGGTTAAGATTAAAGCCAAAATACGTGAAAAATGATTCAGAGATGGTAAATATACAAATTTGGAGGCTTTGGAAAAATTTAAATTAAGATTACAGTTAAAATTATTTAAAAATTAATGAAACTGTCAAAAAATTTCGATTAAAAGATTCTAGGGCAGTTCACGTCAAGACTGAGATCAAACCTGCTTCACAAATTACACAGAGCGTCTAAAAATGCAAATTTGCTGTCAAGAAATTTACTTTCAAGTATTAGGGCTAAAATTGTTTAAAAGTAACTCATTTCACCAAAAAAATGTCAACTTTGACATTTTTTGAAACAGTCAGGTTAGGATTAAGGTCAAAATGCGTAATATAAAGAATGACTCAACGTGTGTAAAAATACAAATTTGGAAGTTTGGGAAAAATTCAAATAAAAATTATGGCAAAAATCAATTAAAAATTACTAAAAGCGTCAAAAATGCAGAATAAAAGTTTCTAACCAAATTCAGTTTAGCATTAAGATTTAAAAATTAGAAAGAGCCTCTAAAAATGCAAATTCAAAGCCTTTGGAGAAACTCAGGTTAGAATTAGAACTAAAATTGTTTGAAAAGAACTCATTTTACCTAAAAATAACAATTTTAATGTTTTTTGAAAAAGTCAGGCTAGGATTTGCCAAAGTACGTGAAAAATAACTTTTTTCTACAAACGTCAAATAATGACGCATTTTACGCTTTCATTAGACAAACGAAAACCTAACCTTTTTTGAGGATCAGAATGTGAGTTTACTTTTCCGCCCGTTGCCCAGGACAGCAAGCGAAAAAGATTTTATCGCTTGCTGTCAATAGCAACTACCACCACTCAACCAATTATTTAAAACGTCATTGTCACTTTGATTTAAATGTTCAGATTGTGTCTTCAGTTATGCTCAGTTGTGATTCACATTATTTGAAATTGATCGTTTGCAGAAAAAACGTTGTATGCATTACGAGCAAAAAGTAACTTTTTTGCTCTCGAGTGATTGCCGCTCTCCGCTTCGCGTCGAGCGGCAAACTTCACTCTCCGAGCAAAAAAGTTGTACTTTTCGCTCTTAATACATAAATAACTATTAAAGTTTGTAAGAATACAAATTTGGAGTGTTTAGCAAAATTTAAATTACCATTATTTCAACAAAATTAATTTTAAGTTAAAAATAAAAATTAAAAGAAAAAAGTGAAAAAACCTTTAATAATTATCACAAATTTGAAGGTAAATGAATAAATTTATAATATAGTGGTTTAGGTGTAGCGTCCTCAAATTTTTACTTTCCAGGAGAAAAATAGCGGGAGAATGACCCAAAATAAAACTTCTATATATATTACAAACTAACATACATTCCAATTGGTCAGTCATTGAAAAAATCAATTTTGATTCGATTGAATCAACTTCGATCCAAAAATACAATTTAGATCAAAGGAAAAAAATAAAAGAACAGACAACAAATATAGAAAACATTTTAAATATAGAACGAATATTTGAAAAATGACGAAAACAGTTAGACAGAAAAACTTAGACAAAGGAAATTTACGACAAGAAAGAGAAGACAGAAATAATTATTGAAAAAGAGAACGCAAACAATTCCAAACACCAATAAATTCTGTTTCGGTATTTTGTTGGTGACTAACTCTGTTGATGACAGGAATTTTTATTGCAGAACTTCGTCGAATTTAGATCAATGAAAACAAATATATATTGATAAATATATATAAGAAAAAAAAACAAAAAATATGCAGAAAACATGACAAAGAATAATAATAGAAAAATTATTATTACAAAAATGTGCATTAAAAACCTTTTCTAGAACAGAGGAAAAAAGTTTTGTTTTGATGCAACACATCACATTTTAGGTCTCCTTCAACTAAGAGAACGATACTGTAAATTCAAGATATTATTGGTTTTAAAACAATTATATTGTTTCTTGCTTAAATTAATTAACTATTTGACATTTTCTTGCGTGGTAATAAAAAATGCGTTGGCTTATAATAAAATATATATTTTTTTGTAAGAAAATAGTCTCATATTTATATAAGATAATGTGTGTTGAACTAATGCACCAATGTTTCAAACAAAGTAACTAATTCTGTAAAAACTAATTTCTTTATGAGAGAAAGTATTATTTTCGTTATATGGAAAGCAGAAAATATTTCAATTAAAAGCAAGTTGCTTTGATCGTAGATATTTATTTTTTGTGTGTATAGTAACCTCCTTAAAAACGATTTCAACTACTTTTAAAAGCAGTTGCTGGCTAAGTTTTGTCACTGCGTATGGCATTCTGTCCGTTTTGTCGGAAAAGGCCCTGATAAAAAAACTCGAACAAAATTCACGGCCGGTCAAAATTCATTCTCAAATGTTTTCCGGGCTTTGAAACCGTGATTCATTGGAATTCTTCCTGACGTTTCGTCTACAGCTGCGGCTAACATTATCAAAAGCGATGAGGCAACGGACGAAGTGATCTCCGGTGCTTCCCGACGTTTACTGATTCGACTGTGGTGAGCTCCTTGGTATTTATTTCCCCGCCGTCGCGCTGCAGAGGAGGGACTGGAGTGGGGGTCGTGGTGGCGCGGGGTTTCGGCGCACTTGAAGTATGTCGTAGAACCCGCTTCAGTCTGAATTTAGAAACGTAATTTCCTGCTTTCTGTTGAAATTGTCGTCGTGTTTAAAGATCTCAATGGCCTCTTCCACCTCGTTGAAAAGGATGTCGTGACCTTCGGAGGGAGCGTGCTCTACTACTGCTGACTTTTGTGTTTGTCACAGCCTGCAACTCTTCTTATGTTCTCGGGTTGACACTGCGTTTTGTGGTGCCAATGTATACTGAGCCTCAGCTGCATGAGACTCAGTAATCTCTGAGTACCGATAGGGGATCTCTGCAGTCTTTGGCCAACCTCAAGTTCTGTTGTATTATACGAGTGGGCTTAAAGACAGTTTCAACATTGTTCTTTTCCAGTAGCCTGCCGATCCTGTCCTTTACTTTGAGGTTGTATGATAGTTTAGTGCATTGTTGTAATTAGCGTCCTTAAGTTGTAAGTTGTTGGTGAAGTTAGCAGGACTGGGACAAATAATGCACCTCTTCTTTATTCGAAAATGGCCGACGTTTCGACTATTTATTTACTCTTCTTTAGGGTTATTCTCATTTAGAAAGAATAGTCAGTTAATTGTAGTAAATCAAGAATTGTAGAATAGTAATACATGTCAAGTAAATCATGAATAGATTTTTAACTGACTACCCTCTCTAAGTGAGAATAGCCCTGAAGAAGACTAAATAAATAGTCGAAACGTCGGCCATTTTCGAATAAAGAAGAGGTGCATTATTTGTCCCAATCCTGCTAACTTCACCAACAACATAGTCTAGTGCATTCGCTCTTTTCTTCATCTTCTCCCGTTGTTCCTTCCTGGCGCTCGACATTTCTTGGACGGGCGGCCGTATCGAACTCCTGCTTACTGTATCCATTCCAACCAACGGCCCTTTCCAGACGCTTCATTTTCCGTTCCAATTCAGCGGTTCACAAATTCTCTTGGCTCTCACAAACAGAGTCTTTATGATTGATTATCCTCTTTTCTCTCTGGGATGATGATTTAAGGCGTTATTGAAGTATTGGTCAGTGTGTGTTCGTTTTCTATAAACGGTGCCCACAAGCTTCCCATTCGATCTCCTTGATACCAAAGGTCAGCAGTAGCAGAGCACGTCCTCTCCGAAGGTCACGACATCCATTTTAACGAGGTGGATATCTTATATCAATCGCAGTGTTTCTAGAGTCTCTAGTCAGGAACAAGGAACAAGTTCAACAGGAAGGAGAAGAGTACGTTCCTAAATACAGACTGGAAACGAGTACTACGACATACTTCAAGTGAGTCAAAACCCCACCCCACCACTATCCCCACCCCAGTCCCTCCACTGCAGCACGACGGCGAGAGAATAAATGCCACGGAGCTCACCGCAGTCGAATCAGTCAATGTCGGGAAGAACGAGAGATCATTCGCCCATTGCCTCATCCCCATTGATAAAAACAAATACGCCGCAGCTGTAGACGAAACGTCAGGAAGAAATTCCATTGGACCCCGGAAAACAGCCTTTGGAAAGGAAATATTACATGTTCTTAAAAGTATTTATTGACTTTTAGATATTTGTGCTTTTATATGCTTCAAATAGTTTGTGCCTCTTATGATTAGATGTTCTTTTGCACAGACCTCAGAATGCCATACCTGACCATTAAACCATTTCATTTAGTCTTTGCTCCATCTGCTTCTTATATGGAAAGGAGTGTTACTTCATTTTTTTCTTTTGATATTTCACAGCCAAATTGTTAACTTCTTTTACATTAAAAACAACAAGCACATAGAAATAAAATGTATCCTTTTTAATTCTATTCACTACAACGTTTTGGAGATATCAGTTGTCTTGCGCTGATCATTATTAGTTTTCCTTTTCTGTGTTTTTTTTTTCTGAATGGGTGGTTTCCCGCCATTAAGTACAATTTAAATCACTGTCACCACCGGTACGTAGTCTTTTGTCCTTACTACACTCGTCATTGCTCTCTATATCACTAACGATAAAACCTTTACTTTGCCTTATTTTAAAAGTCACTTTAAAAAACAACATGGACGCAACATTTTATCCTTTAAAGGCAGAACAAGGAACAATACGAAGTGCAAAAAGTACCAATTAGTCAGCTCGATTTCTTGGTTCAAAAACTCTCGTGAACGGAGCTTCTGTACAATTCAACGTGGATATGAATGACGTTAATAAATTGTCTACTGGCGCGGATCGATAAAAAAGTCAATTAACTGAATTTAGAGTAGAGAAATAAAGGAAAAAGTCCGGGTTGCGTGTACAATTTAAATAAAATATATTTAAAGGCCCCATTATAGAGAATAAAGTGCCATTTCAATATGTCGTCTAACCAAATTAGGATATTTCGGAGTTGACGTACGATTATCGGGCTCTTAAGCGAACGACGTGGACACCTCGGAGCAATCGGAACAGCTGCCATTTTGAAAGCAGCTGACTTGCCAAACAGTAATAAAAATCCAAAATCAATGTTTCATTTGATGAACGATGAACTTTAAAAGAGCTGTTTGAGGACAGGATTGTTAATTTTGCCTACATAAGCTTTCATTTCCACATCTAGGACGAAGTTTGTTTGGTTTGGTCGGGTTTTCATAAGGTATCTTGGGATGCGTTCAGAAAACTATTTATCGGTTTTAGTCAACCGGTTCAGGCTAAACGAATCGAAGGCAGTAAATGTTACATTAAAAGGCTTATTTATGCCCGAAATAAAGTTGAGTTGCGACCTTAACCGCCCGATTACTGACAATCTGACCAGGCTGGACGCGAGGCGTCACCGACTTCTTATTACGGAATGGTTTTATTTGCTTGTGTCAAACCAACGCCTCAAAAAAACCCATCATGGGCATTTAATTGGATCGGACAATCGGATTTTATGTCTCGATTTTAAACGTTACAATTAAGCTTAAAGGTCAGCACGGACATATCTCAAGAAGTAAAATCGTTGACCTTTTCACACTCGAGACATCTTTTTAGTCATTAGATTTAGGTATAAATATTAAAATGTGTCCTCTCTGTCTTTGTATATTGTCGCCGCTTGATATTGTAATTAAGATAGCGCGATTGTCGAGTTAGACTTTCCACTGATTAAATTAAAAAACGGCCCGTGCCGGGTTTAGACCCGGTCTGCCCACGCGAAATGGTCGATGGTAAGCGTGCCCATATAATACCGGAAATGCCCGCTATTTTATGGTTTTTATCCGAGAGGTATCTCGCTATAAAGCACTCATACACATCTCGACCGTTGCGCTTTTGTTTCGTCAACCAGTTTTAGTTGAATACTAATTTTGAAAAATAATGGTCGAATTCGTAACGTCACAGCAACACATCTCCTTGTATAGGAGTCACGGCTCCGACCAATTAACTGTGTTAAATTATCGCCTAACCCGTTTAGGAAATTGTTGTTCTAACGATTAGTAACGAATAACGATCTGACCAATTAGCGAGGGAAAAAAGTCCCTCTTTGGAGAGAATTCTATTAAGATACACCACGAAAACTGCCCGAGGGGAACGAAGCACATAGGAGGAAACCAAATAGAACATTAGGGAGATTTATTGGATGATATAAATTTTTAGGATCGCTGGAAGGTAGTCGTTTCTATACACACAGTTCAGATTCCAAGGCGTGACCAGAAATTTTAATTATTATTGACGAAAGCAGCCGATATTTTGCCTTTAACTTCGGCTAATGGTTAATTAATTACAGTAAATCTACATACTTCAAGAAATTTGAAACCCGCTAGCTGATCAATTTATTATACTGGTACCATTACACGAGTCCCTTCTTGCAACTTCTCATTGAGTCACGACATCGATCAGAATCGATCAATAAAATTCGGTCTCTTTGATGTTTACCTAAGACAGGTACTACTACTCCTAGTTGAAAGGGTTCTTGCTGCATCATCGTGTAATATGTTGCGTAATACAATTTGTTACAGTGGCGTAGGTACTGTCTGTACAGATTAGCATGTACCGCTGCAAAATCGTAATTCAATGTCTAAAGATTTCATTCGAGCATCAGACGTTTGTCCAGGGTCAATGTGTTTCCTCGGTTGCTGTTCTGTGAGAAGCTTTCTTTATATTCTTCATTAACAAAAATAAGAATTTGTGTGACATCAGGTTCCTTTTCTTTTTTATTCGTTTCGTTTCAACTTCTTAAAAACTCCGTTCTCAACCACTATTCTCTTAGCCACCAAATTTGAGCGTTTTTGACTGGCAGCACTAGTGCGTACTGAGTGTATTTCTATTCTTTGTTAATTCAAACAAAATATAAAAACGTAGAAATACACTCAGTGCGCTCTAGTGGAGGCTTGCAATGAGAAACGATATAAACAATCCATCTAGCAATCTAAAGTGTTTTCCGGGCTTTGAAGCCGTAGTCCAATGGAATTTCTTCCTGGCGTTTCGTCTATAGCTGCGGCAGACATTATCAAAGGCGATGGGCGAAGTGAGCTCCCATGCTTCCCGACGTTGACTGATTCGACTGCGGTGAGCTCCTTGGTATTTGTGGACGGACTAGGGTGGGGGTAGTAGTGGTGAGTCGTAGAACTTGTTTCCAGTCTACATTTAGAATCGTAAATTCCTCCTTCCTGTTGAAATTGTTGTCGTGTTTAAAGATCTCAATGGCATCTCTCGTTAGTCTCGGATAGAAACGCTGCGATTGATATAAGATATCCATCTCGTTGAAAAGGATGTCGTGATCTTCCGAGAGAGCGTGTTCTGCTAATGCTCACTTTTGAAGGATCCTGCACTGCAACAGGATGGCTGAAGTGCCATTCTGCAACTTCTGTTATGTTCCGTAATCCTCGTGTTGACAGTGCGTTTTGTAGTGCCAATGTATACCCAAACAGCCACAACCTAATCCTCTGGACATCCAATGGACTAATATTTTTGTAAATCCTCATGTCCAATGGATATACCGTTAAAAGCCCAGATTAATCCAAAGGCTGTCCAATGGATTACACAGAGGGCACAAATTTCTACATTCGATGGACATATTCATTTAGAATCCAAAAGGCATCCTACTGATTATATTTTGTCTCTCAGCTGGATAATTTTTGTATAATGTCAAAGTATCCATCAAGCAGTCCAACGACCTGTCAAAGTCATTTGTGTAAATTTTGTTAGGGCAAACAACCTTGTTTATCATTGTTTAAAGTGGGTTTGTACGGTTTTAATCCAGCTTTTTTTTCAATTTTGTGTAAGTTTTTAGATCTTTTTTTTTTTTAAACCTCATAAAAAGAAATGATAAACAAGAGTTGTTTGTGCTAACAAAAATTTCCACAGATGATTTCGACAGGTTCTTGGACTGCTAGGACATACTAGCGCTTTCCGAAAACAGCAATTCGGATTGGCTTGACTCCTATCAGATGATTTTTAACCAATCCGATTGAATCTCTTGTCATTAGTCTTCAATCCGGTTGCTGAAAATCAGCTATAGAGATCAATCTGATCCAAAATTATCATTTCCGAAAAGTCCTTTTACATGTACCTATACTCTGTTTTAAAACTAGGAGGAGTAAAGGCCAAAGATAGATTTGCACGATAAAAGTTACCAAAAAAGTTACTAGAGCTTATCGCTAGTTACTATTACTTATCGTAGACTAGGATATTTAATAGACATGCGAACTGGGCGAGCGCGATACAGCCAACGTCATTTAGCAGAACGTCTCATCTCTCTTTCTTTTTTAATATTATTGACTAGCTCTCTCTTTCTCCTAGAACACGCCAAGTTCTCGAGGCGTCGGGTCTTTAATGAAACATGTTTATGATGTATTATTTTCTTTTTATGAAATGAGGTTATGTTTTAATATGTTTATTTTTTTCAGTTAAAGAGTTTGAAATGAAAAATGAAATGAAAAGCCAATATTGAAGTTTTTCTAATAACATCGTTATGTAACTGTATAAAAGAGATCCTATTCTTTGCCATCTATCCTTAAGAACGCGGCAGTGTGAATTTGAAAGCCTAAGAAATGGTTGTCGAGTGTTTTTTGACGATAATACAATATGCAGAACCAATAACAATTCTTCATGCTTCATGGTACCTATAAGTGCAATCGAGGGTGAACTACATTAGTGTAATCGAGAGTGAACTACATTGTCCTAATGCCACTGTTCTGATTTCAAGCCTTTTAAGCAAACATACCTACTATATTTTCCAACTAACTGGAAAAAGTGGGAAAGAATGAGTAGCAAAGTAGTAAACTGGAAGCTGATGTTTTGGAAATGAGTTGTTGTGAATAACCCGAGGAATAACCAATATAACCACCACAACTAATGCCCACTAAACCCATTTCCATACTCTACATTTTACGGGATCAAAAAGTTATGTATTTCAGTACTGCTTTTTTATTAGCACTCACATTTGAGTGCAAATATTAAAGTTATCTAATTTAACAACAGCTCCCACAGCTTATTGGTGCCACAAAAAAAGATCAGTGACCATGGGTGGTTGAAGACAAAATAAAGACAATTTATTCCATTTGCTGGAACAAGGCAACACACACTAAGGTGCAATTGTACAAATTACACCGAGAGTTACACTCAATGGCCGGTTTAGCTAAACTCAACTGTTAGTTGAATTCACCCATAAGAAAGTTGGGCTCAAGTAGCAGTTGAGTTTTGCAGAACCTGACTAAGAGTGTCGCTTGTACATTCAGTCCTAATAAAACTCACACAACACTTAATTTCAGACATTCTTCCTGTGCCACATATGAGTTGTACTTTCTATTTATATTGTTTTTTTTTACATGACATGTGTCCTATACCAACCCTTATTGTATGATATGTAGAAAATAACACAAAGTGTTGTATAATTTTTAATTTATGTGAGAAGGACTAGACATTTTGAAACAATGTTAGGTATGTTTGGGTATTAGTTCTAGTTCTTTGCCAACCTTGATTAAATTTCTAATATAATTCAGTCTGAGAATATTGCAAACACCTATTGTTATTGTTCTTTTTTTCCCTCACTTTAGCAGATTTTAAAATAATATCTTTTGTGTCAAAAATTGTCGATTAAAATTCTGGACTTGACATGAGCGACAAAGCATGAGTGGGTACCTATGTATGCTAATAATACTCTCTACAAGATACCGAAGTTTAGTTAAAATTTTTGGAAAGATCTGGAATGGAAACATAAACATACCTATTTGCGTTCTAAAATATCCAGTCCCTTTTACATAACTCAAAAATATATTATACTAAATTTTAGTTATAACATGCTGTACCATAATATACAGGTTGGTTTTAAGACATGTGTTTCTTAAGCAAACTCTACTTATTTTTCGATGACCTGTTATCAGTATTTCCTAATGCTGTCTATTACACCAAAGAAATCTATTAAGTACTGTGAAGGCTTTCATGGCTAGTCAAAATACATTATGGTCTATGATGCGATGGTGCAATGGACTAGCATCCGTTGGGCATAAGGGAGCTCATTTTGCCCATTGCCTCATCGACAAAACGCCTAATGGAAGAAATTCCATTGAACCGGGCCAGGGCTTGCTATAGAATGTACGGGATGTTCATTAGAAAACTTCGTCCAGTAAGCCATGAAATTTTGACAGAGAAGGATGATCAAAGTAAATGGACTTTTGTTTCTCCATCGTTTTCTTTTGACATTTCACAGCCAACTAGATGAAGTTTTCTAATGAACACCCGGTAAGCATACTGCTGTGCAAGTTTGTATGGTAGTGGAAAATGTGAGACCAATTAGGGGATTAGATAGACACTTTTATGGTCTACCAAGTTCTAATGTTGAAATTAAACTTGCCAAGCCAATAACTGTTAGGCCAAAGTACCAAGTGCAGAAATGGATCATTATCAAAATACAAGAGAACATAGATAATTTGAAATTTCACATCTCAGTTAGAGCCAAATTCTACAAACTGAGTCTGATACCGATACTACTGGGTGTTTAGTAAGAAAGTTAACAAATTGGCTGTGAAATCTTGAGAGAAAAAGATAGAGTAGCTAAAGTACCATTTACTTTAATCGCCCCCATCTCTTTCTGTAAAAGCTTTAATGACATATTATTGAACTCAACACTGGGTTATTATACTTTGGGACAAATTTGTTTATAAAAAGCAAGTTTTTTTTTTATTCTAAAATCTTGTAGGTATCATATAGATATCGATTAAACCATCCTTACTAGCAATTATTTTAAGTTAAAGTACACTGTAAATATTTTTTACTTTATAATTATTGCGTTTCATTGGTATGATAATCATTACACCTATATTTGTATTATACAAAATTTGACTTATGAGGTAAGTACAAGGAAAAGCATAACTGCGTCACAGGCAAGTGAACTTTGTCAACTTTACCTATTGTATCTATATCTACAGAAATATCAGTGGCTGGCTAACTCAGCTCACTGAAAGATTCAAATGTGTAAGTAGGTTTTCGCTCTGATTTAAACTATGAAAGCAATTTTCCCCTAACAGTTCCCCATTCTGCTTTAATGATTATAAGTTATTGAGCTCTTGATGTGCATTTTTAAAGGTAAAAATCAAAAGTGTAACAATTTGAAGTATTAAAAAAAAATACGATTGCAGAATGGAATTGACAAAACCAAAACGGCAGTCTAAATCCTTTAATAATAATATGTTATTCTTGATCTATTTTTCTAAACAAGAAAAAAAAACAGGTAATAAACTCTGCGTGAAAATCTAGCATGATAATAATAGGCGGTGTTCATTTAAAGACATCATCTAGTTAGCTGTGAAATATTTAATTATAAGAAAAGGATGAAGTTCTTTACTTTGATTATGTCATCTTTTTCTGTCAAAAATGTATAGCCTCTCTAGATGACATTTTCTAATAAACATTCCGTTACTGAACTTAAAATTTCAAATTAAATGATTATTTAAATAACACCTTTCAGGCAGTACTACCTTCCTATATCATAAATCAACAATGTTACAATGTTACAAGAGAATGAAAACTGTGATAAAATAAACTTTTGACCAGTTTACGAACAATTTGTTTCCAACAAAACTAACACAGCTTTTCTTAGGTATGATTATATACATGTTAGCTCTCTCCGAGTTTTGCTAGGTACTTATTCAATAATTTAAGGCATAAACAAAATAAAAAATTTAAGCAATACGTTTTATGTTTTAAGTGTTTTCCTTTATCTGATGACTGGCCAAAATATATATGTATATAGCTCTTGGTCAATCATGTAAGGGAAAACACTTAAGACATAAAACTTATTGCTTAAATTTTTAATTGTGTATATGCTCTAATAAGACTTTTAGCTAAATCTATTTTAAATTTGTTTAAATATTAAATATTTAATGTATTTAAATATTTTAAATAGCCATTACAAAATTATTTGGGAAAAGTGTGGACTGTTTATTAAAAAAGTCGTCAGGTCATCTTTTTTTGCACAACTGACGAATTTAGTTGCCAGTTCCTCCCCATGTTCTTCATATAAAAAATTGAGGCTGATATGTAGTAGAAAAAAAAACTTATCAGCTGAGCACAAATTTTTATTTTTTTTTCTATGCATCTTCCGATGAGGTACTATCACTTTCAATATCCGTATTTCCTGATATGATCAAAGGCTCGATAAGTTGGTCTACTATCCCATCCAGTTTACACATTTTTTCCTCCACTTTTATTCACTTGACTTACATTGTCTATAGCACGTAATAAAATCTTCTTGACATCAGCCAGCTTAAATACTTTATTTTTGGCAGCCACTTCTTTTTTCACTTGAGCCTAGATGAGTTCAATGGGATTTAATTCACAGTGATAAGGTGGCAACCGCAAAACAGTTTTGTGGTGTTCCTTTGCCATCTCATCAATTTTATACAAATGATAATTTTCTTTATGTCTCCGAATTAAATGTATGTCCTTTGAATTTTTGATATCCTTTGAATGTAACCACTCTTACATTGCAAATTTCCTTGAAGAAGACGTTGGTATTGCTTCAGTTCTTCAGCTATGGTAGGGAGCATTATCCATTACAATAACAGAATTGTTAGGCAATTTGTTCAGAAATTCTCCAAACCAAGCTTCAAACATATCAGCATTCATTTCCTCATGATAATTACCTGATTTCTTGCCTTCAAATATTAATAATGATTCCTGTACAAAACCTTGACTAGATCCAGCGAGCTATACAATTAAATGTTTTCCTTTACCCGAAGGATTCACTAGTCCTGTGGATAAACCTTCTACAAATGCCTGGCGTCTATTTCTAATTTCTTGGTCCACCCACACTTTTTCTTTGGTATGTCCCTCATTGACCCAAGTTTCATCAAGATAAAAATGGGACGCTTTTCACGTCTCTACCGCTGGATACTTCTTAAATATGTATTTCTCCATACGACAATGTCACCTCGTTCAATTAAAATACTCTTCCGGTTTCTTTTCATGTACCTATAGAATAATAATTTTAGATCGAAGCATTTCAAAACTTTGAAAAACTTACTTAAAATTTATTTGCTTCATTAGATGGTACAAAGATGTTCGGGACATTAATGGCAGATCATTGCGGCTTTTTAAGACCTCAAGTATTTTATTTAGGGTGGGAATTTCATTTAAAAAAAAACTATGTATAAGCCTCCTTATTTTATTTTTTTGGCCTTCGTTGAGGGTTTTAACAGTCGCAGGTCTTCCACCACAATGCTTAGAAATTAGTACTTTTCTGGTTTCCCTATACTCTTTCAGAGTGCGGTAAACTGTGGACTTCGCAATCCCTAAAAATAATTAGAAATATCCAAAAATTTTTGGCCCCTTTAGGGAGTCAGTTTTTACCTTCTGCTTCCACAATTTTCGAAACCAGATAAGAAGTTTTTATTAAAGGCTTGTCTGCTGTTAATTGCTTGTATAAATTTACAATATACTGTTTCTCTGCCAAAGACATATGCCCCCAAATCTAAACGTTTTCGTTTCTTGGGTGCAGAATTTCCGCCTCCGCTGCAGCCGCTAGTACTTGGGATGGCCGGATCCATGGCAAAAACAACGAAATAACGCAAAGTGCGATATTATGAGTTCTTAAAAGAACTTTTGGATAATATAACAATATAAAACGAAGAAAATTAGAGAACTGTACCAGCAAAAATGGAAAATAACAACGAACACAGAAAAAATTATTTGAAAATTCGAATTTTTTAATAAAGTGGCGTCAAACATTCGGCCAATAATATACCGCCATTTTCGCGCCGCAAATTTGAATCACTCCTCCTAGTTTTAAAACAGACAATAGGTGGTTTAGATTATTAAATATCAGGAAGATGTAAAGGTTATTGTCTAATGTTATAGTTGTAGGTTGTTGTGGAATCAAATATGAAAGCAGTTTCTTCTTCTCATTCCATTCGGTGTTATGCATATTGAGTCAAGTAAGAATCGAGGTTATGTTTCATTCCACGCAATAATTTGCAAGAATTTCTATACCGAGTAATAGAGTTATTTTGTATGTTCGCTATATATTAAAAATTCATTTGCCATAAATTTGTACAGTTGTGTGTCTCCAATGGATGTGTTATAAATGTGTCCATGGACATTCGGACCTAATTTGTACTAAAACTGGATATCGATTGGACATGTATGTGCTGTTTGGGTACTGAGCCACAGCTGCATGAACTCAGTAAACTCCGAGTGCTGATAGGGAATCTCTGCGGTCTTTGGCCTATCTCCAGCTCTGTTGTATTGTACTAGTCGGTTTAAAGACAGTTTTAACATTGTGCTTTTTCAGTAATCTGCCGATCCTGTCCTTCCTAGTCCATCCGCGCTTTTCTTCATCTTTTCTCGTTGTTCCTTCCTGGAGCTCTATACATTCGTTGGACGGACGGCCTTATCGAACTCGTGTTTGCTGTATTCATTCCAACCAAAGGCTCTATCCAGATGCTTCATTTCCCGTTCCAATTCAGCCGGCTCACAAATTCTCTTGGCTCTCACAAACAGAGTCTTTATGACTCCCCTTTTCTGTCTGGGATAATGATTTGAACTGTTATTGAGGTATCGGTCAGTGTGTATTTGTTTTTCATAAACGGTGTTTTGGTTGATACCAAACCAAAACATCCAAAAAAACGATAGTCGTCCTTCCTTTATTCTATCTCCATAGTGAATTAAATTTTGGGTTGATAGAGTTTTTCCTAGACTAATGAATTTCTGTCCGAGACTAACGAGAGGCCATTGAGGTCTTTAAACAATTTCAACAAGAAGGAGACAATTACGTTTCTAAATACAGACTGGAAGCGAGTTCTACGACATACTTCAAGTGCGCCCCAACCTCGCGCCCCACCCCAGTCCCACCATTGTAGCGCGACGGCGGGGGAATAAATACCACGGAGCTCACCAAAGTTGAATCAGTCAACGTCGGAAAGCACAGGAGATCACTTCGCCCATTGCCTCATCGCCTTTGATCGCCATTGAACCACGACTTCAGAGCCCGGAAAACACTTTAGATTGTATTTTGACCGGCCGTGAAAGCTTTCACAGTCTTATAATCTAAAGTGCTAACCGCACTGACCTTTTTTTGGTAATTTTTTAATCGCCGTACCTCCGGCTCGGGCCATCCGATTTAAACAAGTGGCACATCTCTCGAAAGCTTGACTCTCGTAGAATAGAAGAGGGGGTGGCTCTTTTTAGACAGTTTATTTCTTGAGCACTATACAGGGTGCTAAAAAGAGTGCTACAAAAATGTTAAAGTTCACCTCTTTGCAACTTTGATAGGAACAATTTTTTTAAATTCGTTTTTATGTCATATTGTGCCTTTGGGTTAGTACCTCTAGACTTATTACGCAGATTTTTTTGATTAAGGCTCTAGAACCAAAGTTACAGGGGTTTATCGAAAAGTGGTGTATTTTCGAAGAAGACCTCTCTAAATAGCTGTCCAAGTACTATTGTTTAAGTCCTAATCTAGACATTGTAGTCAGGACTACAAGGTGTTTCAGGTATAATTGTATAACGATTGGCATGAACCGGATCGTTGATAGTACCGGCTTAAATAAAAACATTAAAAAAATTTATAAAAATCCACGAGCACAGATTATTGTTTGGCATATTTTCGTTTCTTTACTTAGTACCTCGACAAGTTTTTCTTCTTCTTCTTCTATTGCCCTGTCCGATTACGGACGTTGGCTATCATCATAGCTATGCGGATCTTGTTGGCTGCGCATCGAAACAGTTCAGTAGATGTTGCTCCAAACCATTTTCGCAAGTTAGCCAGCCAAGAAATTCTTCTTCTCCCAGGCCCTCGTCGGCCATCAACCTTGCCTTGAACTATGTTTTGGAGAATTCTGTACTTGCTATGTCTCATGATATGGCCAAAATACTCTAACTTTCTACATTTCACAGTAAGCACGATTTCAGGCCCACATCCCATTCTTCGGAGTACTTCTTCGTTGGTAATTCTTTCCATCCAAGAGATCCTAAGAATTCTTCTGAAAATCCACATTTCAAAAGCCCGCAACCTTCCCTCCATAGTGTCTGACAGCGTCCAAGCCTCCACACCGTACAGAAGAGTGGAGTATACATAACACACGACCATTCTCTTTTTAAGGGCCAGACTCAGATCTCGACATGACAGAAGCGGTTTCATTTGTATAAACGTATTTCTCGCTATTTCAATTCTATGTTTTATCTCCTGTGAATGATCCCAGTTTTCGTTCAATGTGCAGCCGAGATAAGTGAACTTTGACTTCCTTTCAATTGGTTTATTGTCTATACACAAGTTACCTGGTTGAATTGGATCTTTACTAATCACCATATATTTGGTCTTATTGACATTTAAGCTCAGCCCGTACTTCTCACTAGTTCGATTAACTTTGTTCAGTAACTCTTGTAGCCCCTCTAAACTGTCCGAAAACAAGACAGTGTCGTCAGCATAGCGGATATTATTGATAATTTCGCCGTTAACTTTGATGCCTCGATCCGTGTTTTCTAGAGCCTCTTTGAAAACGGTGTCCGAGTAACAATTGAACAGGAGCGGCGACAGTATGCAACCCTGCCGTACACCCCTTTTGATTTGAATGTATTCAGTCTGCTGATTTTCAACTCTAACTGTAGCTTTTTGTCCCCAGTAAAGGTTAGCGATAATCCTGACGTCTTTTCCATCCAGTCCAATATCCACTAACAGATCTATCATTTTCTTATGTTGGCATCTGTCAAAAGCCTTGGTGTAAGCCAGGAAACACACATACACGTCGCAGTTCACGTCTCTGCACCGCTGAATCAAGACCTGGACTGCAAACAATGCTTCCCGCGTTCCCAGTCCATCTCTGAACCCGAACTGTGCTTCTCCGTTTTGCTCTTCACATTTTTTATATATCCGCGCATGAATGATCTTGAGAAATATTTTAAGTACATGGCACATCAGGCTAATGGTGCGGAAGTCTTCGCACGATTTTGCATTGGATTTCTTGGGCAATGTAATAAAGGTGGATGCAAGCCATTTTTGTGGGATTATGCCAGTATCATATATTTTGTTAAAAAGTGCAGTTAGTGTTTCAATGGTATCTTCATCCATAATTTTAAAAATTTCTGATGGTATTTCATCTGGACCCATTGCTTTTCTGTTTTTCATGAGCTTAATTGCCTGCTTTACTTCTGATATAGTGATATGTGGACCTTCAACAGTATCAAAGACGGGTTTTTCGGGTCGTTGTTGATCATCAAACAGACCTTCAGTATATTTTTCCCATACTGTTAATATATCATTAATTTCCAACATAATATTACCATTCTCATCAGATACATTTCCAGAAGCTCTTTGTCTAAACCTGCCTGTGACTTCTTTGATCTTTTTATGTGTATTGAATATGTCATGTTTCTTATTTAGATCTTCTATTTCATTGCACTTTTCGGTCATCCATTGTGCTTTAGCTTCTCGGATCTTTTTTCGGATATTCCTGTGAATTGCCCAATATTCTTGAGTATTATTCGATTTAACTCTCCGTCTTTCTTCCATCAGATTCATAATTTCGTCGGTCATCCATCCTTTCTTCTTCTGTCTCGCGGTATCAGTTTTTAGAAAACGGTTGTTAACTTCAATTATTCTTGTTTCCATTGTACTCCATGTCTTGTCTGGTGCAGAAATGGATGTACGTATGTCCTTAAATTCAGATGTCAAAGCATTCTTTACTTTCTCTCGGATTTCAGGGTTCTTGAGTTTTTCGATGTCATATTTCGTGGACGTTTTTTGTGGCAGCGTCTTTTTTAGTTTTGTCTTCAGCTGGCACACCAAAGGGTTGTGGTCAGAGGGGACATCGGCTCCCGGGTATGTCTTGACTGAAGTCATACTATTACGAAATCGTTCACTAATCAGTATGAAGTCAATTTGATTTCTTACTATATTGCCAGGTTTGTCTGCGAGTGATCTCCATGTATATAACCGTCTGGATGGTAGTTTATAAAGTGTGTTGGCAACAACTAGTTTTTCTTCTCTGCAAAATTGAACCAATCTGTCACCTCTTTGGTTTCTTTGTCCCAGTCCGTAGAGCCCTACTAGTTTATCTTCTGACCCTTTACCGACCTTTGCATTGAAGTCCCCCATGATAATAGTGATATCTCTCTTTTTCACGTTCTTCATCACTACCCCAATCTGACTGTGGAAATCCTCAATCTCTTCCTCACTCTTTTCTGCCGTAGGAGCGTACACTTGAACTAGGTTTACATTGAATAACGTTCCTCTTAATTTCAGCATTATTATTCTATCTGATTGTCTGATACATCCTATAACTGCCGATTGAATGTTATTGTTGACTATTATTCCAACTCCATTTTCGTGTCGCCTTCCTGTGTTACCAGTGTAATAAATTTTGTGATTTTCCATACTACACTCTCCCGATCCTGGCCATCTCATCTCGCTTATACCCAGGATGTCGATCTGTAGTCTTCTCATCTCCTTGATTACATTGTGCGCTTTACCAGCTTCATAAAGGCTCTTCACATTCCAAGTACAAATCTTCAAGGCTTGCTTGTTTTTCAATTTACAGGGATTTCGCTCGATGACGACCTGGGGAGCCCTGCTATCTTTTCCCCTGCCGGATCTTGGTATCCGAGTTTCATGATCAGTAACTTCTTTCATTTCTCCACAATTTTCCATGATGATTTTCCTGGGAAACTCCTATCAGTCTTTAATGCAGTAGTTTTCCGGTGCTTTCTGCATCCTTATGCCATTGATCATTCCTGATTCATCTGCCTTTTGGGATGATTTCTCATCCCACGGACAAAAGAGTGCCCTTACCTCAGTTTGTTCTTCCACCCTCCAAAGAGGCTGTTGACAATACTGGGGGGTTCTATTTATTCCGACAGAAATTCGGTCGCCATACCACAAGTTTTTGGTAAAATTAATATTAAGGCTCTATAAAAAAGTTACAAGGGTTTTCCGAAAAGTGATACAATTTGTAGAAAATTGAAAACACTTAGCTATTTTTTGCCAGTTAGGTCCCGTAAATCAGACACAATCTACCTGCATGAACCAAATTCTTCAATGATTCCATTTAAAAGATATAATATACAAGGTGTCCAAGATAAAGATGTCTAGCGTAGGGATCGTGAATGGTAAGAGATAGAATTTCTGTTTGGAGAAACGTTTGGCTTTTTGGAGCTTAGTAAAATAATGTTTTAGAACTTGCGATATTTTGAGTCGTTGCGAAGTTATGCGAAAAAAGCGAATTTCGAATTTTAGCGATCTTGTTTTCAATAACTAGTCACTCTATGGTTAATATTTAGAAGTAAGAACCCCTTATATAGGCACTTTTGAACAGTCTTTCACATGGCATGGCATTTCGTTTTTAAGTGAAAATCAGCAACTTTAGTTTTTCGAATTCAGTTCTGATTTTTTATGCCTACATGGAATTTTATACCTCAAAGGGGTACACTTTAATATTTTTGTATAATTTTTTTTGACACCCTGTATAAAACCCAAGACATTAACTGTTGAGAGACAGCCCTTCAAGAAATGTCCCAGTCGTTTAAATTGGATGGTCCGGGCCGGAGGTACGGGACAAAGAAGGGTCGGTGTGATCAATATGTTGAGCGCTTTAGTGTCTTTGTTCATCCAGGTACCACCCTTTAAGTCGTAATCGACAACTTGTAGTCAGGAAGTTGTTTCGCGAGCATTGGAGTGAACCCGATAGTTGATGGTACTAGGTAAAGAAACAAAAAATAAGCCAAACAATATTCTGTGCTTGGGATGGATTTTTAACAAATTTTATGTTTTGATTTAAGCTGGTACCATCAACTTTTCCAAACGTGGTTCAGTTATTCGAAAAGCAAGGCCTGAATACACTGTGTAGATTAGGACTTAAAAAGTGGTACCTGGATGATCCAGAGAGCTATTTGGATCAACCTCTTCTAAAATTCACCACTTTTCGATAAACTCCTGTAACTTTTGTTCTAGAGCCTTAATAAAAAATCTGCCTAATATGTCTAGAGGTACTACCCAAAGGTACAATATGACATAAAAATTAATTTAAAAAAATTGCTCGTGTCAAAGTTGCAAAGAGCTGCATTTTAACATTTTTGTAGCACTCTTTTTGTCACCCTGTATAACACTCAAGAAATAAACTGTCTAAAAAGAGCCACTTCGCCGATTATCCAAGAGACAAGCCTTCGAGAGATGTGCCATTTGTTTAAATCGGGTGACGCGGGCCGGAGATACGGCGATCAAAAAATTAGCAAAAAACGGGTCGGTGCGGTTAGTATGTTGAGCACTTTATATAGCACCTCGTGACAGTGATGTATCCATAGATCGCCCATCCTCGTGTTCAAAAGACTGATTATCTAAAGGAAGGTAAGCCGCAGATGAATTTTTATTATTCCTTTGTTTTAAATAAAACAACTGCTAACAAAAAAGATCGATACGGCAAAATGTTTCGTCATGTTTAGGGATCTGTATCTCGGAAATGCCTAGCCGAAATTCATAACTTAAAGAGACTTTGGAAGACCGTTTCTTCTAGAATCAGGGAGTGAGGCTAGTTTTAAACCAAAGTGATTTTCTGAATGATATACAGGGTAAAGAAAAAAGCACTGCAAAATGGTTGCATTTCAACCCACTGCATTTGGTAGCTAGAGTATCTTCAGAACATTCGTTCCTATGAGATTTGAGGACCTTGACTAATATCTCGGGACATGTTCGGCGGTTTTTAGTTTTATGGCCCACAAGAGAAATTACGGGGGTTTATCAAAATGTGTGCGTTGTCTTATAAGTTGCCCTGTATCGCGAGAATGCCGCTGCCGATTTTAATGACGTAAATTATCTCCAAAAGATAAATGATTGTAAAATCAGCGACGTACACTCAAGTTTAACAAAACCTTTCTATTCCACGTTGTACAAAAATGGCAAAAAAATTACTGAGAAACTGATCAATATTTTGTTAATAAGGACGTCATGGCGGTTGTTCTAACTTTAAGGCTCTTATTGTAATTACATTTAAGAGCCATGGTCGATATCTCGGGATGTTTTTGGCAGTTTTTTGTTTTTTGGCCTACAAAAAAAATTAAGGAGGTTTTTCAAAAAGTTTGCGTCTTTTTATAAGTTGCCCTGTATCGCGAGAATGCCGCTGCCGATTTTAATGACGTAAATTATCTCCAAAAGACAACTGATTGTAAAATCAGCGGCGTACACTCAAGTTTAACAAAACCTTTCTATTCCACGTTGTACAAAAATGGCAAAAAATTTGCTGAAAAACTGATCAATATTTTGTTAATAAGGACGTCATGGCATGTGTTCTAACTTTAAGGCTCTTATTGTAATTACATTTAAGAGCCATGGTCGATATCTCGGGATGTTTCTGGCAGTTTTTTGTTTTTTGGCCTACAAAAAAAATTAAGGGGGTTTTTCAAAAAGTTTGCGTTTTCTTATAAGTTGCCCTGTATCGCGAGAATGCCGCTGCCGATTTTAATGAAATAAATTATCTCTAAAAGATAAATGATTGTAAAATCAGTGACGTCCACTCAAGTTTAATAAACCTTTTCTTCAATGTTTTACAGAATGGCAGAAAATTTACTGAGAAACTAATGAATATTTTGTCAATAAAGCCGTCATGGAGGTTGTCCTAACTTTAAGGCTCTTCTTTTAATTACATTTAATAGCCGTGGTCGATATCTCGAGAAATTCGGCAGTTTTTGGTTTTTTGGCCTAGAAAAATTATTACGGGGGGTTTTCAAAAAGTTTGCGTTTTCTTATCAGTTGCCCTGTATCGCGATAATACCGCTGCCGATTTTAATGAGATACATTATTTTTAGAATATAAATGAATTACAAATCTGTAGCATAGACTCATTGTACAAGAATTCCAAAAAATTTAGTGAGAAACTGATCAATATTTTGTTAATAACGATCTACTACCTATGTAATGACCCCTACTTTAAGGCTGTTATTGTCATTACATTGAAGATCCAAGCTTGATATGGCGGAACGTTTTTGGTGCTTTTTTGTTTTTTGGCCTACGAGAAGAGTTACGGGGCGTTTACAAAAAGTTTGCACATTCTTATAAGTTACAGTGTTTTGCGGGAATAAAATTGCCCTCAAATCTCAAAGGAACGAATGTTCTGAAATTACCCTAGTTACCAAATGCAGTGGGTTGAAATGCAACCATTTTACAGTGTTTTTTTCTTTACCCTGTATATCCTTTAGAAAATCACTTTTTTTGTAACTCGTTTAACTTTTAACGTTTAAAATTAACCTCCCTCCCTGATTCTACAAGAATTAGTTTGAGTTACGAATTTCGGCTGTGGTATTTCCGAGATACAGGTCCCTAAACATGACGAAAAATTTTGCCGTATCGACCTTTTTTGTTAGCATTTTATTTCTCAGCTCATTTGCTGCGACTTCAGAATTTTAAGTGAAGTGACATTTCATAAGTTTGATAAATATCTGGTAACGGTTTTGGGGATTTTTGTTTTTTTGATTCCGAATAAAATATACGAGTACCATTACCATTACCATAACTACCATTCAAAAATTTTATAAGGTAAACTAAAATCTACAAAATTATGTACTTAATTGTTTTTATTGTGTCAGTAGATTTGCATTTTAAATATTTTACATTAAGAGCTTTTATTGCCGCCCGTTTAAGAAAGTTTCGCCGTCAGAGTGCGTTTTTTTATTTAAATGGATAAATAAGAATTAGGGATAATAGTTCAACATGGAGACCGAAGACGCTAATAATGTGTGAGCCCACAAAAATGTATCTATATTAATCACCATGGAAACGAAGTAAACAAAGTATGACATGACAGACATAAATTTAAATTACCTGTCACATATTAATTTTTTTGGTTTCTTAATTTAAAAAATGTCGTTACTAAATGAGAGAGAATTAGAAAATATTGTGAGGTAAATTTTAGAGGTCTTTTAGCAATGTAGAATAAGAAAAGTAATAATTTTAAACAGGTTGCGCCGGCGAGGTCTGAGTTTAAGCAACATTGCTGTCTTAGTAGGCACATCTAAGTCGACCATTCAACGGGAACTTCAAAGAAGACAAAATTATGGTGTTCCTGCTTATAAAATGCGTGTAAGTGGCGGTCGCACAAAAGTTACGACCCCTAGAGAAGATCGGCTAATTAATTTGTCTGTCAGGAGCACAAGGACTCTAAATGCCAGCAAAATAAAAGCAAGAGTGCAAGCAACAACGGGAACCAACGTATGCACCTCCACTGTCAGACATCGTTTGCATGATCAAGGACTACATGCTAGAAGACGTGCCGCATGTCCAATGCTTCAACGTATCCATCGAGTTTCTCGAAGACGTTGGGCAGAAGAACATTTGCACTGGGGAATAGCAGAGTGGAACAATTGCATGTTTTCAGATGAATGTAGATTTTCGTTGTATGCATCATATGGACGTATTTTAGTGTGGAGAGGGCGGAATGAACGAAACCTGGAAGAAAATATGGAAGCCAGAGTGCCATTTGGGGGTGGAAGTGTGAGTGTGTGGGGAGGAGTAATGGGGAATCGACAGACTGACTTAGTGGTTTTAATTGGGCAAACTATGAACGCAGTTAGATATCGAGACTTGTGTATGAATGAAATTGTTATTCCCTTCGCTCAGAACTTTGGAGATGATTTTATCTTAGTTGACGATAATGCACGTCCACACCGAGCTCGAATTATTAACGAAGTTCTGAGAGAGAATGGCGCATGAATTGGCCTGCTAGGTCGCCCGATATGAATGTTATAGAGCACGTGTGGAGCAGAATTAATCTAAAGCTGAAAGAGAGAGAGCAAGAATTTCAAAATGTGGATGAATTGGCAGTGGCAGTGAGGGAAGAATGGGAAGCTATTCCCCAGGAGTTTATAAGACATTTGGTGGAGAGTATGCCGAGAAGGGTGGCTGAAGTAATGCGAGTTTTAGGTGGGCCTACACATTATTAGCGTCTCCAGTCTCCATGTTTAACTACGGAAATGAAATGCCTATCAACCTTCATTGAGATATCTCTGGCGGTTTTACAGAAATCAATAACTTCCTATTTTTTAAATAAAACTAATACCCTATAACTTTTAAACGAAAAATTGTAGACAACTCATTTTTATGACATACTCTCCCCTTAAAATTGACCAGATTGTTAAAGGTGTTAATTTTTTTCCATTTAATTTTTTGTTGTTGTATAAAATTAAACTGAGGCGTTTTACTAACTATCAATCTGCCTCGATTATTTTAAAATTAATGAACTTTTAAAGTTTTTTAGTTTATTGACGTGAGTATTCCCGCAAAACACTGTAACTTAAAAGAAAGTGGAAACTTTTTGTAAACGCCCCGTAACTCTTCCCGTAAGAATCTTAAAGTTAGGACACCTACCGTGGCGTCTTTATTACCAAAATATTGATCAATTTCTAATTAAATTTTTTGCCATTCTTGTACAACATGGAATAGAAATGTTTTATTAACCTTGAGGGTACCTCACTGATTCGTGAATGATTAATGTTTTAAAAATAATTTATCTCATTAAAATCGGCCGCGACATTATCGCGATGCAGGACAACTTATAAGAAAACGCAAACTTTTTGTAAAACCTCTGTAATTTTTTTGTAGGCCAAAAAACAAAAATCACAAATCAAAATGTAATCACAATAAGATTCCTAAATTTAGGGCATCTGCCAAGGCGTCGTTTTTAACAAAATATTAATCAGTTTCTCATTACATTTTTTGCAATTCTTGTACAACGGAATAGAAGTGTTTTACTAACCCACGGTACGCCACAGATCTGCGAATCATTTGTCTTTAAAAGATGATATATTTCATTTAAATCGGCAGCGGCATTCTTGCGATACAGGGCAACTTATAAGAAAACGCACACTTTTTGAAAAACCCCCGTAATTTTTTTTGTTGGCCAAAAAACAAAAAACTGCCAAAAACGTCCCGATATATCGACCATGGCTCTTAAATGTAATTACAATAAGAGCCTTAAAGTTAGAACAACCGCCATGACGTCCTTATTAACAAAATATTGATCAGTTTCTCAGTAAATTTTTGCCATTTTTGTACAACGTGGAATGTTAAACTTGAGTGTGCGTCTTTTGGATATAATTTACGTTATTAAAATCGGCAGCGGCATTCTCGCGATACAGGACACTTTTTGAAAAACCCCCGTAATTTCTCTTGTGGGCCCTAAAACTAAAAACCGCCGAACATGTCCCGAGATATTAGTCAAGACCCTCAAATCTCATAGGAACGAATGTTCTGAAGATACTCTAGCTACCAATTGCAGTGGGTTAAAATGCAACCATTTTGCAGTGCTTTTTTCTTTACCCTGTATATCATTTAGAAAATCACTTTGGTTTAAAACTAGCCCCCCTCCCTGATTCTAGAAGAAACGATCTTCCAAAGTCTCGTTAAGTTATGAATTTCGGCTAAGGCATTTCCGAGATACAGATCCCTAAACATGACGAAAAATTTTGTCGTATCGATCTTTTTTGTTAGCAGTTTATATAAACTGCTAGTCAAAATAGTCGAAAAGGCAAATTTTTTGGTCATTTTTGAAAGATTGTATCTCAGAGATGCTTCAGCCGATTTCAATGGAGCGAAGTGATTCTCAAAGCTCATTTCTTGCAGAATCATAAACGATACCTGATTTGGAGGTAAACATTTTTGTCGAGGGATATACAGGGCGGAGCAAAATGTCATGCAAAAGTATTAAACTTTAACCCACTGCATTTTGTTGCTGCAGTTATTACACAACTTTCCCTATAATGGGATTTCGAGACCATAATGGATATCTAGGAATATGTTAGGAGAGTTTTTGATTTTTGTTCAACAAAAAAAGTTTTTTTTTCTCAAATCTCAAATTAGCTCAAAACAAGGACAATGTGACATTCCTTATAATTTCGCTTCACACTTCACTTACTTTTTCATTAATTGTTGTATGGAAGTGTAAAATGTTCAAGCTGCTTGTAGAAGAGTTGTTCTTCAGTGGAAATTAAAAGTAGAGTAAATTAACATCTACACTAAAAATTTTAAAAAATGACTTGAATACAATTTTTATTAAGAAGAGGGTTCAAGTGGCACTTCATTTCAAGAACGTATGCTTTTCTGTAATTTGTTTTTTAAGACCGCATCAGATATCAGCAAGCTCTATTTTATAAACAACCGATCTATGATAAAAAAAATTAACGGAGTTAAATCCGGTGATGGTGGAGGCCATTCAATTGGTCCCCTTACGTAAATTCATCTTTCTGGATATATCTCACTTAACTACTGTCGGACCGTTTGCTGCAAGTAATGTTGTGGTAGCACCGTTCTTCTGCAAATGTAACAGATCCTCTGTTACAAGTAAATTATTATCTTCTGCATCAACAATTTGAGCTGTTGATTTATGAAAGATTCGCTAGTCTTTTCAAGCACATCAAGATACACATTGCCTTCAATAAGCAAAAAGCCAATAAAGGTTTTTGTAAGAATAACAGCCCAAATATTAAATATCTGTGACGTATAGGCGAGCCTGGCATCAGTCTTGTGGGTTTATATTTGCCCCGCGCCCATATTGTTTTATGTGTTTTCTAAAGTTATCTAAATTATTGAATTATTTTTTTTGAAGGTTTCTTTTTTGAGTTTTTACTTACAAAGTTGTTAGATTTTGTGTAAATATTTTTTACTTGTTTAAAAGGGGAAAAAAATAATAAACTGTAATATAGAGCGTAGGTTCTATATACTTATATTAAGGTAGACCACATGTTTTTCATAGCAAAACATTTTAAATATTTTTTAACAGTTTTTTGATTTTTATATTTTTGTTGGCCACTCTTCAATTGTTTATTGTGTTTTTTGTATTTGCTTCTAGTCCTGAAGAACACGTAAATTAAACGTCGAAACAGCCTTTATTCAAACGACAAGAGAGTTTTATTTGTCCTAAACCTGCGAAACTATTACATCTGTAAATTGAGAGGACGCAATACATTATCATCATATCTGAGACTGTTGTGTCGCACAGTCACTCATAAACTAACCCTATTTTTCCCCAAAAAAAAGCTATCGACCTATTGGTCTTCCAGCCTCCTTCTCGAATAATATGCCGGTTTTCAAATCATTAATGAATTTTCGTTTCATTTCAATCAAGTTGTAAATGACAACAAAAATTCGACAAAACTAGACTCACTTAAACAAATTCAATTTTTCTGTTCTGTTTCTCTCAATTTTCAATTCTTGTTTCTTTGATTTTTCATAATTTCTTTAATAGATTAAATTTAGGCAAATATTCCTAGACACTAAACCTTATGTAAATGTCTCAATAAGCTTCGGATAATTCTGAATTTATAGGCAAAACATGGCTAGGAGTGTAGTAGTAGTAGTAGACATTGGGGCGAAGCCTTGCCCTCTTCAAGACCTGCTTTGTATATTCCGGCTCCTGACGATTGTGAATCAGCCATTCCATTCCTGCATACCATATCTAATTATTCTCAGATGGTTGCTGAAGCAGTTCTTCTTTCGCAAATAGCGGTTTTAGTCTCAGCCAATCGCAAGGGCTCCCCACCTGCGACAGGACAATTGATACGTCCCGCTGGATGAGGCTGGCGATCTGCTTGTGATCGCTTCCCATGACTGTTTCCTTGCACTGGTCGCAGCAATTCATCCTCCTGCAGGAAGGTTTCGTCTACTTTTTCATCCAAATTGGAAGCTCCGGCAGACCCAGTAAGGCGTTGAAAGCTGCTCCCGGTGTTGTTCTGAACGCACTAGAGAGGAGTGTGGTAATGCATTGAAATTTTAGCTGGTTTAAATGTTCTGAATTCCATAATTCATCAAATTATGAAAATAAAATTTGGCGATTTAAATTAAGATTCGTAAGAATTCGTAATGTTACGGCAAACGTACAATATGCAGGGTCTCGATTTGAAAATCTCCCACCCTTAAAGCTTTCTTCGAGAAAACATTTAAAATCGAAAAGACGTTATTTTAATTTCCAAGGTTTTTATTAAATATTTTTAGCGCTCGTGGCTTAACCCCCTACGAAGGGTAGATGATAGAGTTTTGAATAGAAATGTTGTAGGAGAAAGGGGGTCAAGCTTTTTGTTACTACACCATCAATATCAGCAGATTTCGTTCGATAGTATCTTTAAGCATATCAAGATATATGGGATATATGGCAAAATGGCGCCGACGAACCTCGTCGGTTCGCAAGGCGACAAGATTTTTTGCAAATCGTGTAAAAGAGGTACCGCTAGTGACGTAAAATGTGAACAGTGTGAAGCAGCTTTTCACCCTGCGTGTGCGGTGCGGGTTAAGGGAATGAAAGTTGTTTCATATAACACACTTAGGTGCCCCGAATGCATTCAGGATGCCGATGATGTGTGCGCCGATACATCGGATTTTAAGCAATTAAGGTTAGTAAATCAATCCTTAAAAGACTCAAATGAAACACTGAATCAAGTAATTCTACGGCTAATGGCCTCACATGAGCAACTTCAAGAACAATTCCAGGAAATAAACAATAAATTAGATATTCTAACCTCCAATATTTTGGCGGGTAAAACAGCACCTGTCCGATCGGATTCACCGGCGCAGACTTGGGCCGAGGTAGTTCAAAGTGATAGCCTTGGGCTGTTCACAAAAGGCCAGCCAAAGGCTCGATCGAACGCCACATCAGATAACGATACTTCACAAAAAACAACACCTGACACCCAGTTGAAAACAAACAACAATGCAGGGCATTTCATACAAACTACCCAATATTTACAAACAGATAACTCACTTGGGTGTACTAATGATCAGACAAAAAATGGTTTATCAACACCTGCTGATATTACTAACAATGAGAATGGGAGTAATACAGACCAACAGGGCTTTCAGAATCCGAAAAATCGCGGACCGCGACGTCCTCGCACAATTCCCCCACCCCCGCTGGAAGAGGGCAAACTTGTCCGGAAAATTCGCAAGGGAAATCCGCAACGTGGAACTAGGACGGCGAACGATTTCGAACTTGGCGCGTCAAACCTAGATAAGAAGATCTGGGTGTTTATTTCCAGAGTCGGAGCGACTGCTACTGAAAGTATCATAACGGACTATATCGTCAAACATGCAGGAACTAGTGCAGAAGATGTTTCTGTTAAACAGTGCGTCCCAAAATCCTACCGTGGTACAAAGCTTAGATTTATGATCGGAGTTAAACCGGAACTTAAAGATACAATTTATAATAGTGATTTCTGGCCGGCGAGTGTTTCTTTTGAGCGATTTAATTTCTCTCTTGGCCGGAATTTTTTAGACAAATCTCGACAGAGTGCCCAAGTACTCCGCTAAAATTAGGAAAAAATACTCCTGATAACCAGTCACGACGTATTAGTGAATGCAACTTGTTCCATTTTAACATTCAGAGTCTCAATAATAAAATACTTGAAGTTGAACTGCTGTTGGGAACCCGGTTTCCCGAATTATTTTGCGTAACCGAGCATTGGCTTCAGGAATCTGATTTGAATAGGATACACTTACAGAATTATGCTCTTGCCTGCTCTAGTTCCCGAGTGGCGACCAGAGGCGGTGGAACAGCAATTTTTGCAACTCTTGATTCCAAAATTCGAGAATTTGATATAGACTTATTATCTATTGAAAAAGACTTCGAATATTGCATATCCGAGTACACTAACAAAAATAGTAATAAGAAAATCATAATAGCTTGTACTTATAGATCCCCTTCGGGTAATTTCGATGTATTCTTAAGTAAGTTGTGTGAGTTACTAGATAAGACATACAACACCAACAAATTCATCATTGTTTGTGGTGATTTTAATGTTAATTTTTTAAATCTTGATGACGCTGCAAATTTAGTAATTCAGTTGTTTCTTGCTTATGGCCTGAAACCACACGTAAATGGTGTTACAAGACTAGGTAGAAATTCTGCAACGCAAATTGATAATATTTTCTCCAACTTCAAAGACGAGGACCTAGAATGTGAAATTATTATTTCTGATATCTCTGATCATTATGGTCAGCATTTGTCTCTCAGGACTCCGTTTTTGGAAGAGGCCGCGGTTTGTTTCAAGCGACGTTTTTTCACCACTGATAATATTACGAGGTTCGTTGGCTGCCTAGCGACTGAATCTTGGACTGACGTAGCTGAGTCCGTCGGTGCCGATCAGAAATACACGACATTTTCAAATATTTTTCACTATTATTTCGATATCGCTTTTCCCTTAGAATGGTCTAGGGTGAAGTCCAGAACCGACACCTGGGTGACAACTGAAATAAAACTATATTCTAGTTACATTAAGGACTGGTACGTTTGGTACAAGCAGACAAACTCTCCCATTGTTCATGAACGATACAAGGATGAAAGAAAAATCTACAGACAATATCTCTCCAACTACAAAAAATCAATTAACGATAATAAAATATTGAACTCAAAAAATAGAGCCAAAACGGCTTGGGCGCTACTTAACACGCAGTCAGGAAATAGAAACACATGTCGGCAGATTTTTTTGAGTTCTGATTCAGGTGATATCATTAGCGACCCTAAGCTGATTGCGTATAGCTTCTGTGAACAATTCCGTAACGACACAAGTATACAGCCTGACCATATCCCACCTTGCAACGGAAATTGTATTGATAGTATTTTTCTGTTTCCTACCGATGAACAAGAGATTTTCGAAATTATCAGGAATCTTCCGCATAAATTTTCGTCAGGCTTGGATGAAGTCCCCTCCTTTGTCTTGAGGCATGTCGCGCTGCACATAAGCAAGCCACTTAGTCACATCATAAATTGTTGCTTTCAAACAGGAATCTTTCCTAGAGACCTTAAGAGAGCCAAAGTGGTGCCGGTCTTCAAGAGGGGTGATCGTCGGAAGGTTGGCGACTACAGACCGGTCTCCATCCTGCCCTCTATGTCGAAGGTGTTTGAGAGGGTTTTAAATCTTCGGATTGTCAAATTTTTGGAGGGTAGGCTGTTGCTTAGTAATTGTCAGTTTGGGTTCAGATCGGGCAGATCTACCGAACAGGCTGTATATAGAGCTATTGAATTTATTATTACGAATCTGGACCAGGGTGAGCGTGTTGCTGGACTGTTTTTTGATTTGTCCAAAGCCTTCGACACCATAAATCACGATATTTTGATGGCACGCTTACATGGTTGTGGCTTACGCGGGTTGTGTGCTGACTTACTGCGGTCCTACCTTTCTGGTCGTGAGCAGTCCGTCTGCATCATGAGCAATGGTCGACCTCATTATTCCACCTCTACTGGCCTTGGTCGAGGTGTGCCCCAAGGCTCTATCTTGGGGCCCACACTGTTCTTAGTATATGTTAATGGAATGACGAACGAGGTTTCTTCAGATATCCTTTGTCAGTATGCTGATGACACCTCCATTCTAATTGCCTCTCAATCAAAAGCTGACTTATCTGCTCGATACAGAACTTCAACTCAAGAAATGTGTGATTGGAGCATCAACAATCATTTAAAATTAAATGCTGAAAAAACGGGATTGTTATGTTTCAGCAAACAGCCTTGTACTGATGAGTCTCTTTATGTTGCTTTGCGTGGTAGATCTCTGCCTGTGCAGAACAATGTAAAGTTTCTAGGGGTCTATGTGGACTCTTGTCTGAGCTGGGTAACTCACATCCGCATGTTGGAGTCTAGGTTGAATAGCTATTGTGGGTTGATCAGACGGCTTAAAGATCAGTTCACTGTGGACACTATTAGGTTATTCTATTTCTCCAACATTCAGGCAATCATAAGTTACGGTATACTATTTTGGGGATCGGGACGCACCCCAATGAATATCTTTAGAGCTCAAAAAAGAATTGTTCGGTGTATTTTTGGTCTGAGACCGACGGATTCATGTCGCCCTTATTTTTCTAAATTGGGAATACTTACCGTCCCTTCAATATTCTTTATGTCATTGGTAATGTTTGTCAGAAAAAACAGTGCATTATTCAGAAGAAACGCTGACGGGTACTCTCAAAGTATGTCAATTCTAACAAGAAATAGGGAAATGTTAAACATTCCTCGTCACCAAACTACTTTTTTCGAGAGAGGGCCCTCATATAGAGCCATTAAAGCATACAATTTGTTACCCGCTGATTTGCAGCGTCTTCAAAATGATACGGTTTTCAAACAACGTGTCAAGGCTCTTTTGCTTGAGAAAACTGTTTATTCATTTCAATTTAATATTTATTTTGAGTAATTAATTTTAGTAAGCTATAATGCTACTCTTGTTTGACGTTGCTGTGTCATATTTTGTGATCTTGTTGGCAATAAAGAATTTATTATTATTATTATTATATATATTGCCAGTCAAAATTTGTAATTTTTTACATTTACCGATTAATTGAGTCAGGTAAATGGTTAGCTCAACATTTAAGATCAAATACAGAAGCGAAATAATTACTTATTAATATATAAATTTCGTATCCCTTCTCTAGTTTTCGTTTTCACGTAACCGAAATAGGTGTCATTCTTGTGCTGACAGGATCAGCTATTGATACAATACTTAAAACAGATGTTTTCACATGGAGGCTCAATCTCGTCTTATGTTAAAATGTATTTTTGGTTATTTGGCAATAGAAATAGTCAAATACCGAACTCATCATCTCTAAAAATGTATCTGGAATTTTAAAGAATGATTATATTCCTTTATAGATTTTTTATTTATTCAGTCTGTAGAGGCGTTGACTACATTCAAAAAACATTTATCATGACCCAATATCCAAAATGTCATCTAGGAGTATTCCCCAACCTTGCCAAATATATTAACGACAAAAACATCAAACGCACATGATATCGTTGTGCAGTCTTCAATGTTTGATTTTTTTGTTGTTACTCATATATTTTAGTCTTTTTGGCCAAAAAAGAAATATTAATTTAATATGAAGAAAAGCTAAATTAATTAAAATCACTTGCCGCCTATAACGTGTGGGAATTTTTAGATACATCTGCAGGTACTGTCATGGAAAAATTAAATGGGTTTATGAAGTCAACGGAAGCGGCCAGGATGTAGACGCTCAGTGCAATGAGAGACTGGTTGCCGAAGGCTTCCCTCAGAAATCACTAGTAGCTAGAAATCGCTAGTAGATGAAACCTATTGATTGTAATCAATGAGGATATTATTTGCAATTTCAGCTGCATCACTAGACTAGGATATTGGCCATCTTCATGTGGAGATTGTCTATCTGCATGGAAATTTGGCGACTGCCGTACGATGAAGTGACTCGCTAATTAAAAAAAATTAAAAGTTTAACGGATATTCTATTTTTTAACTTATAAACTAACTAATAAATTTATTCGCTGAAATGTCCTTTTCAGACCTGTTGGTCTGTAATTTTTGCACGTATCAAATCTGGCTTACAATGAACCCGCGACTTTTTTGGGTCGATACCTATACCAAGGTGGCACCGATTTATTTTTGAATCTGAAAGGGTTAAAGAACTTTATAAGAACTCACGTCAGCGCCTTAATTGATTATCATACAGGGTCGGTGGAATGTAGACATAGTCCGGGCCTTCGTAATATTAATTGATAGAAAGCGCTCGGGGACAAGCACAAAACAGGTCCCAGTGAACGATAAACATTCGGACAGGTTAAGAGACACATTGTACGGTCACACCAGTTGGCCACAATGGCCAATTGAATTTCGAATCGTTATTTATATAGTTACAGCTGCTTTACAAATTCTTTGAAAATAATATTTAAAAAAAAATTGTTATATCAATATTCAAAATAATTTTTAATGGATAGCCTTAAGCTCTTCAAATTTGTATCAACGCCGTGTGCCACGAGTTATAAACTCTGGCCACGTTCAAGTAATTATTATAATTAAGAAATACATAATATTTAGAAGCAAAAAGATAGGCATTAACAGTTTAAGATCTATATTTTTTAGTATTCAGCTAAGGTTATTAAAATAGCGTAAGGCCTTTCATCATCCTTCTGCTCAAATTGAACAGATGACATATTAACTACAGTTAAAAGAAAAAATAAAGCACAATTTTGTTTTATTTTATATACAATTTTATATGTATGTTTCTATTTTATATTTTTATAAATATTATAATTTTGTTTAAAAATTCTTCTAAAAATTTTGTTTGAATATGTTTTAAGTCCTAAATCGCCATGCCGGTCATCGTGCTTGTCTATCGTACGGTGTTTATTATAAAACTTCCTCTAGTTGATTGTGAAATGTCAAAAGGAAAGGATGGAGAATCAAAAGTCCATTTACTTTGATTAGGTATGTTATCCTTTTCTGTCAAAATTTCATAGCCTGCTAGATGAAGTTTTATAATGAACACCCCGTACAAATGTGTCAAACTGAGCTTAAATTAATAGTGGTTTACGACCTAGGGAATTTCTGCGTGACGATTTCTGGATGGAGTTGTTTGTCTTCTTCATCTTTAGGTGCCCTGTCCTCTTCGGCGTTGGCAATCATCAGCGCTATCTGAACCTTGTCTATAGCTCGGCGGAACAATATGATAGTGCTCACTCCATACCATTCCCTTAAGTTTCTTCTTCTACCCGGGCCTCTTCGTCCTTCGATCTTGTCTCGTCCTTCGATCTTGCCTTCTTTGTCTGAGAAGAGGTATGACGGCCTCGCTCACAGTTCAGATTTGTCCGAATTAATAGGTCAAGAAAATAAGTCTAATACAGTAAGAATGTCTTCTAAAATGTAAGCTTATATAGTATAGACTAATATAATGGAAGAAGTGAACAAAAAATAAAAACCATCTTCAACCCAAAAGAAAAATTGAGAAAAACAATGAGCTTTCAACGTCACATTAGTAACATCACAATAAAGCAAAAAGTATTACATTTTAGTTATAATTGTTAAGTAACCTGAACTAACCTGAACTTCTTTGAGTTAGCACGCATGAGATTAAGCCAACCAAATTTGTGTTTTGTTTATCGTATGAGGCTAAATTATTGAAATATTTTAAGATTTCTTTCTTTAAATGATAAACGAAACTTCCTTTCTCTCGTACTAGCACCATCTTAAAGTTGAGGTAGTACGAGTCTCAAAGTTGCACTTGACATCCTGTATATTATAAATTTACTGTATAAGTGAGAGTTATTACGAATTTTAATTTAAAACGCAGCATTTTATTTTCATAATTCAGAAGTTTTAAACCAACTAAAATTGCCAAGATCCACCACACTCCCTATATTTTGCCTGCAGCAGCAATTCAGACTTATTTAAAGTTTATTGAGACATTTAGATAAAGCTTATTGGCCTGGAATATTTTCCTAAATCACATCTATTATAGAAATTATTAAAAACTAAGCAGAACAAAAAGTTATTTGTACCTTTCCAAAAATTGAATTGATTTAATAGAATCTATGTAGTTCTGTGAAATCGTTTAAAACTTTCATTATTCAAAAATGTCTTGTTGACCCACGTTATTTTATAATCAATGCAATTCTACATCAACATAAAATAGTTATTAATTTAATGAGGTGAAGAAAAGGGTAGTTGCGAATAGTAAATGCGTGCAGTAAAACTCCTTTGCAGCATAAGTTCTTAAAAGGTTGTATCTACGGCCTATTTATGAATAAACCATGATAAAACCTATGTTAAAACATTAGGGTGTCTTATAATAATTACAAAATAGTGACTGCTCAAAAAAACGTGTTAAATCTGGCAGAGAACAATCAATTCTGCTTTGGCATTTAAGAGATAACGACGTGCGGTTAAGACAGCAACCGCTAGGACTGCAGTACTATAAGAATAATTGTTGTCAAAGACCCCAACGGTAGAAAAATTCAATTTATAATTTCGATTGGAGAATTAATAGCACTCATTCTATCAATTAATTATATTGGACATCTCGTTATGATGGGTCCCCGATGTCAGGCCCCAGATAGGATTATCCGGTGGGCACCTAATTGGAAACTTTTATATCATTGGAAACGCGTTTCGGACAGTGACAAGGTTCGAAAATTAAATTGGATTTACGTAATGCTAATAACGATTATTACAACTCGGAGCAGGAAGTGGTATCTGTTGATAAACTAGAAAGTGGTTCGTGTGTAGAGGTCCAGGTTGGAAATAAAACAATACGGCATGCGTGTGTGCAATGTTTATGAAGAGATAAGTTTGGCAGTCGCCGGTACGTCACCGCATACAGCGACACGTTTTGATAAGATAGAGACTCAACCGCTGTATCTCTGGTTAACAACCACCCAATATCTTTGAACGTAAATCATCAGAGCACCATATAAGGCACTGGTGCTTTGTGTTCTGAATATAAAACATATATATAAAACGAAAACTTGGCGCTGTGACACTCCTTTGCGTCTTTCAAGTTTGGCCCGACTTGTTAGCGAGGGCTCTTTTTTTTTGTTTAACATGTCAAATATATGTGTCTGTTTAAGTCCGTTCTCGTTCTTTATTGGCCTTAACAAGACTGTACGGATTTGCGAGTCCCGTAAAGATATAACAATAACTTATTTCGGCCACGACATCCGATCCTCTGGTTTATTGCCCGACGACCACAAAGGGCCCCGAAAAATCTAAGCTCGTTGCTAATAGTGATAATAACTCAAATCAAAGAAATAAAGCCCCTTGTACCTGTAAATTAAGCCCGGCGAAAAGTGCGAGTTAAAACCAAATAAAACGATGGCACGTATGTTCTATCGGTGTCTCTTGCTGTTTTATCGCTATATTATGGATTTCAAATTTATGTCCACAGTTCGGATTGTCGCCTGTGTAACTACCTATAAATCTAATTTTCATGTTCTTTTTTCGGGCGATTTCATTAAATTCTCGGGTCTCTAACCACTAGAGCTGTTCACTGACAGTTAGATGGAGATAAGTAGGCCTAAAAGAGGTGTCGATATGCTCACGTGATGCATAATGGCGTAAACTGTTTTAACCGGGGGCGACCGGAATAAATCAAAGAACGACCGCTTTAACGGCAATTTTCTAAAGAGAAAATGCGAAAAAATGCGGAAAACACGGTGAAGTCGTAGTTGGGCACAGGTTGTTGTTCAAAACCCTCCATCTTGTTGTCTCGTCGGGCAACGCTCCGATTGCCCAAGGTGACAAGATCGTGATTAGAACCGAAGAAAGGCCGTTTCTTTTTTCCAGGACCGTCTCTCATCAAAATTGCTATAAAATGTACATTTGCTGGTATGTAGTAACCCCTTACTTACCATTTACGATACCAACATCAAACCAAGGAATGGAAGATCCAAAAGTTCGAAATAAAGTACCAAATTATTGAACGGTTCATCTGGTTTTTGAAATTCGATTTCAAGAGGCCAGAAATGAAGCCCACAATACCGCCAAGGTACACAAGTGCTGAAATTCTTGGGTAATCGGTATGTGTTCTTGGGTAATCCAGACCGATTACCCAAGAATTTCATCATTTGTGCCATGGGCAATATCATCATATTGCCCAAGGTCACTGGTTAAATCAAGAAAAGCAATGTGATGAAGAGACATCTACTAATAGCGTATTATGAGCAGAGACTATACGGAACTTCCGATAGTGGGAGGTGAAAGAGGACATGAAGAAGAGGAAAAAGCAGTTGGATTCACTACGATCGGTCTAGGCGATCTCAAGATGCAGGCGGTCAAAATTGAGAATTGAGAAAAAGGCATGCACCCCCTCTTTGGACATTTTCGAAAAAATAAATTTTTAAAAACGTAACAAACTAAATTCGAATGAATTTAATTTCTAAAGATGTTTGTTTAAAAATGGTCAAAAAAAAAAGTTTCTAAAAATGCTTCAACATCGACTTCCAAACGGGTCTATCACCGAAAATATTGCACCTACGGAACTTTCGATAGCTAGCGATAGGGGGGTGAAAGAGGACATGAAGAAGAGGAAAAAACTGTTGAATTTACTACGATCAGTCGAGGCGATCTCAAGTTACAGGCGGTGAAAGTTGAGAATTGAGAAAAACGTCGTAATACCCCCGTGGACATTTTCGAAAAAACTTCGGAATTTTTTTTCGTGATGCTATTGATCCGAATGGCACGCTTGCAATCTCCTAAGAACATAACAAACTAAATTCAAATGAATTTAACATCTAAAGAAGGTTTTTAAAAATGGTCAAGAAACGAGATTTTAAATGTGCTTCAAAATCGACCTCTGAAGGGGTCTATATCAGAAAATATTGCACCTACGGAACTTCCGATAGTGGGAGGTGAAAGAGAACGTGAAGAAGAGGAAAAAACAGTTAGATTCACTACGATCGGTAGAGGCGATCTCAAGTTACAGGCGGTGAAAGTTGAGAATTGAGAAAAAAGTCGTAATACCCCCCATTTGGACATTTTCAAAACAAATTTCCGAAAATTATTTGCTGTTTTTGATCCGAATGGCACGCTTGCACTCCCCTAAGAACGTAACAAACTAAATTCGAATGAACTTAACATCTAAAGATGTTTTTTAAAAATGGTCAAAACACGAGATTTTAAAAGTGCTTCAAAATCGACCTCTGAAGGGGTCTATATCAGAAAATATTGCACCTACGGAACTTCCGATAGTGGGAGGTGAAAGAGAACGTGAAGAAGAGGAAAAAACAGTTAGATTCACTACGATCGGTAGAGGCGATCTCAAGTTACAGGCGGTGAAAGTTGAGAATTGAGAAAAAAGTCGTAATACCCCCCATTTGGACATTTTCAAATAAATTTCCGAAAATTATTTGCTGTTTTTGATCCGAATGGCACGCTTGCACTCCCCTAAGAACGTAACAAACTAAATTCGAATGAACTTAACATCTAAAGATGTTTTTTAAAAATGGTCAAAACACGAGATTTTAAAAGTGCTTCAAAATCGACCTCTGAAGGGGTCTATATCAGATATTGCACCTACGGAAGTTCCGATAGTGGGAGGTGAAAGAGGACGTGAAGAAGAGGAAAAAACAGTTGGATTCACTACGATCGGTAGAGGCGATCTCAAGTTACAGGCGGTGAAAGTTGAGAATTGAGAAAAAAGTCGTAATACCCCCCATTTAGACATTTTCAAACAAATTTCCGAAAATTATTTGCTGTTTTTGATCCGAATGGCACGCTTGCAATCCCCTAAGAACGTAACAAACTAAATTCTAATGAATTTAACATCTAAAGATGTTTTTTAAAATTGGTCAAAAAACGAGATTTTAAAATGCTTCAAAATCGACTTCTGAAGGGGTCTATATCAGAAAATATTGCACCTAGGAAACTTCCGATAGTGGGAGGTGAAACAGGACGTGAAGATAAGGAAAAACAGTTGGATTCACTACGATCGGTAGAGGCGATCTCAAGTTACAGGCGGTGAAAGTTGAGAATTGAGAAAAAAGTCGTAGTACCCCCCATTTGGACATTTTCAAAAACATTTTGGAAAATTATTTGCTGTTTTTGATCCGAATGGCACACTTGCAATCCCCTAAGAACGTAACAAACTAAATTCGAATGAATTTAACATCCAAAGATGTTTTTTAAAAATGGTAAAAAAACAAGATTTTAAAAGTGCTTCAAAATCGACCTCTGAAGGGGTCTATATCAGATATTGCATCTACGGAAGTTCCGATAGTGGGAGGTGAAGAGGACGTGAAGAAAAGGAAAAACAGTTGGATTCACTACGATCGGTAGAGGCGATCTCAAGTTACAGGCGGTGAAAGTTGAGAATTGAGAAAAAAGTCGTAATACCCCCCATTTAGACATTTTCAAACAAATTTCCGAAAATTATTTGCTGTTTTTGATCCGAATGGCACGCTTGCAATCCCCTAAGAACGTAACAAACTAAATTCTAATGAATTTAACATCTAAAGATGTTTTTTAAAATTGGTCAAAAAACGAGATTTTAAAATGCTTCAAAATCGACTTCTGAAGGGGTCTATATCAGAAAATATTGCACCTAGGAAACTTCCGATAGTGGGAGGTGAAACAGGACGTGAAGATAAGGAAAAACAGTTGGATTCACTACGATCGGTAGAGGCGATCTCAAGTTACAGGCGGTGAAAGTTGAGAATTGAGAAAAAAGTCGTAGTACCCCCCATTTGGACATTTTCAAAAACATTTTGGAAAATTATTTGCTGTTTTTGATCCGAATGGCACACTTGCAATCCCCTAAGAACGTAACAAACTAAATTCGAATGAATTTAACATCCAAAGATGTTTTTTAAAAATGGTAAAAAAACAAGATTTTAAAAGTGCTTCAAAATCGACCTCTGAAGGGGTCTATATCAGATATTGCATCTACGGAAGTTCCGATAGTGGGAGGTGAAGAGGACGTGAAGAAAAGGAAAAACAGTTGGATTCACTACGATCGGTAGAGGCGATCTCAAGTTACAGGCGGTGAAAGTTGAGAATTGAGAAAAAAGTCGTAATACCCCCCATTTGGACATTTTCAAAAAAATTTTGGAAAATTATTTGCTGTTTTTGATCCGAATGGCACACTTGCAATCCCCTAAGAACGTAACAAACTAAATTCGAATGAATTTAACATCCAAAGATGTTTTTTAAAAATGGTCAAAAAACGAGATTTTAAAAGTGCTTCAAAATCGACCTCTGAAGGGGTCTATATCAGATATTGCACCTACGGAAGTTCCGATAGTGGGAGGTGAAAGAGGACGTGAAGAAGAGGAAAAAACAGTTGGATTCACTACGATCGGTAGAGGCGATCTCAAGTTACAGGCGGTGAAAATTGAGAATTGAGAAAAAAGTCGTAATACCCCCCATTTGGACATTTTCAAAAAAATTTCCGAAAATTATTTGCTGTTTTTGATCCGAATGGCACGCTTGCAATCCCCTAAGAACGTAACAAACTAAATTCGAATGAATTTAACATCTAAAGATGTTTTTTAAAAATGGTCAAAAAACGAGATTCTAAAACTGCTTCAAAATCGACTTCTGAAGGGGTCTATCTCCGAAAATATTGCACCTTCGGAACTTCCGATAGTGGGAGGTGAAAGAGGACATGAACAAGAGAAAAAAACAGTTGAGTTCACTACGATTGGCCGAGGCGAACTCCACTTACAAGCGGTGAAAGTTGAGAATTGAGAAAAAGTCGTAATACCCTCCGTTTGGACATTTTCAAAAAAATTTCCGAAAATTATTTTCTGGTTTTGAACCGAATGGCACGCTTGCACTCCCCTAAGAACGTAACAAACTAAATTCGAATAAATTTAATATCTAAAGATGTTTTTTAAAATTGGTCAAAAAACGAGATTTTAAAATGCTTCAAAATCGACATCTGAAGGGGTCTATATCAGAAAATATTGCACTTAGGAAACTTCCGATAGTGGGAGGTGAAACAGGACGTGAAGAAGAGGAAAAACAGTTGGATTCACTACGATCGGTAGAGGCGATCTCAAGTTACAGGCGGTGAAAGTTGAGAATTGAGAAAAAAGTCGTAATACCCCCCATTTGGACATTTTCAAAAAAATTTCGGAAAATTATTTGCTGTTTTTGATCCGAATGGCACGCTTGCAACCTCCTAAGAACGTAACAAACTAAATTCGAATGAATTTAACATCTAAAGATGTTTTTTAAAAAATGGTCAAAAAACGAGATTCTAAAAGTGCTTCAAAATCGACCTCTGAAGGGGTCTATTTCCGAAAATATTGCACCTACGGAACTTGCGACAGTGGGAAGTGAAAGAGGACATGAAGAATAGGAAAAAACAGTTGGATTCACTACGATCGGTACAGGCGATCTCAAGTTACAGGCGGTGAAAATTGAGAATTGAGAACAAAGTCGTATTGCCCCCTTGGACATTTTCAAAAAAATTTCGGAATTTTTTTTGCACCTTTTGATCCGAATGGCACGCTTGCAATCTCTTAAGAACGTAACAAACTAAATTCGAATGAATTTAACATCTAAAGATGTTTTTTAAAAATGGTCAAAAAACGAGATTTTAAAAGTGCTTCAAAATCGACCTCTGAAGGGGTCTATATCAGATATTGCACCTACGGAAGTTCCGATAATAGGAGGTGAAAGAGGACGTGAAGAAGAGGAAAAAACAGTTGGATTCACTACGATCGGTAGAGGCGATCTCTAGTTACAGGCGGTGAAAGTTGAGAATTGAGAAAAAAGTCGTAATACCCCCCATTTGGACATTTTCAAAAAAAATTCCGAAAATTATTTGCTGTTTTTGATCCGAATGGCACTCTTGCAATCCCCTAAGAACGTAACAAACTAAATTCGAATGAATTTAACATCTAAAGATGTTTTTTAAAAATGGTCAAAAAACGAGATTCTAAAACTGCTTCAAAATCGACCTCTGAAGGGGTCTATATCAGATATTGCACCTACGGAAGTTCCGATAGTGGGAGGTGAAAGAGGACGTGAAGAAGAGGAAAAAACAGTTGGATTCACTACGATCGGTAGAGGCGATCTCAAGTTACAGGCGGTGAAAGTTGAGAATTGAGAAAAAAGTCGTAGTACCTCCCATTTGGACATTTTCAAAAAAATTTCGGAAAATTATTTGCTGTTTTTGATCCGAATGGCACACTTGCAATCCCCTAAGAACGTAACAAACTAAATTCGAATGAATTTAACATCCAAAGATGTTTTTTAAAAATGGTCAAAAAACGAGATTTTAAAAGTGCTTCAAAATCGACCTCTGAAGGGGTCTATATCAGATATTGCACCTACTGAAGTTCCGATAGTGGGAGGTGAAAGAGGACGTGAAGAAGAGGAAAAAACAGTTGGATTCACTACGATCGGTAGAGGCGATCTCAAGTTACAGGCGGTGAAATTTGAGAATTGAGAAAAAAGTCGTAATACCCCCCATTTGGACATTTTCAAAAAAAATTCGGAAAATTATTTGCTGTTTTTGATCCGAATGGCACGCTTGCAACCTCCTAAGAACGTAACAAACTAAATTCGAATGAATTTAACATCTAAAGATGTTTTTTAAAAAATGGTCAAAAAACGAGATTCTAAAAGTGCTTCAAAATCGACCTCTGAAGGGGTCTATTTCCGAAAATATTGCACCTACGGAACTTGCGACAGTGAAGAGGACATGAAGAATAGGAAAAAACAGTTGGATTCACTACGATCGGTACAGGCGATCTCAAGTTACAGGCGGTGAAAATTGAGAATTGAGAACAAAGTCGTATTGCCCCCTTGGACATTTTCAAAAAAAATTCGGAATTTTTTTTGCTCCTTTTGATCCGAATGGCACGCTTGCAATCTCTTAAGAACGTAACAAACTAAATTCGAATGAATTTAACATCTAAAGATGTTTTTTAAAAAATGGTCAAAAAACGAGATTCTAAAGCTGCTTCAAAATCGACCTCTGAAGGGGTCTATCTCCGAAAATATTGCACCTACGGAACTTCCGATAGTGGGAAGTGAAAGAGGACGTGAAGAAGAGGAAAAAAAAGTTAGAACATTGAAGGAGAACATACCACAGAGCTAACGACTGGCAAGTCTGGTGATTCCAAGAAATGTTCTCTTACAATCCCGGAAGAAGTTTAAGTGAACTAGACGAAACGTCGGCGAGGAAGCTGTGGTATTATTGCAGCAATTGGTTCCGATCCTCCAGATTCTGAGTTCATTGATATGTTTAGAAAAATTAAAGTTGAAGTTGAAATTGATTAATGTGCACTATATAGCCATGTTTGTGCCTAGAAATGCAAGGTCTCTGATTATAAGTGAGAGAGAGAGAGAGAGGATAAGAGATTTCTGATATTTATATTTTAAAATTAATTCTTTTTTTTGCAGTTTACGACTTTTTGCACAACTATCAATGGCGTTGTGCTCCTCTCACGTATTTTTTGGAAATATAAAGAAAATAAGGGACGAATAAAGCGACTCCTATAAAAAGTAAAAAAATGACAGTTTAAAATTTATTTTATGCGATTCGGCCCGGTTGGTCAGCAAAAGACCAATTTTTGGAATAATTTAGGTTTTGAGCTTCATTTCAACAGAATAAACTCCTCTTCTTACGAGACGCATAACAGAAATATATTAAAAAAGATTGCTAAGCTTCTAAACCAAATTTTAATATCATCGGCCGACTATCGGTTTTTTACTTTTTATTAGGGACAACGTAAAGAATATTGTGTTCTTAATTGAACCTGTATGGTGCGTAATTTCAATTTTAGGCAAGTTTTATAAATAAGTTTTTTATATATTTGTCATTAAAAACATCTATCTAAATAAAAAAAAACTAAAATAAATTTAATTGTTAATTATAGTAGTTTTCTAAAAATTTCCAAAGCCTCCTTGATTTTTCAAAATTTAAATTATACCACCTTTGACCAAGCAGAACTAAATGTCATAAAACCAAAATCTTTTTAATTTGCCAATTTTCTACTGTTTCTCACTACAAGAGATTTTTCACTATCAAATGACACACTGCATATCACTCGATTCCAGGAATGTATTGTGAAGCACAATCTAGAAGTTATATGTAGTCCCAGTAGTAGTAGTACTGGTAGACATTGGGGGGGGGGGGGACCAAGCCTTTGGACTAAACCTTAAAGGCCCTTTTCACAGTCCCCCGATCCCACCATCCCTAGTCCGCCTGAGCCTTCATTTTATCCAGGAGTCGACCCGTCCCTCTAATGAAGGAGAGTATCCTGTCCCATCTCAGAGTCGGAAGCTCCTCTCGATGGAGGAAGGCAGCTCCCAGTGTTCTGTCGCGCAGTCGCGCCCACCTATAGCATACTCTCAGAAAGTGGTAGACTCTTGCCCTGCTCCACAGTGGTTGCAGAGTGGCCTGTCCACCATTCCTAGAAGGTGCATGTGTGGCCAGTGAGAATTCCTACAAGCTCTCCCAGGCACTGCCGACTTCTCTCAAGTAGCCACGAGGGCTTGGATCTATCCGGGTTAGGGTAGATTTCTTTGGTCTGTCTACATATTCCTGCCTGTGTCTAATTTGTCCTTGTTCTCTCTCATGCCCACTCATTCAGAGTCTGAAAGACGTACCTACTGCTTACTCCTAGACATGGCTCCGGTCCAGTAAAACACGTCTGGGAAACACACTTGGCCGATTCATTGAGGCGCTTGTTTCCCTCAATGCCTCTATGTCCAGGAACCCATGCTAGAGTTACTTTTTGTTTCTGTCAGTGACTCTAGAGCATCCCCGAGTCTTTGTCGCCTGATTATCGGAGTAGATAAAGATGTCCTGTTCTGCTCCTTGTATGATTCCTGGTCGTGTGGCCACTGCGAGTATTGCAAACACCTCCGCCAGGAAAACCGTCGTGTGGCTTCCCAAGGGAAAGCTCTCGCCCTATTCATGGCCTGCTTTGTATATTCCAACTCATGACGACTGTGAATCAGGCAATCTTGATCCGTCCGAATACCATACCTGATTATTCTCAGAAGGTTGCTGAAGCAGCTCTTTTTTAAATTGTTCTCCTGTTGGGATGTTTATCCCAAATGGCTGATGGGCGCACCTCCTGCGATACGACAATGGGGATGTCCCGCTGGATGAAGCTGGTGATTTGCATGTGACCGCTTCCCATGACTGTTTCCTTCCACTGGTCGTACCTTCCACTCCTTCTGCAGGAAGCCATCGCCTCCCTCTTCATCCAGATTGTAGAAGTTGTATACTTTAAAATTTACAAAACATTTGTCTTAAACAATTAAAATGAGGTCCGGCTTGCTGATGGGATGTGTTTCTGAATCAGATGTTATGGTTGAAAGTCAAATAGCATGCCGGTTAAATGTTGTGGGATAGTTGCCCGTTTGGTAAATTACCGGACAAAAAATGTTCAATGACAATTACCAACTTGTCTAAAAAGTATAAAAATTACAGTGTAAACAACAATATCAAATAAAAGCAAATGATCAGTTGACAGCTATTACATAAACATAACTCACAACTTTGCCGTAAGGAATAACACGCTCAGTTACCATTTATAAATGTACAAAATTGACCGGTAATTTCCCATACGAATTTGGCGAAGAAGTCAAATATTTGTTCGTAGCCGGATATTAACAACTTTGAAAGAAATTGTATGTACTCTCTGTACAAATGTTTAAAGTATTGTTATGTTTGTGACCTGCTTTGTTTTAAAAAAATATATAAATTTTGGAGCTTAATGGTCAGTCGAAGTTTATAAGACCCCCTTACCCTTAACATGTCCAAAAAATCCACTGACGGACATGTGAATGCATCTCTAAGATACTTAACTAAATACTTCAAAATCTGTTCAAGGCGTAAAAAGTCGTTTTCTAAATTTGGTCTCCTCTCATAAACCCATCGACCTTCAAACTAGATAGACTCGGTGGGTCAATCATAAATTGTCAAGTTATTTTCAACATGCATATGGACCACAGCGGGCGCGCATCGCGAGGGGAACGCAAAAATGGCCGCCGAGTCGGGTAATGGGTGAAAACATGACACATGCAGTTAACTGTGATATGAAAGATTTGCTGTCCCACTTTTATAACTAGAAATCTTACGTGTGCCACAATATTTCAGCATAATGATAAAATCTTTAATAAAACACCAAAAAATCGCACAAAACGTTCGCAAGCATTGTCTCAACTTCAAACACAAAGGAAACACGTTCTGACGTTTTGTGGTTGACATCAGTTCAATGAGGTTGACACACACATTGAATTGACAGCTTGTTGCCAATTCGTCAATTAAGAAGATTTTCTTCCTATGTTTTGATCGTGCTGTACGGCTACATTTGGGTAGACAACATACCAACATAGCGGTTGTGTAGTTGGACCCTGAGAGCGGGCAACATCGCTCCGAACCTTTAGAAACTATGCCAGACAAAATGTTGTAAATAAAGGACTCTAGTTAATTCTTCCTCTGTGCATAAGCCGATCTTTCTCTTATTTTTTTTTAATATATTGAATCTACAGGCTCAATTGTAGCTATTAAAAAAAGATTCTTTATTAACGACAAAGAAAGGAAGATACTTTCACGGTGTAAATAGTTTCTTCCTAAATTTTATTCTTCTCGCATAAATCGTTGCGATACAACATCGAATCTTTATATCGACTCTAGTTTGGTCATTAAAGAAAAAGAGTCCTTGTTGACGTTAAATGGCAGAAAATTGCTTTCAATGTGTAAAAAGTGGCTTTATAAATTTGATCTCTTCTCTGGTAAATCGGTAATCGCTCTTATTTTTTAAATTCATTTAATCATTTTTTGTAAACATTCAATTTTAGCCATGAGAAAAAAAAATTAAAAAATGTGTTAACGACTAATAGAAGAAGAATCCTTTCAATGTGTAAAACAGTTTTTTTCTAAATTTGGTTTCTTCCCATAAATCTCCTCATACAGACTTAAGTTTACCTATTAAACGAAAATATTCTTTATCCACGACCATACTATAATAATCACATTATTCTTGTACATTCTCAAGACTAACGATAATCATTATTCACTTGTGAATAATGAGTTGTCATGGAAACGAAACATGTCGTAGGCAACTGACAACTCAGAAAGTAAACTGCCCTAAACATGAAATCGGTAGTTACCACTGGTTCATTCAAATAATTATCCTTCTATTAGGATGTATTGAGGCAAATGTAGGTTACAGTGTCTCTTTTTCACTAAAATATGTACTTTTCACTGAAAAATACTTAAAATAAGCCATAAAATGAAGTAATTTACCGTCCACCCTCGTAGCATTGAAATGAACATGCGGTGACATGCGCGGGTGAGTAGACCGTCATCTATCGACAAGACGCATCAAACGTCGCGCCATTGAATAGCGAAACCAGTCGTAATCGTGGTTTTAAAATTGTCAATTATCTTTGTGGCACCTATAACCTATCATATTTGAGAAAACCCAGAATCTTGGTCATGGATAAAGTATAGTATTCAACGCGCATTTAATGAGCGTTATTCTCTCGGGCAATTTGTGCCACTCGCTTCGCTCGTGGGCTCAAACGTTACTCTCGAGAATAACGACTCTCATTAAATGCTTGTTGTATAATATACTATTATCCACGACCATACTATAATAATCACATTATTCTTGTACATTCTCAAGACTAACGATAATCATTATTCACTTGTGAATAATGAAAATTATTCACAAGTGAATAATGAGTTGTCATGGAAACGAAACATGTCGTAGGCTTCGTTGCAACTGACAACTCAAAAAGTAAACTGCCCTAAACATGAAATCGGTAGTTACCACTGGTACATTCAAATAATTATCCTTCTATTAGGATGTATTGAGGCAAATGTAGGTTACAGTGTCTTTTTTTCCCTAAAATATGTACTTTTCACTGAAAAATACTTAAAATAGGCCATAAAATTAAGTAATTTACCGTTCACCCTCGTAGCATTGAAATGAACATGCGGTGACATGCGCGGGTGACTAGACCGTCATCTATCGACAAGACGCATCAAACGTCGCGCCATTGAATAGCGAAACCAGTCGTGGTCGTGGTTTTAAAATTATAAATTATCTTTGTGGCATCTATAACCTATCATATTTGAGAAAACCCAGAATCTTGGTCGTGGATAAAGTATAGTATTCAACGCGCATTTAATGAGCGTTATTCTCTCGGGCAACTTGTGCCACTCGCTTCGCTCGTGGGCTCAAGCGTTACCCTCGAGAATAACGACTTTCATTAAATGCTTGTTGTATAATATACTATTAACCACGACCATACTATAATAATCACATTATTCTTGTACATTCTCAAAGTCAATGCTAACCTTTATTCACTTGCGAATAATGAGTTGTCATGGAAACGAAACATGTTGTAGGCAACTGGCAACTCAAAAAGTAGTTCACCCTAAACATGAAATCGGTGGTTACCAGGAGTTCATTCAAATAATTATCCTTCTAAATTAGGATGTATTGAGACAAGTATAGGTTACAGTGTCTCTTGTTCCCTAAAAAAATAACTTTTCACTAAAAAAAAACTTAAAATAGGCGATAAAATGAAGTAATTTACCATCCACCATCGTAGCATGAAATGAACATGCACAGGAGACTAGACCGTCACCTATCTGTCGCATCAAACGTCGCGCCGTCGTTTAGCGAAACCAGTCGTGGTTTTAAAATGTGAATTATCTTTGTGGCAAATATAACCTATCATATTTGAAAAAACCAGGAATCTTGATGGTGGATAAAGTATAGTATTTAACTCGCATTTAATGAGCGTTATTCTCTCGGGCAACTTGTGCCACTCGATTCGTTCGTGGGCTCCAACGTTACCCTCGAGAATAACGACTCTCATTAAATGCTTGTTGTATAATAAACTATTATTAACGACAAATGGAAAGAAAGTTCTTTCATGGTCCAATAAATTTTTGTCTAAATTTTCTCTTATAAATGGATCCTTGGTAGGATCGTAGTGGTGGTAGCAGCGAAAAGTGTATGAATGGGGCCCAACAAGCGCTAAGCCGTGTATTTTTATGTGAATAAGGCCCAACAAAATCTGTGATCTGTAGGTAAGTGAATAGAGTTCAACAATCACTAAGACCCGTGTTTGTGTAAACGGGCCCAACAATTGCTAATCTGAGTAATGATTAGGTGAATGGAGTTCAACAATCACTAAAACCCGTGTGTGTGTGTGTAAGTGGGACCTAACAATCAATATTTGAGAAACGTTTGCTGGAGAGTCCGAGTCTGTGCTTGCGAATGTTACCAGCACCTGGAAGAAATATTAATTGCGACCAAAGAAGAAGAGCGCTTATAACCGCGGCCGTAATATATTCTTCTGGGCCCTGATCTGCGATGTTACATCAAGTGTCCACGATTTATGTTGGGCTTTTTAATTTATTCTCGCCGGCTTGGCCCGCGAAAGGGCCCCCGGGCCCAAATATTCCTCTTCGGCTATTTTATGGTCGCAAAGAAAGCAAATCGACGCGCAAATATAATTAAAATGTTTTTTTCTTATGTAGTCCGGTTCAAGGGTAGAAAAGATCGGCCTGGGAACGATCCACCGTATCAGAATATTCTCGCGCACACCACTGAGAAATTCGAAGAAGAAGTCCCCTGGCGCAAGCCATACGTTATCCATACAGGGTGTGCCCGAAGTAACAATAATAATAACTGCCCGGTGTACGCCAGATAAATGAGCCCCGATAAATAATTAATTAATGTTAGTTAATTACAAAGTGTGTCATAAAAAAATCGGAGAGATATTAATAATACAGTTATCGTGCGGCGGGGCTCCTTTGGAGGAAGAGATACGCTTATCTTTCGGCTTACCGAGGCGGCTTTTCGTTGCCAACTGAATATTTTAAGATATGAATGAATCTTGTGGCACAGCTCACCGTAAACTACACAAAAATCCTCTTAGTACAAGTGTTCAGAATTTCCCGGGCCTCGGAGCTTTAAGACCTTGGTCGTACCGCAGCAATTAAATCTAATATAACAAGCCAGCTCGCCTGCAGCCAAACAATAAACGTCATTGCAGATTCGCGAGGAGATAAGAAAAATATAGGATGGAAAATTATTTTACGTGGTAATTGTAAATTAAGCCTTTGGAGTTGCTTCGTTATCGATGTTTCAGTGGGGCAGCTCTTGGGAAATATTTCTAGTCGATAAGAAACGAGCACTGTTATCTTTTAGGTTTCTAAACGTTGGGCACATTTTATTTGAAAAAAGAAAAAGCCATCATCGCTGCAAACGCTATATTTAAACACGATAGAAAATATAAGTCTGGAATTTTGTTAATATTGTAACTAAATTGGACATGTTTACTTGTTCTAACTTTCTTTCAAATTCTAATGATTGTACACTGCCAATGTTTTCCTGGATCTGAAATGCAGTGTTTCTTACCTTACTGCTTTTATTTAGAAGAGCATAGGAGCAAATTTTAAGAGATTCGATCGTTAGCTTTTAAACTATAAGCGTCGCCTAACCTAGAAACAGAATCAGTAAAGAAAGAGACCGAAACCCCCAAAGCTACAGTTTACCGGATCATACACACACGGGTCACATCGATTGTTGGGCCCCATTCATACATATAAACGCGGCTTAGCGATTGTTGGGCCCCGTTCGTACACGACTCATGGGACAAAGCTCTTGTTGGGCTTCAAACATATTTTTCTTTCTCTTCTGTATATTGTATATATATATATTATTAAATACTTTACTTGTGTACCCCCAAATTGGACTGGACAACGTTCTCCACTGTACAAAAGCTCCCCAATGAGCACTGCTGTGCCTCCATATTTTCTATTATTTGTAGAAACGGAAGAAATCCAGTCTCCTGTCTCGAGAAGTTCGTAGCCTAGTAGCTAGGAGTTCTTAAAATAAAATAATTTACTAGTCATCTTAATGCACAGAACCGTTCAATGCTCACTGTTAGAGTTCAACTGTTCAACCAAAATTCCTGGATTTCCTCCTTTAAAAATGGATTTCAAAACTCGATTTATCTTTTTTTGTTACTTTTTAGAGATGGATGATAATTTGTATTAAGTACTGTTTTAATTCAACATTTCTTTATCATATCTATAAAAAGTTAGTGTTTAAATCGAACAGCGTTAACACTGTGGTTATCGAGTATTATTGGCTGTTAATCCAGAATGGAGAAATATCTGAGATTACTGGGAGCTCCATAGAAAAATGTCAGTCTGGTGAAAACTATTTTCCATTAAGCCTCCATATTCCTTAATATTTTTACATGGTAACAACTACATAGTTTTCCAAGTACCTGAATCATTGTCATCTATAGCATAAACACATATTGAATTTTAGCTTTCTGCGGTAGCAGAAAGAAACGTAGGATTTCGGTAACCTGAACTAACCTTTTTCTGGATTTTACAAGTGGTTTAGAGGCTTCATCGGACAGAAGAATAATAATTTAAATAAAAAAAGTGCTTATAGGGCATATAGTTTTTCAGCCAGATACCGAGTGAGCTATAAGTTAGTAGAGCATTTGCTCGAAAAGCAGAAGGTCGCTGATCCAACTCTGGCTGCAGTCCTACTGTTTCTTTACTTTAGGTTATAATTCTTCTATATATTATTTCTCTGGATTGTTTGGAGTTCTACATTCACTACCTTAGAGCGGAGTAAGTTTCTGAACCCTAAACACTTGAGTAATCTGAAATACGCCTCTAAATTGTTGAGATAGGTTTCTGAGCGCGTAAACTTTTTGAAACTCCTCCAATGTGAGGAAATATTGCAGTTTTCCGAAGAATTAGGAAACATTTTTTTTATAAGACAAATTACATTGTTTGTCTGTGCTGTACTAAACAATGCAAGAAGGAACAACAGAAAGGAGGAAATTACGTTTCTAAATGCCTGACTGGAAGCGAGTTCTACGACATCTTTTAAGTGCGCCGAAACCCCGCGCCACCACTACGCCCACCCCAGTCCCTCCACTGCAGCGCGACGGCGGGGGAATAAATACCACGGAGTACACCACAATCGAATCAGTCAACGTCGGAAAGCACGGGAGATCACTTCGCCCATTGCCATTTCGCCTTTAATAATGTCTGCAGCAGCTGTTCAAATTTAACGTGTGAAACTGACACTAAGAGAACCGAGGTTGACGAAGCTGACATTCAAGACTCAATAATACCCCAGTCCAACATCCTATCAACTTTTCTGTAAATTATATTTGGCTTAAAAGGTGAAGCTGGGCCTGCTTAGTTGAAGGACCCTTAGTAACAATTTTATGAAGAGCAAAGTGAAAACCAATTTATTTAGCATCAAAGTAAGTTGAAAGCAAACTATTTTAAGTTGAATATTATTTAACTGTCTGTTAATCCCAGCATCACTCTGAATGGAGAGACAGTTGAGACCATTGGAAACTCCGTAGAAAAATTCCTTACTCTACGAAAACTAATGGTTAGTAAGTCTCTAACTTCTCAATATTTTCTTATACTTATTACTTCATAGATTCCTGAAGTCCTAAATCGTCTGAATCTTCCTTAACATAAAAACGTTATGTTAAGGACGTTATTAAATTTAAGCATTCTGCAGCAACACAAAGAAACGTTTCCAAATGATTTTACATCACGTTTAGTGGCTTCATCAGACAGAAGAATAATAATTTAAATAAAAAAGTTGGTTTTCAGCCAGACACTAACTGAACTGTAAGTTGGTAGAGCATTTGCTCGAAAAGCAGAACGTTTCTGTTCCAAATCTGGCAAAGGCCTACTTTCTCTAATTTAAGTTACAATTCTTTTATATCCTGAAGCCACTAAACATCATTTGTAAAATTTGTATGGACGGTAAACATCTACTTATTGTTTCTAGTGATTGTTTAGAGTTCTACTTTCACTACTTTTAGAGCGGCGTAAGTTTCTTAAAAATACTCATTTTTAACATATCCTGAGCCTTAAATCTTGAGATAGGTTTCTGAGCGCCTAAACTTTTTAAAACTGCTCCAATGTGAGAAAATATTATAGTATTCTGCAGAATTAGGAAAATCTTTTTTATAACTATATTGCATTGTTTAGAGTGGTAATTTGGATTAATTTTTTCTTAGATAGACGTAAGTTTCTGAGTTAATTAGCTTCTGAATCTTTAGCAAATTTCTCACATTTTGACTTAATAAATCTTCTTGTATATTATTTCTCTAGATTGTTTAGAGTTCTACATTCACTACCTTAGAGTGGCGTAAGTTTCTGAGCTCTAAAGATTTGAGTGTTCAGAAACATACTCATTTTTAACATATTCTGAGCCAGTCTATACACCTCTAAGTTCTTGAGATAGGTTTCTGAGTGCCTAAACTTCTTGAGTCTGCTACAACGTGAAAAACATATTGTAGTATTCTGCAGAATTAGGAAAATATTATTTATTTATAAGGTATATTGCATTGTTTAGAGTTGTAATTTGGATTAATTTTTTCTTAGATAGACGTAAGTTTCTGAGTTAATTAGCTTCTGAATCTTTAGCAAATTTCTCACATTTTGACTTAATAAATCTTCTTGTATATTATTTCTCTAGATTGCTTAGAGTTCTACATTCACTACCTTAGAGTGGCGTAAGTTTCTGAGCTCTAAAGACTTGAGTGTTCAGAACCATACTCATTTTTAACATATTCTGAGCCAATCTATACACCTCTAAGTTCTTGAGATAGGTTTCTGAGTGCCTAAACTTCTTGAGTCTGCTACAACGTGAAAAAAATATTGTAGTATTCTGCAGAATTAGGAAAATATTATTTATTTATAAGGTATATTGCATGGTTTAGAGTTGTAATTTGGATTAATTTTTTCTTAGATAGACGTAAGTTTCTGAGTTAATTAGCTTCTGAATCTTTAGCAAATTTCACACTTTTTGACTTAATAATTCTTCTTGTATATTATTTCTCTAGATTGTTTAGAGTTCTACATTCACTACCTTAGAGTGGCGTAAGTTTCTGAGCTCTAAAGAATTGAGTATTCAGAAACATACTCTTTTTTAACATATTCTGAGCCAATTTATACATCTCTAAATTCTTGAGATAGGTTTCTGAGTGATTAAACTTCTTGAGTCTGCTAACGTGAAAAATATATTGTAGTATTCTGCAGAATTAGGAAAATCTTTTTTATAAGGTATATTGCATTGTTTAGAGTTGTAATTTGGATTAATTTTTTCTTAGATAGACGTAAGTTTCTGAGTTAACTAGCTTCTGAATCTTTAGCAAATTTCTCACATTTTGACTTAATAAATCTTCTTGTATATTATTTCTCTAGATTGTTTAGAGTTCTACATTCACTACCTTAAAGTGGCGTAAGTTTCTGAGCTCTAAAGACTCGAGTATTCAGAAACATACTAATTTTTAGCATATTCTGAGCCAATCTATACACCCTAAGTTCATGAGATAGGTTTCTGAGTGCCTAAACTTCTTGAGTCTGATACAAGCTGAAAAAAATATTGTAGTATTCTGCAGAATTAGGAAAATCTTTTTTATAAGATATATTGCATTGTTTAGAGTTGTATTTTGGATTAATTTTTTCTCAGATAGACGTAAGTTTCTGAGTTAACTAGCTTCTGAATCTTTCGCAAATTTCACATATTTTGACTTAATAATTCTTCTATATATGATTTCTCTCGATTGCTTAGAGTTCTACATTCACTACCTTAGAGCGGCGTAAGTTTCTGAGCTCTAAAGACTTGAGTATTAAGAAACATACTAATTTTTAACATATTCTGAGCCAATCTATACGCCTCTAAATTCTTAATATAGGTTTCTGAGTGCCTAAACTTTTTGAGTCTGCTCCAATGTGAAAAAAATATTGTAGTATTCTGCAGAATTAGGAAATCTTTTTTTATAAGGTACTATATTGCATTGTTTAGAGTTGTACTTTGGATTAAATTTTTCATAGATCGACGTAAGTTTCTGAGTTAACAATAGCTTCTGAATCTTAAGCAAATTTTACACATTTTGACTTAATAATTCTTCTATATATTATTTCTCTGGATTGTTTAGAGTTCTACATTCACTACCTTAGAGCGACGTAAGTTTCTGAGCTCTAAAGACTTGAGTATTCTGAAAAATACTCATTTTCAACATATTCTGAGCCAATTCATATGCCTCTAAATTCTTGAGATAGGTTTTTGAGTGCCCTAACTTTTTGAGTCTGTCCGAATGTGAGAAAATATTGTAGTATTCTGAAGAATTAGGAAACCCTTTTTTATAAGGTATATTACATTGTTTAGAGTTGTAATTTGGATTAATTTTTTCTTAAATAGACGTAAGTTTCTGAGTTAACAATAGCTTCTGAATCTTTAGCAAATTTCACACATTTTGACTTAATAATTCTTCTATATATTATTTCTCTGGATTGTTTAGAGATCTACATTCACCACCTTGGAGTGGCGTAAGTTTCTGAGCTCTAAAGACTTGAGTATTCAGAAACATACTCTTTTTTAACATATTCTGAGCCTATCTATCCACCTCTAAATTCTTGAAATAGGTTTCTGAGTGCCTAAACTTTTTGAGTTTGCTCTAATGCGAAAAAAATATTGTAGTATTCTGCAGAATTTGGAATTTTTTTTGATAAGGTACTATATTGCATTGTTTAGAGTTGTACTTTAAATTAATTTTTTCTTAGATCGACGAAAGTTTCTAAGTTAACAATAGCTTTAGCAAATTTCACACATTTTGAATTAATAATTCTTCTATATATTATTTCTCTCGATTGTTTAGAGTTCTACATTCACTACCTTAGAGCGGCGTAAGTTTCTGAGCTCTAAATAATTGAGTATTCTGAAAAATATTCATTATTAACATATTCTGAGCCAATTCATATGCCTCTAAATTCTTGAGATAGGTATCTGAGTGCCCATATTTTTGAGTCTGCCCGAATGTGAGAAAGTATTGTAGTATTTTGCAGAATTAGGAAAATCTTTTTTATAAGGTATATTGCATTGTTTAGAGTTGTAATTTTGATTAATTTTTTCTTAGATAGACGTAAGTTTCTGAGTTAACAATAGCTTCTGAATCTTCAGCAAATTTCACACATTTTGACTTAATAATTCTTCTATATATTATTTCTCTGGATTGTTTAGCGTTCTACATTCACTACCTCTGAGCGGCGTAAGTTTCTGAGCTCTAAAAACTTAAGTATTCTGAAAAATACTCATTTTTAACATATTCTAAGCCACTCCATACGCCTCTAAAATCTTGAGATAGGTTTCTCAGCGGCTACACTTTTTGAGTCTGCTCCAATGTGAAAAAAATAGAAAAAAATATTGTAGTATTCTGAAGAATCAGGAAAATCTTTTTTATAAGGTATATTGCATTGTTTAGAGTTGTAATTTGGATTAATTTTTTTCTTAGATAGACGTAAGTTTCTGCGTTAACAATAGCTTCCGAATCTTTAGCAATTTTTTTAATCTTTAATAATTCTTCTATATATGATTTCTCTGGATTGTTTAGAGTTCTACATTCACTAACTTAGAGCGGCGTAAGTTTCTGAGCTCTAAATAATTGAGTATTCTGAAAAATATTCATTATTAACATACTCTGAGCCAATTCATATGCCTCTAAATTCTTGAGATGGGTATCTGAGTGCCCATATTTTTGAGTCTGCCCGAATGTTAGAAAGTATTGTAGTATTTTGCAGAATTAGGAAAATCTTTTTTTTAAGGTATATTGCATTGTTTAGAGTTGTAATTTGGACAAATTTTTTCATAGATCGACGTAAGTTTCTGAGTTAACAATAGCTTCTGAATCTTTAGCAAATTTCACACATTTTGACTTAAAAATTCTTCTATATATTATTTCTTTGGATTGTTTAGAGTTCTACATTCACTACCTTAGAGCGGCGTAAGTTTCTGAGCTCTAAAGACTTGAGTATTCTGAAAAATGCTAATTTTTAACATATTTTGAGCCAATTCATATGCCTCTAAATTCTTGAGATAGGTTTTTGAGTGCCTAAACTTTTTGAGTCTGTCCGAATGTGAGAAAATATTGTAGTATTCTGCAGAATTAGGAAAACCTTTTTTATAGGGTATATTGCATTGTTTAGAGTTGTAATTTGGATTAATTTTTTCTTACATAGACGTAAGTTTTTGAGTGAACAATAGCTTCTGAATCTTTAGCAAATTTGACACATTTTGACTTAATAATTCTTCTATATATTATTTCTCTGGATTGTTTAGAGTTCTGCATTCACTACCTTAGAGCGGCGTAAGTTTCTGAGCTCTAAAGACTTGAGTATTCTGAAACATACTCATTTTTAACATATTCTAAGCCAATCTATACGCCTCTAAATTCTTGAGATAGGTTTCTGTGTGCCTAAACTTCTTGAGTCTGCTCCAATGTGAAAAACTTTTTGTAGTATTCTGCAGAATTAGGATTTTGTTTTATTAGGTAGTATATTGCATTGTTTAGAGTTGTACTTTGGATTAATTTTTTTCTCAGAGTAACTTAAAACTCACGTAAGTTTCTGAGTTAACTAGCTTCTGAATCTTTAGCAAATTTTACACATTTTGACTTAATAATTCTTCTTGTATATTATTTCTCTAGATTGTTTAGAGTTCTACATTCACTACCTTAGAGTGGCGTAAGTTTCTGAGCTCTAAAGATTTGAGTATTCAGAAACATACTAATTTTTAACATATTCTGAGCCAGTTTATACATCTCTAAATTCTTGAGATAGGTTTCTGAGTGCCTAAACTTCTTGAGTCTGCCAACGTGAAAAATATATTGTAGTATTCTGCAGAATTAGGAAAATCTTTTTTATAAGGTATATTGCATTGTTTAGAGTTGTAATTTGGATTAATTTTTTCACAAATTCACACATTTTGACTTAATAATAAAGAAAACGTTTAGTCGGAGGTTTTGGTCAATGAGACTCCAGATTTCGTAACTTCTTACCTACGACTGAATAGGTTTCCGAGCACGTACATCTTTTGAGTCTTCTGCCATATGAAGAGATTTCTATTAAATCGTACTATTCTGCAGCAGTAGAAAAAAATCTGTTTCAGAATGTAGCGTGCAATGTTTAGAACTCCACTTTCGTTTTCTTAAATCGATAAGTTTTTGAGTTACCCAAGACTACTGAGTTTTCAGCATATGGCACAAATGTTTACTGAATCAGACAATAATTGGTTTCAAGAAATCAATTGATCAACGATCCTCTAGATTCCTTAATTTTCTAACATACCTACATACAGCTGTCTGAGCATCAAAGTCGTTTGTGACTTTGGTGCTCAGACCAATATGACCAAATTGCACGGAAGTATGACGTCTTTTTGACGACATACACGTCACACTGGTTATTCTGAAAACAGCCTTATGTGTTTGTTTTTCGATGAATTTCGTGAATGACAAAAAACCTTTTTTTACTTCGCTCAGAAATCTAATCCGACCCTGCCTCTATAATCCACCTATTGGTATTGTGTAATTTTGTTATTGTTTAGCGAGTCCAGTAGATGCCCATCAGCTACGACCATCTTCGACTTATTTCGGTATAATGTTTGTAGACACCTCAACAATACACTAAAAAGAATTCCGTTTTTTTAGGCGTGGCACCCGTCTAAAAACATCTTAATTTCATCTTTAAGCCATCATCCATGGATTATACAGCGTTACCGTTGCGTAAATGTGCGTCCGGCGCCGAAGAGTGGTGAAATTGGTGGAAATTTTCATAATAACGTGTTTAGATTTCTCAATTAAAATTAACTAATACGTCTGGAACGATTCGCGGTTTGTTTATGTATTGTTTACTACAACGAGAGACGGGTTACCTGATGCTTATGACACGTTAAGGCGGAAACTCTAGAATTTCCTATGGTCTTTTAAACTGAAATATTAATGGCTAATGGCAGCACTTTCCCTGCCTGACTAAGGTGACAAATTAACTGGTATAAACTTCGCGGGTGAGAACTGGACAACAAGGAAATTCTAGGTACTGATTGCTTAAAAGCCAAAAAGACTGTTTGAGGTGGAGTTTGTTGGAAGCAGAAGAAAGTGAAAGCACAAGATAATCTTGTAACTCTTGTGGAGGAAAAAGGCACATTCTGTCATGTAAAAGAGCAGGCGAAATGTGGAAAAAGCTCAAGTCTGTTTATGACCAGAAGTTACCAGTTATTGTGCATTTGATGCTGCAAAAGTTTCTTGGTTTAGAACACAGCCAAGGTGGTATATCAGAATTTATATCAAAATTGGAGGAGAACCGGGGCAACTTAAAGCAGCTGGAAAAAAAATCAATTAAAAAATTTTAATTACAAAGATTTTAATTACAATTCCATTTTTTTTAATTACAATGTCTTTCCCGGAAAACCTAAGACATTTTGTATCCGCTTGGGAGTCTATGCCCAGTGATAAGCAAGCTTTTGATTCGAGAAAAAAGGACACAGCAAAACAATGCAGTGCTAGCCTTGACAGTACAAAAAAAATTTGGTTTTCAAATGTTATTATTGTCAGTAAGAAGGTCATATCAAGGAAAAGTGTCCAAAGTTTGCAATAAAGACAAGATGAGCTATTGCAAGCATTAGGACTTACAGAAGAAAATTGCTGTTTTAAATAGAATAAAAAGCTTTAAAAGGATTATCAAAAGAACAATGAGAATCGAAATAGAAATTCGTCAAATACCTGTTATTGTTACTTTGAGTGAGGAATCACAAGATGTTTCTTTGACAGTATTGTCATGTTTTGGACCTGAAAATTGGTGTTTGGACAGTGGCGCTTTGATGCTAAGCAATTTGTGAATATTGACACTAATGTGAATAACTTGTACAAATAGGAGATGACGCTGCTATAAAACCGTCATCCATTGATGAAAAGATGAATGTGAAAGCTGGTGAATCTTACGTGGAAACCGGACTTTATGATGTCCTATACATTGCAGAGTTCAAATGTTCTCACAGTTTTGTACAGAAGATCTGTGCTGCAGTCACATAAAAACAAACGTGAAATTCTGGACAAAGAAGGAAGGGTTCGAGCTGTGGCAAGTAAAAAATGTATGTTTTTCGAAATGTTGTTTAATCCTATTTGTATTAACCGAAATGTTGCTCAATGTAATGTTGTTGAAAGCCTAAGCGACTGACTGAATTGTAAAATGCCACATTTGAACGCCAACCAAGTGAAAATGTTTCTTAAAAGAAATATTATTGTTTTTAAAGAAGACTAGAATTGGAACACTGCTTAATTCTGCTTTGTATGAACCTTTTAGAAGGATTCATTGAGAGGTGCTAAATATTTTTTATTATTTAAGGATGAGTTTTCTAATTACAAAGTAGTGTTTTTCCTTAAAAATAAATCCTAAAATCAGGATTACTTGGTGCAGTTCATCAAGACGTTGGAAACTGGAAATAAAGCTCAAAACTCTGAGAACAGACAAAGGCATGGAATTTGCTATTAAAGAACTGTATGAAGTCTTTGGACTCCAATTGAAATGTTTCTTTCTTGAGAGAATGTAGCGCATGTAGCTTGAGGTACATTCAAAACGAAAAGGTTGAAATTGGACCCAGAAAGCAAGATAGGAATATTAGTGGGTTATAGAGACAAGAGTAAAGGATACAGACTATTATTTTCTGATACAAATCAAGTTGGTATCTCCTTGCAAAGAGAGAGTTATCTTGGATGCTGGAACACCTAAATAATCTGGCAGAAATTCAACAAGACATTTCTTGTAAGAAAAGTGTATGGCGTCGAATACGATGAGCCATAGATGAGAAATTTATTCACAGAAAAGATTTTTGTTATTCAGGGAAACACCAATGGGACGAACTGAGATCGTTATAACCTATGTATGTAGTGTTCGCGTTTCGTCCCGGGGTCTACCTTGGACTCGTCAGTAAGGCGTGGTAGACCCTTCATCACACCGCCTTATGCGCCGGAGTGAGAGTTCAAAGTTGGAACTTGTATTTGAAGACAAATTCGGCGCAGCAAAGGCGGTGTGATGTTATAAAGGATTTCGACTAATGCTGCCACCTGTGAGTCGTTGGCTGAAGTTTCGGCGCTGCTATCTGTGAGTCGGTGAATGAATTTCCGCAACAATACTCTCCTCCCAGTGACAACGAGAACGGAGGTTATATTATGGGAGAGAACTGAGGCTTATTTTGCGAACTGAGGGGACGAAGTTGTGTTGCTGTAGTTTGAGCGAGGTGAGCGACTGAAAATCTGCCACTGTTGCCTGTGCAGTGGATGAAGAGGATGCTGCTTGCTTGAGAAAGATGCTGCTCTGGATACTCTCGTCGCATTGAAATGATTCTTGTTGCGTCCTTTTGCTCGGAAGATTGCGTGTTGCTTTTGTCAAGGGTCACCAATTATGGTGCTGTAAATGATGAGCCATAGATGGGAAATGAATTCCCAGAAAAGATTTTTGTTATTCAGGGAAACGCTAACGGGACGACCTGAGATCGTTATGGTCTATGCTTCGTCCCGGTGTCTACCTTGGACTCGTCATCATTCATCAGTAAGGTGTGGTAGACCCCTGCCTTATACGCCGGAATGAGATTTCAAAGTTGGAACTTGTATTTGAAGACAAATTCGGCGCAGCAAAGGCGGTGTGATGTTATAAAGGTTTTCGACTAATGCTGCCACCTGTGAGTCGGTGGGTGAAGTTTTGGCGCTGCCATCTATGGGTAGGTGGATGAAGTTCCACCACAGGTGTAATATTGGATGAATCTGAAGATCTGGAAGCGTCAATAAGCGAAACTCTTATTGAAACTGTACAGATGTGTTGAAGAGGAAGAAACGGGAAAAACCTCTTGATTAAAGGAGTATTCCACAAGTTTCTTTACACAGGCTGAAGAACCATTGACTTTGGAAGAAGCTATGTGTGCTGGAGATGCTGCTAAGTGGACTAAGGCAGTTCGCCAAGATCTTAGTGTGCTTAAAAAAAATAACCCATTGTTGAAAGTGCTGTGGCCATTGGGCAAGCTTGTGATCGAAAGTAAATAGATCTTTAAAATCAAAAGTAACAGGCACTACGAGATTTAAAAGATCTGAAAATGGTCCTTGGCTATAAAAAATTCAGACCAGTCGAAGATTTTTGTGCTGCTGTATGTTAATGATCTTTTAATTTTGGGCACAGACAGTAAAGAAATTAATGAGCTAAAAAATAAGAATTTTTGTATTAAAGATCTTGGCATTACCACTAATTATTTAGGTGCAAATGTAGTGCAAAATTTTTAATCAGGATTTACACCATTGCCTCAGGGCGTTTCTAAAACAAGTACCTACCGCAAAGATTTGGCATGCAAAGTCGTAATTCGATTAGTACACCTATAAACTCGAATTTCGACTTGAGTATGTTAAGGTGTTCAAATCCTGTTAAGGAGTTAGTTAAGAAATTTTGACGAATTACCGAAGTATTTTATATGCAATAGCTCTACCAGATGTGTGTAATAGCAATTTTGAATCGATTTCAGGACAAAGCGAATCTGTTTAAATGTGTCAATCTTTAAAAATTTATTTCCTAACGGATATAAAGCATATGACGGTGGAAGATTATTATGGTTTTTCGAAGGACCAATTGAAAATACCATAATTAATTAAAAATAGGATAGGCTGCTCTGCTAATATTTGTTATGTTTTACAAAAGTAACCACTTAACACAAGTAAGCAGTACTAGAACTAAAATTGATTTTTTTTAAACTAAGTTATGAAACGGTCTATGCAACTAGATATATGTACCATGTAAGCTAAAAAATGCACACCGACAGTAGGTACCGTTTAAACAGATGAATAAACACTAGCGCTATATACCAATTATGCAGATATAAACAAACGATACGCAAAGAATAATAGAACAACGCAAAACGTGTTTGTTACTTATCGACTATGATTTGAGAGTAAATGTCTGACTAAAGTACTTCAAGTCACTTTAAATGCACAATTTATGAGAGAAAGTCCTCTTGAATTACTTATTTTTAATTGTCGTTAGTCCAAAATAGGAAATAGTGCAGTTGTGTGGCAATTACTGCACCCTGCACGTTACTTGGCTACTCAGAGAGAGAAACACTTTTTTTGCAATAAGATCACGTTTATTGCAAACTACGAGAAACTAATTTGCACACTTTCGATAATGCACAGATAACAGAAATACATTTAATCTAGTGCGCAAGACCGCGATTAAGCCCGAACGAACACCAAACGATTACTTCATCGAACCCACAGCTAACTCGCTAACCTACAAATACAGATACATTTCGATCGATATTTTTTGTCCGGGAGGCAGCAAAGCTTCACCTATGAAATCCGAACTTGAACTCTCTTTAATCCCGGTGAACGAACGCATTTATGCTTTTTCGTCCGCTCCCTAGGGGGATATCAGCCAATCATATCGAGCGATCCGTACCATTAATCGTTCGCGACGCTGCACAGCCAATGGGGAAATCAGCAAACGCATTCCGACGTCCCCGTTATCTAAGATAATAAAACCGTGGTCTGAGCTATTTTATTACGACGGCTTACTTTAAACATGGAGACAGGGGCTTTATTGGGATGTTTACTGTTTGAAATCATTTAGAAATGCGTTTATTATTCTCTTCTTACGTTGGGGTTCCCCAACAAAATTAGAGAAACACTAGATTTAAAGTTGATTTTTTGCAATGTAACTGACATCCAGCTTTATGATAGAACATTTACGTTAACTTAACAGAATCGTTATGTTAGGCTAATAGGGTTGTTGTAACGTAGGGTATATGTAAACGTTCTATCATAAGGCCGATTCTCTGCTGATACGTCGATTCGGATTGGGGCAGAGATATTACAATCGGGAACTTAACAATGGGTTAAATCTTTAAATTGTTTAGTTGTAGAATTTTGTTTTCAAGTAGAAAGCAGCAAACTGTCTCAATATTTTCGTCTGAATCCGAATACTTTGCATTGACTCATGCAGTTGAGTAGGCATGTTCGCATGTTGGTTCTTCAGCAAATGTACTAATATGTGAGAACAATTATTCGGCAACTAACATTGCAAATAATCGTATACTTAAACATTTAAACACTAATTTATATTTTGGAAGTATTTTAGTTAAGGAAAAAAGTGATGATGATCTGGTAAAAGTTTTCCAAATAAGTTCAGAAAATCTGTTGGTTGATGACTTTACGAAACCGATACCAGGAGAAACTTTGTAGAAAGTGTAGGAATGTTAAGATGTCAGAAAGTTTCTTTGAAAGTGCTTCATTATTTTCATGGAAGGGAGGTATTAGAAGCAAGAAATTGATTGCGAGTTGCACAACCCCAGCCATAATTATGAAAAAAGGGAATAATTGTCATTAATGTTTATGTTTTTGTTTACTATTTTTTAATCGCTTAATATAATAATTAAACACTTAGAAATCCCAAAAGAGACTTTTATTCAACAACTATCGACCCAAACCCAAAACCGGGTAACTACTAGTTACAGTTACTAGTTAAATTGCGAGTAATAGAGCTGAGGCTTAGTTAGGCTTATGTCACCCCACTTATCTAATCAGAAGACGCGTGCTAATCCGATTGAGCCTCACAGCAATTTATTTTATTGAGATGATAGTTATAACAAGATCGTTGACGTAACTATTTTACCAGAACCTCAAGAACGCGTAGCCCAACAAATCAACAGTTTCTGAAGTCGGTGAAACGCGCAAAAGGGAATTTATTGATAGGTAGCTACCGACTAATTTATGGGCATGTCCAGCTACGTGTTTCATATATAAAGAAAATTCAGATTTATAATCGGCAGATTGGAGAAATAACGAACCAAGCGGAACGTAAAGATATTTCGATACGAGCAGCTACTAGTTTCACTCAATGAAAAAAGTCTTGTGTAGTTGTTAATAATTAAAAGTTATTCCCAATGGGAATTTAATCCTCGGGTAGGACAATAAAGCGAACGATATATCAGTTTTATTGTTGTCTTTAACATAAGTATGTTAATGGTTCCCACTGACTGAGCCAGGAGTCGTAAATTGACAACGTGAAGTTAGGGGTACTGTGAGCATTTGGATGCTGCTCTGTTAAAACTTGAACTTATCTTTAGCCTAAAAAGTGAAACTTAAGACAACGCTTGCTCAACAATGTTTGAGCCTTTTTACGAAACCAGAGAAAAAATAATTTATAATTGTAATGTATAAAGATAAGTTTGTAACGACGATAATCCCCTATTAATAGTAATGTCTCATGCGTTAGTAGGTATTGGCACTATGCAGAGATGTAAAAGAATGAAGAACGAAGTGCTTGTGTAAAGAATTATCGGCAACGTGCTCCAGTATATTTCCCCATGAATGGCCGGTCATAAATTTATTTAAATAAAAGTCCCTGCATTATTAGCAGTTTGATTTACTGAACGTTTATTATTTTGCGCAACGCTTAAAATTCATTCTCCGACTTTGAGCTGGATCACACTTATCACTCCGGGCGGGCACTAGTAACGACTTCCACAATCGCAGTTGACACTAATAACAATATAGATACGCAAAATTGCCTATTTATGGGTGCGATTACAAATATTTTCCACTCAAAATTTTCACGCTGGAACAGGATTTGTCTCTAATACCTGAACTTACACGTCCGATGACAGAATAAATCGTTTTTATGGTACCGTTAGTATTGCTCGCACAGCTTCGGAAGATAAGATTTTAATTCTCTAATTTAGATTCGGAATTACAGGCGTTTAAATTTTGGGCTGTCTTGACCATATGGTCGGTCCTAAATAAATGACCTGTTGGGCTCGTGGCGGTTTCGAGGCGTTTTGTTTATTTCTCGTAATGTGATGGTTAGTTATTAGAAGGTTGATTCAACTAATGACTATGATGATTGACAGCTAATGGTGCCGGCTAGCGTGGCGGAAGATTATTCTAGAAAAGCGTCGTAATTAAAAATTAGTATTCTATACAGAGAAAGGTGATAATCAAGGAAACCTATCTACAAATTAGGCGACAAATTAAAAATTAGAGATCTTTTTTTTATCTTTAGATTTTTACAAGTTTCTTAGACCTAAAGCCTGTTCAGGATGTTATTTGTTATCCTTTCTTCCCACAGTTGCTGGTGACAAGGGCATCATAGTCCTCCGACATTCTTTTGAAGTTGATCATATCCTGCACAAGATGGTTCGTTCCATGTAGGATTATTGATTCTTTTCTCTCCAATCTGTCAGATTGGCCGAATCCGGTTCTGGGTAAGCTTTCAAGGAAACGTCAGAAGATTTCTAAGACACAAATATTAAACCTATATTCTTGATTTCTTGTACATAAACATGAATTTCCTTAAATTCCTTAAATATGATACAGCATATGTGATGTCTAGTCCTGTGCAAGTACTTAAGTACAAAAGCCCTCCGATCATTTGCCTGAATGGAACATTAGCTATCTGACTGTCCTTAAATTAAAATCTTTTTTCCATTGGTGTAGATTTGGGTGTACATTGGTAGGTGTCAACGTGGGTTAAAAGTTTCTATATATTTGGGTCGTTCTATCTTCATGCTCCCTTCTAATCTCGTAATTTCCATGGCTAGGAAATAATTTGGTTAACCCAATTCTTTTATCTTAAATGAATGTTTCAGTCTCAAAATCAATGAAATGAACTTATCTACTTTTCCACGAATCAAAATGTCATCAAAAACATAAAGTAAAAGATAAACTTTGTCTCCACATATAGACATGAATCGCATTTAGAGTTTGGCAGATTATTCTGGTCTGAAAATTGATGAAACATATCATGCCATACCTTTCGTGATTCCTTTAAACCAAACAAGGTCTAATCTAAAGTGTTTTCCGGGCTTTGAAGCCGTGGTCTAATGGAATTTCTTCCTGACCTTTCGTTTACTACTGCGGCAAAAATTATCAAAGGCGATGAGGCAATAGGAAAAGTGATCTCCCGTACTTCCCTAAGTTGACTAATTCGACTGTGCGCCACTATGAGTGACTAGAGACGACCAGACCAGTCTGTAACAGAAATTTTAGCCACCTGTCTCCCTTCCTGAGTGGTGGCCATTTCTGGGTCCTGTTTAGAAGTACCTCGGCGACTGGGGCTCTTCAGGCGCAGTTTGGTCTGTGTGCCTTGTTTGAGGAAGTTTTCCATCCTTATTTTGCCCATTTCGTCTAATTTCCATCCTTCCAATTGTTTTTTGTTGTACGTTTCTTCTTGTTTGGAGTAGCTGAATTGGTTTATTATGTAAAAATGGCCGGTTAGGCTGCCTATCAGCGACGTGCCAGTTGCTAATTTTGTTACATATTCTGCTTGACGAGGCTGTGATATCTATTAATGCCGTTTGCCTTAGAAAAGGTGGGTATGTCCAGTATTTATGGCTGTTGTATTATTTGAGATTAGTAGTTCTTCTAATAGCGCTCCTCTAGGGTTCTGAAATACCTGGAAAACACAAGAACAACGAGTACACACAAACGGAGAACTGAACACAAATACAGGTACTTCTACAAATAACGATCCCTTTAATTGGACGACAACTAGAAACAACAAGAAGGCGGGCACAGTTATAATAAAAGGAGTAAACTCAGAAGCGACGTACTCCCAAATAACGTCAAAAATGAGAAAAACACAACCAAATCCAAGACATAGCAGTAAGAGTGCATAATATCCGACACGATAACAAAGGATAGGTCAAATATCAAGCAACGCATGAAGAGAAGACATTCCTAGAAGAAGTAAAAAAAAACATAGACAAAGATATGTACACAGTAATAGCCAACACTACAAAACAGTATCTAAACTGTTTTTCGGGCTATAATGCCGTGGTCCAATGGAATTGCTTCCCGACGTTTCGTCTACTACTGCGGCAGACATTATCAAAGGCGATGAGGCAGTAGGCGAAGTCATCGTCGGAAGCAAGGGAGATCACTTCGCCCACTGCCTCATCGCCTTTGATAATGTCTGCCGCAGTAGTAGACGAAACGTCGGGAAGCAATTCCATTGGACCACGGCTTTATAGCCCGAAAAATACTTTAGATAGTATTATGACCGGCCGTGAAAGCCTTCACAGTCTGATACTACAAAACAGTGTTTATAAAAGATATCAATAGCACAACTGCATAACAAGAAGTAGAAGACGCTATTACCGATGCACTAAAATTCACCCCTGAGGAAAACTGCGAAATTAAAATACAACTAGCTATAAAACCTAACAAGAATATACTTCTGTATGCTTTTGCAAAATTACCAATTGAAAAAGCCAACACACTAATCTATATGAGAAAAATACGAATAGGATGGAGTAATTGTAAAGTAGAGGAAACAAACAAGCCAGTAATATGCTTAAACTGTTATAGATTTGGACACACCCTTAACTGCAGAAACGACCGCAGAGAACGAAGCTGCCTAAACTGTAGACCCAGCATGAAATTTTTGCAGCAAAAAAACTGCAAAGAACAACCGAAATGTCTCAACTACACTGACAATAATAACCACAAAACATACAGTTACGAATTTCCGCGCTATAAGAAGCTAAAATGTTCGAAGAACATAAAACCAAAAAAATAAAATTTTTACAGATAAACATAGACAGAGACTATAGCGCCTTAGACTTACTTAGGAAGGTTACATACGAATACGACATAGACATAATACTAGGACAAGAACCAACACATCGGAAAATGGAAAACTTCATATATGACCTAAACAACGACTGCTTCATATGGGCTTCCAAACAACTAAAGCTGATGAAAATAACCCAACATCACGGATTTGTAGCTGATGAACTCGACACAGTCATTGCCACCACCACATGCTACTTCTCTCCAAAAAAAAATCCTTCGAGCCTTTGAAAACTTTTTGAGCCAAATAGACACCTTTATAAAAAATTGCAGCAAGGATATTCTAATCCTTCCAATCCTAACTAATTTATTCTTTACTAATGTACCACGGAGCATTCACCACGACACGGAGGTAAATGTTTTCAACAGCTTCTACCCTTGAGAAGTGGGTCTCTGCCGCGCACCCCTATGAGGCCGATCCATACATTAAAATCTTCCCCTTCACAGGCAGATGGCTTCTTCGGTCTTAGCTTTGGCAGCGGCGACCCTGACATGTTGGCCCCAAGTCAGCCCTTTATCCAAGGTTACCCCCAGATAAATAGCCGAGTCTTGCCATGGCACTTCGATGAAATCGATCACAAGTTCAGGATTGCCTGGCACTTGGTTGGATTAATCATAATCCTTCAAGGTATCAGCCACTCCTGGAGTTCGCCTAATACCGACCCTTGGGGAAGACCTGCCTCTACCACTCTGGGCGCCGACCGGTCGCCTTACAACCACTGTCGGACCTGTGAGGTAACTGTCGACAAGTCACTCAACTTGTAGATCAGGCATTCGTGCCAGAACCTATCGAACGAACGCTCGATGCCCAGCAGGACTAATCCAGAGGTCAGTCTGGAGTTCCTGCCTTCCGCGACGTCATCCATGGTTTTCAGGACCTGCAATTCTGCCCAATGCAGCCCCCGAAAACCATATTGTTTGACGGGCACGACATACTGAACAACACTATCATAGCCTTCCCTTTTATATTGATAAAATTTCTCAGGAACCATTACTTTGCTTGGCTCTGCTTGATCGCTGTGATCTTTGAGAGTGAATTGAGTCAAAATTACATGTAAAATTCCTCAAACTTTTGCAGTTTTACATAAACCTGTCCTAGGTCCGTTGCCATGGTGATTGGAAACATTGCTTGTGCCTCCAAGTTTAAGTTCTTCTTTTGATTGGGGTAGCGGAATTCTCACTGCTAGTAAATTGCCTTAGTCATCACATTTTATTTGGATTATCTACTGTTCGTGGTTGCGACCATCGCTGTCCTTCATATCTTAAATTTCGAACACTACCTAGTTACCTAGTTGGCAGAGAGTTACGTTTGGAATATCGTTGAAATAGACCAAAAACACCTCTGCTTTTAAAGCAAAAGTGTTCTTATCTATGCGCCATTGGTCAAAAGCAAAAAGGTTTTTTTAATTGCGAATTCTTGACTTTGCAGGAATGAATGCATTACTTGCATCATTACAGCGGCCTGCAATATCTCTGTAGAAACGTCATTATTTGGACTCAATTAATATTCATAACATTAAAAATTTGATATTTATCTCAGATGAGGAGATTTGTCTAACTGTCAAAATTACCCAATTATATATTATGAAAGTAATCGACGTGTAGCAGTTCCGACAACTTTTTTTATTTTTATTTTTTTTTATATGCTCGTAATCGTAGAAAATAGCTATTTATGTAACCAGTTACGAAAAGTCCGATTTTGTGTAGCGAATGAATGTTTTTTGAGTTTGAATGAGGTACACAAAAAAAACTTTTTCTAATTTTGACATATAAAGTGACACTTTTCAATACTGATGACAGTGACGTATCGTCCTACTTTTCGTAACTAGTTACGAAAAGAAAAATCTTTCGTAACTGGTGATGATAAGTTGGTGTCACCACCAGTTGCAGGTTTCAGTTGTGGCACACCGTTGCTACAGTTTTACGGTATTAAGTAGATACAAAGTGGTTTAAAAGTAAATATTGAAGTTTAATAATAATAACTCTCTCTCTAAGTAGGTATTTGTAGTCAAAATTAGAAAAAATCTTGAATGAAACACGTGACGAAAAGCCTTTTTTGTGTATCTCACTCAAATTGCGGGAACTCGCTGCGCTCGTCCCGCAAACATTCATTCGTTACACAAAATCGGACTTTTCGTAACTGGTTACATAAATAGCTATTTCGTAACTAGTTTCATACAATATTTTTTCTAATTTTGACTACAAATACCTACTTAGAGAGAGAGTTGTTATTATTATTAAATTTCAATATTTACTTTTAAACCACTTTGTATCTACTTAATACCGTAAAACTGTAGCAACGGTGTGCCACAACCGAAACCTGCAACTGGTGGTGACACGAACGTTTCATCACTAGTTACGAAAGATTTAGCTAGTTACGAAAAGTAGGACGTTACGTCACTGTCATCAGTATTGAAAAGTGCCACTTTATATGTCAAAATTTGAAAAAATCATGTACACAACTCTCAAGAAAGTTTCTTAACATACACGCGTCATTGTCGTTATTGTCAAATTTTACGCTCGCGTATTACAAGTTACTTTCTTATGAAAACAACTATAACAACTAATACTGCACCTAGTTGTGGAACAAACGGGCATTTGGATTACAGCAATAATGCGATAGGTCTACTGTATATGTAACTAAAATTGTGCGGAAAAGTGCACTTTACTTTTATAGTAAATGAATGAAATAAACTGTCATGTGCATGGATGATATGTGGGGGAGGTAAGTTTAAATTTCTATAACAACAGATGCAATATTGCTCTTTTACCAAATAAGAATTGTTATTAATGCTTAATTATTCTTCCCTCAAAATGGATATAAATCAATGAATCACATCGATTTTTTAAAGCTGAAATATGTAGTTCGATATGTCTACGGAAGAGCTCAGAAGTTAATTTAGTATGACCGCTCTCTTCGACCCTTATAAATATTAATTAGATAAATCCATTGTATCGGCGTGTAAAGGGTGTTACGTTTTGGGCTAACATGACAAGTCATTGACCATAAATAATAACGTTTTGACAGCGATTTCCACTCGCGGTCACAATAAGTTTTGAATTACATTAGAAGCGATTTTTTACCATGTGACTTAGCTTCAAGAATAACTAAAATGCGTACAGATGCAAGGTAATTACTCTTTTTTTTTTCTTACTCGGTATACGATTTATTTCCTAGAAATGGAGTCGCGTTTGCGACATTATATACAGCTTTACACCCTGTAAAATTTGCATTCGCGTCGCGTAGGCGCTTGTTACAAGGTGTTAAAAACAATTTATGGTTCCGATAATGGAATAAATTTTTTGATAAACGGCTTTTTCGCCTAATTGTAAATAATACTTTTAATAATGCGAATTTATTTGCGCGAGACGGCGACGCACATCGGACCTTGTTCCACCCACCGCACGAATTAAAACAAAGAGCAAAGTGTAAATTATAATGACGAGATAGCCGTTAAGCCCTTATTTATTCCGCTTAAACGAAACAAGAGGTTCAGTTAAGGACAACGTATGGATGGCTTAACAAGGTGGATTTGTAAGGTCGGGAAAGAAATTTTCATCCTTAGTGGTCAATCAACACCGATTTTGGTAAGTGAAGAAAGCAATGGGCAATAAGATAGATTTGGGTTTATTAGCAAAGTCTTATGGATCCCTATAAACTGTCATTATTAAAAAAAACGATGCTAAAATTGTAAAAAAAATTACTGAAACAATACAAAAAGGCATGAAATAAGCAGATATATACCACAAACTTCAAATCATAAGAGTTAGATCGCTGATCTATTCCCCGAAACAATAATAGATCATCACCAATAATAATCTCAGCCCCGATATATCAAATACGAACCGTCCGATACCATTACAAATAATCATATGTACCTGAGCAACAAATCAGTACCCTAATCATAAGTTCGCGCCGAGTACTGCCCGGTATAATGCCAGACTGAAGTGTTAATGACTCGTCATTACCGCCAATCGAAGATCTGTGTCTTCCGCTATTATCGGCCATCGTGAAGACGGTAACTGTTATAAAGTGATCTTGTGGGGTCCTCGTCTGTGTGTGTGTTTCGTTCGGTTCGGTTATACGACAGGCAAAAAAAAATTAAAAGTGCATAGGATTCCAGTAGCCGAGTGCTTTGGCAATATATTGCTGCCGTGTATAATTTTCACTTAAATTTCGATGAAAACAGTCAAAACTTCTAATAAATTTGTTTTTAGAGGACGGCAGTGCGACCAGACACTGAAACACTTGTCTAATAACATACCTGTTTTATGTACGGATTTTGACAATGCCTTTACAGGAAAAAAGAACAGACAGGAAACGTAAAAGTATAGGTTAATCCTTATGAGTTGCCTTAGGTTTTTTCTTTACTCCTCCTCAATTTACTTTTTTTTCTTACAGGTTGTTTAGTTCGCTCATTTTTGAATACTAACAAATATATGTCAAATTAATACTTAGTTAGTAAATATCCATTATCAGAGGCTCTAACGGAACAAGCATTACGTGGTACCCGGACCGGTATAGCTCGGGCCGATCCCCAACGGGGGCCCACGTGAACGAAGACGCGGTGTCCACAATCCGCGTTGGTGTCACCATCTGCTGCCCTTTTGTCATAATACCGGACAATTATTATTATTATGCATTCTTAGTCGAGCATGCATTTACTTTAAAAATTTGCAAATAAAGGAGTCACTTCTTCGGCGCCCTATAAACCGATTTGGTCAGTTTTTTGTTTGCTTCCCACGTTACCTTTTCTGCGTACTAATCCAATCGACCACTTTTAGCGGTAATTGCCTGGATAAATAAGTGACCAAAGGCATAGTTACCACGTCAATTTTCGCTCAATTTGCCATTGAAAGGCGATAATATAGATTTGAACGAAATACTGGCCACTAAGTTGACCATATGTGTTCGCATGGGTGAGGCTCCGGAATTAATTTATTGTAAAATCACACCGTATAGTTTATTGCTCGAGATACGGCAGCTTCGGGCTTGGTTTCAGGACCGGCTTCGATTGAGATATTGCTGGATTATTTGGTGGTATAATTAGTTTAAATATATGGAAATTATTATGGTTTTCAAACAATTATAATTTTAATGAAATGACATCAGATAGCCACGTCGTACCTCTCCAACAAGAAGAGCCAATACCTATAATTACAAGTATTGTATTAAATGTGAGTGACTTGTAAGGTCCTCCACCGCGACCTGCGGTCTTTTGTGGATCACTCGAAGTGTTGCCAGCAAGGTTCGCCCCTGCTAACTCCACTAATTGTCACCCATTATGCCCAGACCCTCAACGAATCTGTTGAATCTCTCGGTCGACACTGCATTCAACTTGAGGCTCAATGATCGTGTTTACGAACAGTGAGTATCTCGATCTGACAATAGCAGGGCGGTCACATAGGACGTCCTCAACTGTCTCGCCGTCCTCCAAGCACAGCCGACCCTCCGTCTCTTCGGACAGTCCGAGTCTGTGCATGTGAAATCTTAGATGACCATGTCCTGTGTATAGTGCAGTGGCCATCCTGATTTGTCTCCTATTTAGCCTGAGGAATGTTTGGGCTTTTGACCTCCTTGTTCTCGTGATAAATTTTTTGTAGTGTGATAGTCCGGGTAAGTTCTTCCACCAGTTCTGGGACCTGGCATTGCTCCATTTCTGGAGTTCAACCAGAGTAGCTAGAGAGTCGGCCATCTCATTACCTTCGTGATGACGATGGGATCCATACCAATGTGGCGCTGTTCTTCTGCGATAGGGTGTACAGAGTCCTGTGGCAGTTCCAAACAGTTTTGGAACTGCAGCGCAAAGACATAAGTGCTAGAAGCACTGCCCGACTATCCGAGCAGATCTTTATTAATCTATTGTCTCCCTCCTCTAATAGGTGTCGGGCACACAATTCAATGACATGTATCTCTGCCTGAAACACTGTGCTGAATCGGTCCAGGCTCTCTGCTATGGAGAAACTATCCGATCTCCCGTAAACGGAGATCGGATGGCATCTCCAGAACCAGACCCTTTGTCGGTTTTGGATCCATCCGTGTACCACGTACTTCCTGCCAGTTGCTGATCTTCGCCTATTTCGTCCTAGTTTGACCGTTAGAGAACCCTGACAACGTGTCTAATATACATTTTGATGCCATTAGGTCGAAGACCATGTTCAGTAGGTTGAAAGTGGAAGCCATCAGCCAATCAGATGCTGAAGAAAACCGGGAGCATCTAGGTAATTCTGGATTTACTTAAATCACTTTTGGTAGGCTGATTAAGTTCGCAAGAAACTCAAGAAAAAATTTGTAAATAATCTTTGTCAGAAGGGACATTTTAGGAAAATATCCTGTATTCGGTAAGATGACCAAATACTATAGAAAATTAGTAACTACTTTGTAATTCTGAAATTAGAAAGGTGTTGGATCGCAGGTGTAGGACAAATAGCCACTTCACTTTTTAGAAATCGCCAACGTTTCGACCTTTGTTATTAGGTCTTCCTCAGGGCTACAATAACAACATACGTATGACAAAAAACAATAGACACAATAAATTTTAATTATACAGGAAAAGTAACAGGAGAATCTTATTCCACAATAGTTATTTTTTGTTTGACGGAAGGTTTTACGAACAGCTCGACGGTTCCGCCATGGGAAACCCGGCTAGCCCTGTCTTGGCTAATTTGGTGATGGAAGACTTGATTGAGCGTGTAATGGCGGCCATTCCGTTTCCGATACCGTTCATTAAATTGTATGTTGACAATACCATTTTGGCGTGTCCTAAAGATGTTCTCTATGAGCTCTTAAATTATTTTAATGATTACCACCCGAAAATACAGTTTACTATGGAAACGGAGGTTAACGCCAGGTTGCCATTTTTGGACACCTTGGTCATCAGGCAAGGGAACTTGCGCCTCAATCTCGCGTTTTACGTTCCCATGATTTTACTTAGTGCCGATTCCCATATGTGAAGAGATTATCAGAAAGAATTCAATACAGACTATCACGTGTTAATCCTAGTATTAAACTGGCATATTATAACACTAGAATTTTGAGCCAAATTTATTCGAGGTTGAAGCATCCTGTCCCCACTTCTCTTTCATCTGAATTAAATTATAGAATACCTTGTGGAACATGTGATAAGTGCTATGTGGGGATGACTCGGCAGTACCTCAGGAACAGAATTTACCAGCACGAATATGACTGTCGTGAGATCAATTGGGGAAAGAAGAAGAAGACTGCCTTGGCACAGCACCATTTTACTTTGGATCATAATTTTTATTTTCAGAACACCGCCATACTTGACCGAGAGAATAATTATCATAGGCGAGTTATCAGTGAAATGATACACATCCATATTAACAGTACTGTTAATGATAGGACTGACACCCAGAATTTAAGTGTCCTATATTGCAATCTTTTAGAATATATTAAAAATACACAGTCAAGATAAACGTCTTCTTCTTTCTTCTTCTTTGTGGTCCGCATCTGGCTTAGCATAGATAATGTGCGAAATGTGAATGGGGAAAAAATAAATAAAAAATTGGGCAAAACATTGCACTTCGTATAGGTCGAATTTCGCTTTATCGTTTTGGACTCCTGGTTTTATTTCTCTGTTTTGTTTCGTTGGCCCGTGTATTTGTTGCTTGGCTTACGTGCACCATCTGGATTTTAACGACAATTTTGGTTCTATGTACTGCCATGACGGTCTGTATATACTTTGGTGACATTCTTCACTGACTGAAAAAGGTAAGGTGTATTCCCTCCTGTGGCAGAATACACTCTAATATGTAACTGCCTTTACTCGTACATTGCGGTTATTGCATTCAATTACTGAGTGATGCATGGCCATCAAGTTAAAAGTTCATTCGTTTTTTGTTTTTTTTTGTTGTTTTGTTAATAATTTATAATTAATTACCACCTCAGGTAGCGTTTCCTTTTTTGTCGGTTGCCTGTGGAAATTGTCCATGTCATTTTTATTTTTATTGCTAATCATACTTATTCATTTATTTTTGTATTATAAGGCACAGTTCATTTTTGTAATTAGCGTCTTTAAGTTGTAAGTTGTTGGTGAAGTTAGCAGGATTGGGACAAGTAATGCACCTCTTCTTTATTCAAAAATGGCCGACGTACCATCTTATGCAGCGGACGTGTAGTTTGTCGAGCCTAAGATGCCAGGGTCACCGATCAATCGAATGGAGTTTGCTGTTTTAACCATCATGAATAGATTTTTAACTGACTACCCTCTCTAAGTGAGAATAGCATTGAAGAAAACTAAATAATTAGTCGAAACGTCGGTAATTTTCGAATAAAGAAGAGGTGCATTACTTGTCCCAATCCTGCTAACTTCACCAACAATAAGGCACAGTTTTGATGGAGGAAAAAAATATGTATAAGATGCACCAATTGAGTGATGCTTTTCTCCTGTTAATTTTCCTGTATATTTAGAGTTCATTGTGCCTATTGTTTTTTTGTCATACGTATGTTGTTATTGTAGCCCTAGGGAAGACCTAAAAGAAATGTTGGCGATTTCGAGAAAGTGAAGTGGCTATTTGTCCTACACCTGCGATCCAACACCTTTCTAATTATTGATAGAACGCAAAGCGCAATATGATTCTGAAATTACTTATATCTCTTCAGAGTGAAGTCTTTTAAGGAAACTGTAGAGCAAATTCCTGCAGTTGGTAAGAGCTGAAGACAACCAGGAACAACTTGACTCTCTTAAATTGGCGTTGTCTAAAGGTTTCTTAGGAAAATTCAAGAGTAAACTGTTGCGTTTCATGAATTGAAAAACCAGGAACAACTGAGTCTGCATTTTCTTGAAATAATATTTGAATGGTGTCTTATAGGAAAATTCTAAACTAATCTTTTGTGTTTGGGAGCTGATCAAGTGCTGAAGAAGACCACGACTATCAAGGTAATTCTGGATGTACTTAAAAAATTACTTTTGCTAGGCTGAATAAGTTCGTAAGAAAATGAAAAACAAAGTCGTAAAAAATATTAGTCAGGAGGGACATTTTGGAGAAATTCCAGAATAATATCCCCTATTTGGTAAGCTGAACAAATACTGTAGAAAATTAGTAACTACTTCGTAATTCTGAATTTACTTATATCAGTTCCGAGTGAAGTCTTTTAAGGAAACTGTAGAGCAAATTCCTGCACTTGGTAAGAGCTGAAGGCAACCATGAACAACTCGAATCTCTTAAATTGGTGTTGACTAAAGGTTTCTTAGGAAAATTCAACAGTAAACCCTTGCCTTACGTGAACTGAAAAACCAGGAACAACTGAAGCTTGATTTTCTTGAATTACTTGAATCTTGAATGAGTGGTGCCTTTGGAAGAATTGGGACAATTCTAGACCAAAGTTTGGTATGTGGGAGCGGATCCAGTGCTGAAGAAAACCAGGAGTAGCTAGGTAAATCTGGATATACTTAAATTTCTTTTGATACGCCGATAAAGTTCGTAAGAAAATCAAGAACAAATTCGTAAATAATCTTTATCAGAAGGGACATTTTAGGAAAATTCCAGAATAATATCCTGTGTTTGGTAAGCTGACCAAATACTGTCGAAAATTAGTGACTACTTTGCAATTCTGAATTTACTTATATCACTTCAGAGTTAGTTCACGTTCAGAGTTTTAAGGAAACTGTAGAGCAAATTCCTGCACTTGGTAAGAGTTGAAGACAACCAAGAACAACTTGGCTCTCTTAAATTGGCGTTGACTAAAGGTTTCTTAGGAAAATTCAAGAATAAACTGTTGCGTTTCATGAACTGAAAAACCAGGAACAACTGAGTCTGCATTTTCTTGAATTAATATTTGAATGGTGTCTTTTAGGAAAATTTTAGACCAAACTTTTGTGTGTGGGAGCTGATCACGTGGGAGCTGATCAAACGCTGAAAAAATCCAGGAGTAGATAGGTAATTCTGGATTTACTTAAATTACTTTTGCTAAGCTGATTAAGTTCGTAAGAAAATCAAGAACAATTTCGTAAATAATATTCGTCAGAAGGGATATATTAGAAAAATCCCAGAATAATATCCCCTATTTGGTGAGCTGAAAAAATGCTGTAGAATATTAGTAACTACTTTGTAATTCTGAATTACTTATATCACTTCAGAGTGAAGTCTTTTAAGGAAACTGTTGAGCAAATTCCTGCACTTGGTAAGAGACGAATACAACCAGGAGCAACTCGACTGTCTTAAATTGCTGTTGACTAAGGTTTCTTAGGAAAATTCAAGAGTAAACTCTTGCGTTTCATGAACTGAAAAACCAGGAACAACTGAGCCTGCATTTTCTTGAATTAATATTTGAATGGTGTTTTTTAGGAAAATTTTAGACCAAACTTTTGTGTGTGGGAGCTGATCACGTGGGAGCTGATCAAACGCTGAAAAAATCCAGGAGTAGCTAGGTAATTCTGGATTTACTTAAATTACTTTTGCTAAGCTGATTAAGTTCGTAAGAAAATCAAGAACAATTTCGTAAAAAATCTTCGTCAGGAGGGATATTTTAGAAAAATTCCAGAATAATATCCCCTATTTGGTAAGCTGACCAAATGCTGTAGAAAACTAGTAGCTACTTTGCAATTCTGAATTTACTTATATCACTTCAGAGTGAAGTCTTTTAAGGAAACTGTAGAGCAAATTCCTGCAGTTGGTAAGAGCTGAAGACAACCAGGAACAACTTGACTCTCTTAAATTGGCGTTGTCTAAAGGTTTCTTAGGAAAATTCAAGAGTAAACTGTTGCGTTTCATGAACTGAAAAACCAGAAACAACTGAGTCTGCATTTTCTTGAAATAATATTTGAATGGTGTCTTTTAGGAAAATTCTAGACTAAACTTTTGTGTTTGGGAGCTGATCAAGTGCAAGCTGTTTCATTCAATTCATAAATAATCTTTGTCAGGAGGGACATTTTAGGAAAATTCCTAAAAAATAATATTCTGTATTTGGTAACCCGACCAAATATTGTAGAAAATTAGTAACTACTTTGTAATTCTGAAATTACTTATATCACTTCAGAGTGAAGTCTTTTAAGGAAACTGTAGAGCAAATTCCTGCACTTGGTAAGAGCTGACTCGACTTTTTTGAATTGGTGTTGACTAAAGGTTTCTTAGGAAAATTCGTGTTTCGTGAACTAAAATACCAGGAACAACTGTGTGTACATTGTCTTGAGTTACTTTTGAATGGTGTCTTAGTAAAATTCTAGACCAAATTCTTCTATGTGAGAGCTGATCAAGTGCTGAAGAAAACTAGGAGCGACTAGCTAATTCTGTATTTTCAGAATATTATCCTGTATTAGGTAAGCTAACCAAATTCTGTAAAAAACAGGAACAACTGCGTCTTCATTTTCTTGAATTACTTTTAAATGGTGTCTTTTAGGACAATTATAGACCAAATTCTTATATGTGAGAGCTGATAAAGTGCCGAAGAAATCCAGGACTAACTAAGTAATTCTGAATGTACTTAAATTACTTTTGGTAGACTGAATAAAAATTAAAAAAAAAATAAATAGAAATTTTATTTAGCACTTGGTTAATAAGTTTACAAAACCATACTAAAACTATCTTAAGTTAACTAAGTACGAAATAGTTTGTGTCTTGAATAATCCTAAATTTGTTACATTTTTTATATGGTCAGGCAAGGCATTTTACATATTTAGCCTTTCATAAAAGAAGGTTTTGTGCAATGATGTATATCTCACCGCCCATATATTATAATTGTCTTTATTTCGCATATTATAATCATGGCAATTATACCTTTTTTCAATAAGGCTATGTGAATATTATGGCATAAGTTTATGTTCTATTTTATATATTAATATCAAATTAGAATGTTTTATTATTTCATCTACTGACAGCCATTTCAATATAGATAACATATCCCTAATTCGAGTATATTTATTACAATTTAATAAAATTCTCATTGCTTTATTTTGCTGAACTTGAAGCCGGTCCAAATTTTCTTGGGTGCATGAAACCAAAAATGAAGAACAATAATTAAAATGTTTGAATATTGATTGAATGATTACGTAAAAAAAATAAATATATATTTTTTTCTGCTAATTCTATTAATTGTAACTCTATATAGCGGAAGTGCAAGTTCTGTTTCGTCGGTTTCTGAGTTTCCGGCTTTCGATTACAGACTCAGTGGCATCCCTAACATTTGGTGAGTATTTTATTCCCCTTTGATTTATTATTAGAAATAATACACTCCCGGTTCTCTGATACTACCCTATCGTTTTTTTCTCTATTTAATATGTCTCAATGCTCTAAGTCTTCTCGTAATAGCGAGATATGGGAAATGTAAATTCATTGAACCAGCGTGTAGACGAATTATAGCGTTCACTGCCTCCAAAAACATTATTTTCTGGAGTTCAGACACAAATCCAAATTGTTTGGCAACAACCTTTCAATTCTCTTCTACCTCGAGTTCCAGACGATTCCAAGAAGACCGAAAAATCCAAGTTGTTTCAAGGTGTCAGAAAACGCAACACTGGGCGTCGTTCTCATTGCCCTCGTGATGCAGAGACATATTTGTCTTTGCAGAGAGGACAGTTTAGTTTTGATGGAGTTCTATCTGTTCTTTCGATACCAAACTATGGCCCCATACTCGATTACCGTCACGTATAACCACATAATTTGTTGGGGACCCATTCCCCATGATTTGCCTCACAGGTTGTTTCATGATCAAAGAGTGTCTCTCTGTCAAAGCAGTGCCCTCCTAAGGGTACGAATCACATGTGGGGTCCATGTGAGTGATTTGTCCAGAATGATTTCTAGAAATTTTACTTCGTTGGTAAACGGGATTATCGTCCCGAACAAAGGTGGCAATGTCAAGAAGTCCAGCCTCTCCCTTCGGGTAAATGACACTATCACTCTTTTCCTAGGGTTTATTGCTAGGTTTTCTTTTGAACTCCGCCCTGTGGACAACCTCCCGCAGTTGTGAATCTGACAGTGTCATCGATTAATGATGTAGTGATCAGTCCGGATTCTAACATGTTGCGAATCCAGTTGATTATTGTTGGTTCGATCCTTCTCGCTTTACTGGCGCTGAGGAGGGAGTCTGCAGGTGCATTATTAAAGGCCCCTACGATGTCTATGAAAATACCAACTGCGACACCCTTTGAATCCAGGGTGTCTTAGGTTTTCCCCTCCAGGTTGTAGAGTGCTTGTTCTGTTGATTTGTTAGCATGGTTTGCGTATTGTTCCGTATTATGGGGGTACGTTGTTAGCGCTTCCTCATGTATAGGTCTGGCAACTTTACCAAGCTTATCAGCAGGATCTCATCTTTGGTATGTAGACGACACTCACCTGGATCAACAGTTTGGAATAAAGTTCCGTGCAAGGCTCGCTCTAAAGATCTTGGTTACTAGAGGTGCGAGTTGATCCAGGCCCTATTGTATTAGTTCTGGAACACTCCATCCTCCCCAGGGGATATGTATGGTTGAAAAGCCATAATCGTGGATTTTAGCAGGGTTGGTCTGACCACTTTTTTGGAGAGCTCCCAATCTGCCCTGTTGGTTCGTTTAAATCGAACCAAGGGGCTTGTGTTAGCTTGCCAGTATCTCTAACGTTTCACTACCAGGGGAGGTGTAGGTTCCATCAGACCATTTTATCGATCCAAGCTTCTGACACGGCCCCCTGGAGACAATATTATTTAAAATATAATATATATTAAAATATAATTTAAACGGCCTCCTGTTGAAAGGTCTTCAATCTCGCCACAGAACCTTCTCCAAGACTCTCTTTTAGCAGCCCTGATCTGCTTGTTGTAGTTAGTTAGTGCCTGTATGTAAGTATCCCAGTCGCAGGTTATTTTTGCTTTATTAAAGAGTCGTCGGACGTTTTTCCTCTGACTTTCCAGGCGGTTATTCCACCGGGATATTTGTCTGTCGCCTTTTTTGTTGTTCTCGTTGGACATTTGTCTTCATAGGTCTGAAGAGCAGCTTTTGACAGCCGCTCGGCTGCCTGCTCTATGTTGATAGGACCGTCAAAAGAGATAGTGATCGTATTCAGTTGTGTCTGGAGGAACTCCCGATACGAAGCCCAGTTTCTGTTTTTAGGATCTTTAAAAGTGACCATATCTCTGATAGGTACCTGTTTTTAGGTTAAACGTTATATGTTTGTCATCGAAGCAAGATTGCTCCGGGGATAGTGTCCAGTTACAGATCTTATTTGAAATAAGGTTTGTGCTGATCGTGAGATCAAAAACTTCTTCTTTGTTAACAGTTACAAAAGTTGGGCTGTTGCTTGTGATGATAATTTTTAGGTCTACCTGTGTTAGGTAGTTAAGGAGTGACTCTCCCTTTATGTTAATGTTGCTGCTGCCCCAACACATCCTAGAATTAGCTGGGTATTGCTTCTTTTCGCGTAGTCGACAAAAGGAAGTTCTTCAGCTTCAGCATCTCCAGGGAGGTAGGCTCAGCAGATGATTACATCTGTCTTGTTGTTCGTGTGATGCGAGACATGTGCTGCTGCCTCTCTAGTGTAGAACTCTGTAAGTAAAAAGAATGGGAGACTTTCCTTATAAGAATAGCTGCTCTTGGTTTACCATCCCAATCGCAGGCGTTAATCTTACTCTTGGTGTCGCTTAAGCCGGATACTCGGCCCGTGTTAGAGGTCGATGGTTCCTGGATGAGGGCTATATCCACATCAGTTTCCGTGAACGTGTTCCCTAAAAGATACGTAGCTACTTTCTCATGTCTCAGCCATCCTTCTTTCCTCTCCACCTTGTCCCGATTTTCCTTTTTTTTTTTTGTTTAGTGCATTTGGGAATAGATTTCCCTTTGTACTGCGCCTGCCCAGGTGTATTGGGTTCGTGGCCATTCCCCAAAGCGTGTGTAGCAGCCAGGAGCTTGGTTGTTTGGCGGGTTTGGCCAGAGCTGTCAGTTCTATCCAACCGCTCCACCTGTGCATCAACGGAGGGTGACTTTTCCGGCCGCTCCGCTTTTTTGTCAGTGGAGGGTGATTTGCCAGAACCAGCTTTTTCCGCGTAACTCTTGCCCGTGGTTTGTCCGCCTTGCTTCGGTCTATGGTGGAATTGAATCCTTCCAAAACCGAAGAAAGGTCTGAATTCTATGCCTGCTAGGACTGCGAGTGATGCGTGTCGATGGCAAAGGTCTAGGTTTGTCCAGAACCCGCTTCCACGCGATGTAGGATCATCCACTCACTCTTACTAATACAAGTAATATTGTAGCTTAAATATCTTGTATTTAAACTGGAAGACAATAATTTTGGAATAAACAGTGCGCTACCGACGAATTGTCTTGGACTCTTGAAATTAAATTGTGGTTTTTAGTAGCTGATTAAAAAGGGAAAAAGTTACTTTAGTCTAACTTAAATATGACGAGATAAAGGTAAAACACATGCAAATTAAAAGGGATCTACCAATTCCTAAAAAGAACAGTTATCGTATCTGTGTTCACAGATTTCTCATCAGGTAGGCAGATCCACATAAAAGCTCCTCGTAAATGTTTCTCTTGTATAGCTAAGTGTACCTTTTTCACACTTTTCCATACACATTGGCAAGTGGTACTGTAAAGCCATACCTAGCAAGAAGAAGCTCTATATTTTTCAGAACGTAGGGCTTTGTGACCCAGTGTCAAAAAATCCCACTTCAGTCTTTTGGTCACCTTGATCTTTTACTATGAGTCGAAAAGTTTGTAGAAACATTTTGGAGTCTAACTGAATAATATCTGATCTTTTGTAAAACTGTCAAATTGGATTTATAGATAGACTGTAATTTGACAGGTGTTCACGATCCATTTTACAATTCTCAATTAAATCAAACCACTCATAGACTAACAAAATTATTTCACTTCTTATCTAAGGAATGCCATGAGTTTTCGATTCGTATCTCTATGGTAGCCTCTTTCTCTTCAGTACCTCTTCAAGCTAGATACTGTCATACAATGCAGACATAAAACACTGCCAACTGCATATCATCTAAACTAAACCTATCCTTTATTCCTTCAATGATTTTGTGATAGATCTCACCCTTAGCGTGAAAAAATTCCATTAAACGTCTAAGTAACTTAGCTTGCATAAAATATACAATTTTAAGCGAGTTATATATTATAGGGGGTTCATGTTCTTCTTAAATTGTGCTAACACCCCTTTAGAGTCCCATCGTACTGTTTGATTTCTATTTTAGGAAGTTTAAATTTACGAAGAATGCATCCTCTTCTTTTCCTTCTCTCACCATCTGGATGTTGCAATTTATGACATTTAACTCACAAGAGTTACAAATCACGTCCAAGTAGGTACTTTTTTGTAAGGTACAGCTTCTAAAGTTAGTTAAAATGCTTGATTATCTAATACTCTTAACTCATGAAGTCATTAGTACCTCCCAAGGGGAATGCAATTCAAGACCAGTGTTTCGATTTAATGACTATGAAGAGAACCAGGAGTAAACATACCAAAAATTGAGCCCGAAGCCAGCAATCAAAGAAAGAATGCTTTTTTAAGACCTCAAAGAATCCAAATTAAATTTCATCGAAGTCGATATATCCAGTACATATGAGAAAGCGATAACTGAAAGAGATTTCCACGAACCTGGATTCATTTACAAATTAATAATAGTGTTAGTTATTAATATTAGTACCTTTAGATTTTTAAGTTTTAGAATATTTTTAGCTTAAGGTAAACGCAATCCTAGAGCTTCCAAGTGTGTCCTATTTATGGTAATAGTCGTCTATTAATGGTAACACGCAAATTTGTAAAATTTTTAAATTTTTGGTAGGTAATATCTGATAATCATATCGTCAAGTGCGGTTATACATTTGTCACCTCTTCTTGAAGGAATTAACTTGACTGGTGGTACTTGTCTGATACCCTTAACTCATGAAACTTGGTTATTAGTAGCTCCCAAGATCTGAGTTCAATATCTAAAGTTTCAGTTACCAACTACTCTTGAAGTTCATTACCAACCTTTGTGAATGATCCTCTAACAGCTTTTCTAGACTTTTCCTAGTGTCAAAACTTACGGCTATGATGGTTTTAGCTTAACTTCAAAAGATACTTAAATGTCCGCTGAGTGGCAAGAAAGAAGCTCCACTCAATTACTCTAACTTACAACTCCACTAACTTACCAGTCCACTAACTAAGTCCACTTCTAAGTTTTACAACATTTTTAGCCTAAGATAAACGCAAATCCTAGAGCTTCCAAGTGTGTCCTGTTTATGGTAATTATCGTCTATTAATGGTAATCGGCAAATTTGTAAAATCTTTATATTTTTGGTAAGTAATATCTGATTATCATATCCTCAAGGGCGGTTATATATTTGTCACTTCTTCAAGTAACTAGCTTGACTAGTGGTCGAATATCAATAAAAGCAGTCAATCCTTATTGGAATTGCGACGTCATCATAGCATAACCGGTTGCTCTATTCGGATGCGTTCATGAAAAAATAAAACCATTTCTGCTCTGGATTAGTGAGTATTTGCTGTTTTGAGGAGCATGATGCTCGGGTACCAGCCTAAGAAGCTTGTTAACAAACAGCGTAGGCTCAAGAAAAGTCCACAGGTCCGACGACTCAACTACAAAATGTTTGTCCTCAGTTCCTGATGAAAGAGCTCTTTTGACACCCTTCATATGAAAGTGAGGAGATAATGTTAAAACAGATGCAAATTAAGACCGTATTTGAGACCAATTCTTAAGAGAACAGTTAGTTGAAATACTTGATTGTCTTATACCCTTAACTCATCAAATTTGGTTATTAGTAGCACCCAAGATCTGAGTTCAACACCTAAATTTTCAGTTACCAACTACTCGTGAAGTTCATTAGCAACCTTTGTGAATGATTGACAGCTATTCTAGACTTTTTCTAGTGGCAAAACTTACGGCCATGATGGTTTCAGCTTAACTTCAAAACATACTTAAATGTCCGCTGAGTGGCAAGAAAAAAACACTCTAACTTACAACTCCACTCACTTACCAACTGACTGCCTGAAAGTTTGAAGTCTCAAAAATCTTCACATCTCTCTAATGATCTAAATATCTTGTAACAGTCCTGTCACTTAAGTCCTCCCTTTTTTCTCTCACCATCTTGATGTTGTAACTTATGGCATTTAACTCACAAAAGTATGTGCCTTTACAATAGGTATCACGTCCAAGTATTTCTTTATCAGATGCAGCGTCTAAGGTCAGTTCAAATACTTGGTTGCCTGATACCCCTAATTCATGAATTAGTACTCTCAAAGTTCACCACTAGAATAGGCCTATCCCACATATTTTTTTTTATTTGTTATTTTGAAAGTTCATATCCAAATAGATAACAAGTATTTTTTTATTTTTGAAAATCGCCATTTAAACACTTGCAAAAATGATTTCGCCGTTTGTGTTAAAAATGCGCGCTAGCGTAGTGACGTATTATACTCGGAGCCAATTAGCTACAGCGCCGTTGACAAGATAAGGAGGATAAGGAAATAGGGTTATTTCCTAAAATGTTGGTTTCTGAATTACTTTTTGTAGAATAAAAGTATCTATTTAAAGTATGGATTAGAAAATAATTTTATATTAACATACCTCAAAGTGATCTTCACAAGCATGCAGAACTTGTTGTAAAGAACCTCCTGAATCATAGTTTACAGCTGAAAACCATAACTTTCGTCGACCTGCATCTTTTGGCATAGTAATAAATAACTTTTCCGGGGCAATATCGCTATTTAATCGATATGATGGGACAAAACACTGTTTAGAAACCACTGTATATTATTTTTAAGAAATTGGTTCTGATTTTAATAGCAATAGAAGAAACAAACCGAATTTACAAGCCGCAAAATTCAAAATATAAAATTTGTCAATAAACATAACCCAGAAGTGCATTTGTCATTATGTCAAAAACGCCTTGTCACTTACAAACCGTTGAGCAAATTATTCCATCCAATAAAACGCTTAAAGTCAACTACGTCATAGCCCGGCCAAATTCTTCATTTTAAATTTATCATCTAAATTTAAAATACTGCAAAAGTATGGGACATCTTTTTTATTTTTAACAAATGGCATTATTTACGTATTTTTGATCTATTCTTTCAATTTAAAGTCAAAGATAAATGATTTTCCATTATGTGGGATAGACCTATTGTCGGGTTAACCTCCCTCTTTGAGAACTACAAATTATGAAATCAACATTCAAACAACAACATAGGACATTCTTTCTTATTCTAATTTAAGTTAGAATTAAGTATGATTTCTAATGGTTCTGAGTCCATATTTGCCACTTTGTGCGCTAGACATTGCGTTATATTTATTATACTATGTACATTTAGATTCCAAGTAGTCTATATTCTTTAAAATTTATTATTCTACATTTAATATTATTCTACATCTCAACATGTTGTGCCAATATTAAGAATTAGATGAGGTGAATAGCGGGTGTACACACAAAAAATAAATATCTATGATGAACGCAACTTGCTTTCATTGAAATATTTTCTGCTTTCCATATAACGAAAATAATACTTTTTCTTATAAAGAAATTAGTTTTTTCAGAATGAGTTACTCTGTATGAAACATTAGCGCATTAGTTCAACACATTTTATCTTATATAAATATGAACCAATTTTCTTTTAAAAAAAACTATATTCTATTTATAAGAAACAAATTTATTTTTTCCTTTCAGATATCTATATTTCCAGGCAAAATATTGTCAAATAGTTAATTTGTTTAAGGAAGAAACAATATAATTATGTTTTAACCAATAATGTCTTGAATTTACACTATCGTTCTCTTAGTTGGAAGAGAAGTAAAATACGATGTGTTACATCAAAACAAAACTTTTTATATAAGATATTTTATATAGAAACTTAACATTTTCTCTATTCTAGAAAAGGTTTTTAGTAAAAATTTTTGTAATAATAATTATTCTATTATTATTCTCTGTTAGGGTTTCTGCATTTTTTTGTTTTTGTCTTATATATATTTGTTTTCATTGATCTATATTCGACTTTTTATTGGGTTTCATTTACGGTTTTCTCTATTTTATTTTTTTTTTTTGACAACTTGCTCTTTGTTTACTCCTTTTTTTATTGCAATTTTTGTCTCTCGTGTTTGCTTTGACAGTTCTGGAAAAAAAAAAAGATTCCGACAATTTAGTTATTTGTTTCTCCTCCAAATCACCAATAAAATATCAAAACAAAATTTACTGCTATTTGGAATTGTTTGTGTTCTCTTCTACCGTCTTCTCTTTCTTGTCGTAATTTTTCATTGTACAACTTTTTATATTTTGCTGTTTTCTTCATTTTTCAAATATTCGTTGTTATGCATTGTACAAAAGCTTTGTTATTTTAATTGTTTTTCTTTGATCTAAATTGGAGTTTTTCATTAGGTTTTCATTCTTTTGATAGAATTTTGAAACAAAATTAATTTTTTTTAGGACAGACCAATTGGAATGTATACTCATTTCTAATACATATTTGTAATAAGGAAAATTTGACATAAAACTAGAAATATTTTAAATTTATTCCTTTACCTTAATATTTCGGATAATTTTTTAGTTTGTTTCCACTTTTCTGTGCATTTTCGACGCTTTTAGTATATTTTAATTGATTTTGGCCATAATCTTAATTTGAGTTTTTTTTTAAATTGTAATCTAAATTTTTGTTGTTTTAATTTTTTTTCGTTGATCTAAATTGGAGTTTTTTCTTTAGGTTTTCATTCTTTTGAGAGAATTTTGACACACAATTAATTTTTTTAAGGACTGGCCGGTTGGAATGTACACAAATTTGTAATCCATATTATACTAAGGCAAATTTGGAACAAAACTAGAAATATTATAAATTTATTGCTTTCTCTGCAAATTTTAGATATTTTTTTTAGTCTTTTTCTACTTTTCTTAACTTATTAATATTATTTTAATTTTGTTGAAATAATGTTAATTTGAATTTTGCAAAACACTCTAAATTTGTATTCTAACACACTTTAAGAAATTTTTCACGGAATTTGGCCTTGGCCTTAACCCTAGCCTGATTTTTTGCATAAAACATTAAAATTGTTATTTTTAGGTCAAATAAGTTCTTTCCATGCAATTTTAGTTCTAATTCTCATCTGAATTCCTCCAAAGACTTCAAATTTACATTTATAGACGCTGTGCGTAATTTTTAGATCCTAATGCAAACCTAAATTTGCTCAGAAATTTTTGTCCCAAGCCAAGTTTTTATATTTACCCACCTTGAATCGTTTTTCAAGTATTTTGGCGTTACTTTTCCAAAAAAAATCAAAATTGTCCTTTTTAGGTAAAAAGAGTCCTTTCCACATAATTTTAGTACTAATTCTAATCTGAATTTCTCCAGAGACTTCAAATTTGTATTTTTAGACGCTCTGCGTAATTTTTAAATCCTAATGCAAACCTGGATTTGCTCAGAAACTTTTATTCTTCATTTTTTGCTATTAGTTGATTTTGGCCCTAATCTTTATTTGATTTTTTTCGAAATATTCAAATTCGTATTTTACCCACTTTGAGTCATTCTTTACGTTTTTTGGCCTTAATCCTGGCCTGACTTTTTCAAAAAATGTAAAAGTTATAATTTTTTTGATATAATAAGTCACTTTTAAACAATTTTAGCCCAAAATCTATTGTAAAATTTTTGAAAGACACCAAATTTGCATTTTTAGACACTCTATGTACTTTCTTAATCAATGTTGATTTCAGTCCTAACCTGAATTTGCCTACAAGCTTTTAATCGGCATTTTTTGACAATTCGAGTAACTTTTAACTGATTTTCACAATAATATTAATTTGAATTTTTCCAAAGCATCCAAATTTTTATATTTACTCTCTTTGAGTCATTTAGCATGTATCTTGGCCTGACTTTTCCAGAAAACATAAAAATTGTTGTTTTTAGGAAATTTCGAAAAATTTCAGTTAATTCTATTCTAAATTTATCCAAGACTTCAAATTTGCATTTATAGACGCTCTGCGTAATTTTTAGATCCTAATGCAAACATGACTTTGCTCAGAAATTTTTATTCAGAATTTTTGACGCTTTTAGTAATTTGTAATTGATTGTGGCCATAATCTTAGTTTGAGTTTTTCCAAAGCCTCCAAGTTTTTTATTTACCCTCTTTGAATCGTTTTTCAAGTACTTTGGCATTACTTGTCTAAAAAAACAATCAAAATTGTAATTTTTAGTTAAAATGAGTTCTTTTCAAACAATTTTAGTTCTAATTCTAATCTGAATTTCTCCAAAGACTTCAAATTTTCATATTTAGACGCTCTGCGTAATTTTTAGATCCCAATGCCAACCTGAATTTACTCAGAAACTTTTAATCTGCATTTTTTACGCATTTAGCAATTTTTAATTGATCTTGGCCCTAATGTTTATTTGATTTTTTTTTCGAAATATCCAAATTCGTATTTTACATACTTTGAGTTATTCTTTACGTATTTTGCCCTTAATCTTAGCCTGACTTTTTTAAAAAATGTCAAAGCTATCTATCATTTTTTTTGATAAAATGAGTCACTTTTTTTAGCCCCAAATCTATTGTAAAATTCTTGAAACTCTGTGCAGTTTTTCAACCAATGTTAACCTTAATCCTAACCTGAATTTGCCTAGAAACTTTTAATCGGCACTTTTTGATAGTTTGAGTAATTTTTAACTGATTTTGACAATAACATAAATTGATTTTTTTTAAAGCATCAAAATTTTTATATTTACCCCCTTCGAATCACTTTTCACATATTTTGGTCTTAATCCCGGTCTGACTTTTTCAAAAAACATCAAAATTGATATTTTTACGTAAAATGAATTCGTTTCAAACAATTTTAATTCTAATTGCGATCTAAATTTTTGTTCTTTTATTGTTTTTTCCGTTGATTTAAATTGGATTTTTTTTTTAGATTTTCATTCTTTTGAGAGTATTTTGAGACAAAATTGATTTTTTTTTAATGACCAGTTGGAATATATTGTTGACACATTCGTAATACATATTGTAATAAGGGAAATTTGGCACAAATCTAGAAATGTTTTAAATTTATTCTTTTACCTGCATGTTTTAGATTTTTTTTAACTTGATTTTAATTTTGTTGAAATAATGTTAGTTCGAATTCCGCCAAAAACTCCAAATTTGTATTTTTACACACTTCAATTGATTTTTACGTATTCTGGCATTAACCAGAACTAACCTGACTTTTTCAAAAAACACAAACATTGTTATTATTGTTTATAAAAAATGTCAGTTCTAATTATAATCTAAATTTCTCCAAGACTTCAAATTTTCATTTTTGACGCTATTAGTAATTGTTAATTGATTTTGGCCATTATCTCATTTTATGTTTTTTCCAAATTTTTTGGTTGGGAAAAATTAGTTACAAATACAATCTTGTGAGTCTATTTTGAAAAATTAGTAAATATCTCGAAACCGATTTAAAAATCACACAAATTAATAGCATACTTGGCTTACTTAGAAAAAGTTAGCTTAAAACGGAAATTAACTTTATGGATTTGTTGGTGGAAAATAAAAATGTTAATAGATATCTCGGAAACAGTTAGTTACCGAGATTGTGATAAACGATTGAAAATTTAACTAAAAATTATTGGGTTTATTTCGGACAATTAGAAAATCATTAAATATCTTGAGAGGGGCTTGTGGCTCTAAAAAAATACATTACGCTACCATGTTTGTTGGAAAAAAATGATTTATGCAGAAACAGAGACTTCGAGATCGATTTTGGAAAATGAGAAATTGTATAAATATTTCGAGAATAGTTCGAGGTTTCAAAACTTGGACTGGGCATTTGTATTAATTAGAATAGCTAAAAATGCTATGAAATATATTTAATTAAAAAGAAGTTTTATGTAATTCGTTATTCACGTCAAGAAAGGGAATAGGTAGATTAGTATTTTTCTCAAAATAATTTTTATTCGAAATTTTTCTTCATTTAAACTGTGAGCGATAATTATGTAATACAACACAAATTTAATTATTTTGTCTGAAAAAAAACGTGTTTGTGTTCCCCGTAAGCATTACATATAAAATAATTTATTGACACAAATTTGAGAAAAAACATATTTTAATCGTAACGGAAGACAATAAGAAGATTATGAGAATCTTCAAGAAAAACAAAATGAAATGTCTATTTTTACTTTAACAAAAGGAAATTTGAAGTAAGACAATAGTTTTGAAAAACAATTTTTTTCTAATGAATAGAGTGCACTGATCCTTTGAAGAAAAATTTGCTTGATCTGATAAAAAATGTTTTAAGCAAAAGCAATATTTTTAAAAGAATGAATTTTCTTATATCAAAAAAATATTTTTATGTGTGTAGAAAACACGATATGTAAAATTCAGAACTCTGAATTCAGAACTGAAATTCCTCATTGCTCTTTCAATTTGTCACAGAATAACAAACAAGAATAACATTCCATTGGATCAAAAAAAAAAACACATAACAGCCTTAAGGAACTACAAGCAAGCAAAGGACGACACACATGAGTTAACGGCTGAGCTATGACCAAGCTGAAACTTTCTCCTTCTAGTAGAGGAGAATTTTATTTATTTATTTATTTTTTGATCAAGAGGATTGTGATATACAAACTTGGCTTATTGAAAGTGCACTGAGAAAGACCTCAATAAAGATCGAAACATTGGCAATTTCACAAACATGAAGTGTTCTACACCCGCTTTTCACCTCTTTTACCTTAGTAAAGGGACGCAAAACATATATAACATTATGAGTCAAGTTGGGTGTTCGCCAACCCAGTTTATGTTAAATATTCTATTTAGCTTGCAATTGGCAACAGATTGCTTGGGACTCATGAATCACTAAAATCCATAAAACTGAGAGTTAGCGGCATCTAAACGCCATTTTCTTAAAGCATCATGCAAGAAAGAATAAGAACTGAATCTATTAGGTAGCCATCACGTCCAAACGTCCATTGACGAGTGGTAGCGAAACGGTAGCAACTGGAGGCTGTCACATTATTTCGATCCGGTCGGTTTATCGACGCGGCCATCATGTTCTTCAACATTCTGAAAATGGTCTTCATCTTGATAAATGTCCGTCACTCTCCACGTTTATTATTTCTACCGGATGACCTGTCTTTTGGTGCGATTCTTGCCGACGTATATGGATCCCATGAAGAGGCTTTGGCGGTTAGCCATCACCGTCATAACTTCGCACGTCTTTTAACTCGATAGTAATTTTAATTAACTATTACAGAAACAATTTTACCATCATCAAGAATATTTTTCTTATATATATACCAATAAGACTACATAGGAAGAACGCCGCGTTCTTATATTAGCACTTGCACCTCATTTTCTTCTTCGAGCCAAGATATGATGGCATGTCCATAAAAAAAAAAGGCAGCCAAGCGATATGTAATTAACTCCGTTCCTAATTGTTAATAATCTATGTAATCGAGATTACAGGGGCATCATCGGCGAATTCCGGTAGCACCAGAACCGCCTTTTGATGGGCAACTGCGCAGCGGGACGGCCCCATGCAATTTCTATTAATCACAATAATTTAGGGCCGCCCGATTTACGTTTTTATGGCTCAGCCCGTGGTTAATTAGTTGTTGATATTGTGATATTGAAATTAGCAATGTTGATTTTTTGTTTTGAAGAAGCTTTAGTTGTGTAATCGAGCACCATTATATATGGACAGGTATGGTAATATTCAGATTAAAACCCCGATAACCGAAAAACAGGTATTTTATTTACCATATTTGGTGACTCAGGTTCATTCATAAACTGGAAAAAATTCGTAGAAAAACCATATTATTTCCTGCTTTAGTAATATCGTTTTAGCATTTATATGGCGTTAAATTAAAAATTTAGCATTTGATTTACCAACCTGGTCAGGCAAGTTCCGTCACCCATCCTAGCTGGTTAATGAATGCTTCGGATAACATTGTTTTGAGTCTTGTTCCGCGTCCACGAAGACCATAAATAATTGTACTTTTTAATTAGCACCTCGTTGTACTGCTCGATTTGACACGATAATTATAATTGGGCCCTGGTAACGGAAACCTAACACTTTGGTATCAACTTATAAACAGTTTTCTCGTTGAGCAAGAGGAACTAGTATAATCAATTGAAGAAATCGCGATTTTGTATAGAAGCAAATTGCATTTACATTTATACATAGTCAATTTAACCGTCTCGCATTGATTGAGAGGCGTATTCATTCATGATTTCGTGAGCTTCGTTAAATTCTTGCGATTGTCGATAAAACCAGACATGAATCGTATTCGCTACTACCTAATCGAATTTATGTGAACAAATTATTGCGTTTTTGTAATACAATGGCAGAACATGACTTTGCGACGTGTATAAGCCAGAGCTGTACTGGTACTAATGAAGTATCCACTACATAGACTCACTTGAGGCGTAATAGGAAAATAATACATATCCAAATAGTAAGAACAATAGAAGCAGCAATTTAAAGGCTATTTTCGCATTCTAATGTCCAAATAAGTATGGGAAAATTGAACTGACCCATTTAAAATACGATCGTACCATATAAGGAGCGAGCATAACGTCAGGTGCTCTAAGGTTAAGGTTGGGTTTCCTGCCGATGGCTATTAAAGTTATTAGCGGCTATTAGACCTGTTGTTGTTATAAACAATCCAAATTTAGGATTTCCTTATGTTATACCATAATGACTTCAGGGTGGCGACCCTATTTAACCAAAATGACGTCGCGTTCGATGTAAATACTCAAGATAATGTAAATTCATAATGCCACTTAGCACGCACGATAATAAAGATGCCATAGCATATGCGGTAAAGAAGGCTGAAATCAGATTTATTGCATAATTGGCAGTTTAGAGCAAATTTCGAAAGGGAGGAAATTTATATATTTTTTAAGGTATAAACTCCTGTTTTTTTTTCGAAATGTATTGATTTTATTAGATGTGCCTATATACCAACAATAAAACCAACATTGTTGAAAATAACGTAGAAATCAAAGTTTTAAGCAGGGTCCCAAATGATAGTTATTGTACGGTATATGAGGTGGAAGAAAAGCTGGTTCTTGTTCTTTTCAGGGTTGTTACGGTAAGGCAAAAAAGTGTACCCGTATCGTCGGCTAAATTGTACCTTTTATTGTTAGAATGTACTTTGGCCTGGTGCATTCCGCCATATTGCAAATATGAAAATTTTTGTATTTTCAAAAATTCTCATTTATCTTTTGTTATCTAATATCCACTTCTATGTAATATTATTTCCTCGAACTCCGTCAGTGACACTTGCTGCGTTTGCTCATCGTGCTCCTGAATCCTGCTCCGCTCCAAGTTGGTGATTGTACTATTCTTTGGTCAACTTTACTTGTGTAGTCATATACCCAAATGTACATTTTTGAGTACAAAGTATCATGCGTTCATTTAAAAAAAAAACCTGAAGTAGGCCATGGATCTGAGATGACTTCGTAAAAAAAATTTAAATGATGTCATAAAATGTTTTAATTTTAATTTTTATTATGAACTTATCTTAGACAATAGTTTTATTGCGAGGTTTTTTTATGAACACCCGTTATAACTTATTCACTTTTTTTTACATTTTGTTACCTTTGAAATCTCTATTTTTTCTCCTTTCTGCACATGTTAATAAGATACGATAAAAATGTCAAAATGAGATTTCCACGTCTGCTTGATGTCGATAATAAGTGAATGGTTTTACATAGGCTTAACATCTCTGACGTCAGTTTGCTTGTTTTTTTTTATGACTTGTTGCCAAGTCTTTTTCTGTTATAGTCATTTTGCTTTTTCATGTGTAGACTTTTGATTAGATTAGTTCAGATCAGTTCAGTTATATTTTTCCTTTGATTAGGTTAGTTTAGGTTAACCCAGTTTTGTGAGGCCATGGGGCCTCGTTCTTTACCTGTGGGTAGCAAAGCGGCCCTTAAAAACTGCTCTAATTCCCTATAAGAAGCTCTTTGATTAGATTAGTCTGTTATGTTTTTGCTTTGGTTAGTTTAGTTCATTTATGATTTTCCTTTGTTGAAGTTAGTTCAGGTAGGTCATTCTGTACACTACTTTGAACAAGTTTAATTTTTTTGAACACTCGGTGGTTCTCTAGCCCTCAAAATTCATCTCAAGGAACAATTCGAACCTCGATGTCTCTGTAGTTTTTAAAACTTTAAAGCAGTTTTTTCGGAAAATTAATTAAGATTGTGATCACGTTCGTATTAGTTTCAATGGGATTTTGACCTGTAGGCTCAGCAATGGATTTAAAAACACTACAGAGCACTATATTGCCCGAATAACTTGCCTCGAGACGTTTTTACTCTTATTGTTGAAAATCCAGTCAATTACACAATTTTGAACAAATTTTATGTTTGTTAGAGACTCGGTGTCTCTGCAGCTTTCAAAATTTCTGACAAGAAACAATTAGAACCTCTATGTCTCTGTAGTCTTTAAAACTTTAATGCAGTTTTTTTTGACATTTAATTAAGATTGTGATTACGTTCGTATTAGTTTCAATGGGATTTTACTGTCCTGTAGGCTCAGCAATAGAATTAAAAACACTACAGAGCCATATATTGCCCGAATAACTTGCCTCAAGACGTTTTTTATTGTTATTGTTGAAAATCCAGTCAATTATACTATTTTGAACAAATTTTATGTTTTTTTAGAAACTCGGTGTCTCTGCAGCCTTCAAAATTGCTGGCAAGAAACAATTCGAACCTCGATGTCTCTGTAGTCTTAAAACTTTAATGCAGTTTTTTCGGACAATTAATTAAGATTGTAAATGAGTTTGTGTTAGTTCCAATGGGATTTCACTGTTCTGTAGCCTTACCAGTGGATTTAGAAAGATTACCGAGACATTATATTGTCCGAATACCGAGCCATTAGATCCCTAGAGATATTTTTTACTCTTTTTGTTGTTTGAACATTCAGTTCAAAATTACCCTATTTTGAACAGTCTTAGATTTGTTGGAAAACGCGGTGTGTCTGTAGCCCTCAAAATTTCTGTCAAGGAACAGTCCGAACCTCAATGTCTCTGTAGTCTTTAAAACTTTAATGCGGTTTTTTCGGACAATTAATTAAGTTTGTCCTTCAATGGGATTTTATTGTTCTGAAGACCTAGCGATGGATTCAAAAAGACTACAAAAACATTATTTTGCAGAAATTAACTTGCCCTGAAACGTTTTTTACTCTTATGGTTGAAAATCCAATCATTTACACTACTTCGAAAAAAAATTTTTTTTGTTGAAAACTCGGTATCTCGATAGTCTTCAAATTCCCTGCCAAGTAATAGTTTAAACCTCGATGTCTTTGTAGTCTTTAAAATTTCAATGCAGTTTTTTCGGACAATTAATTAAGATTGTGATTAAGTTTAAGTTAGTTTCAATGAAGTTAGTTTCAATGAGATTTCACTGTTTTGTAGGCTTATCAATGGTTCTAGAAAGACTACAGAGCATTATATTGCCCGAATAACTTGCCTATTGACGTTGTTTACTCTTGTTGCTAAAAATTCAGTCAATTACACTACTTTATACAAATTTGATTTGAAAATTCGGTGTCTCTGTAGTCTTCAAAATCCCTGTCAAGAAACAGTTTAAACCTCGGTGTCTTTGTAGTCTTTAAAACGTCAATGCAGTTTTTTCGGACAATTAATTAAGATTGTGATTAAGTTGGTATTAGTTTCAATGGGATTTTACTATTCTGTATAGGCTTAGCAATGGATTTAAAAATACTACAAAACATTATATTACCGGAATAACTTGCCTCGGGACCTTTTTTACTCTTGTTGAAAATTCAGTTGATTACACTACTTTGGACAAATTTAATTTTTTTGAAAAACTCGGTGTCTCTGTAGCATTCAAAATTCCTGTCAAGAAACAATTCGAGCTTCGATGTCTCTGTAGTCTTTAAAATTTTAATGCAGTTTTTTCACACAATTAATTAAGATTGTGATTAAGCGCTTATTAGTTTCAATGGGATTTTACTGTTCTGCAGGCTTAGCAGTAGATTTAGAAAGACTACATAGACCTTATATTGCCCGAATAACTTACCTAGAGACATTTTTTACTTTTGTTGTTGAACAACCAGTCAATTACCCACTTTGAACAAATTTAGATTGTTTTGAAAACTCGGTGTCACTGTAGCCCTCAAAATTCCTGTTAAGAAACGGTTAGATCTTTGATGTCTCTGTAGTCTTTAAAACTTTAATGCGGTTTTTTTTCGGACAATAAATTAAGGTGATTAAGTTTGTGTTTCAATAGGATTTTATTGCTCCGAAGGCTTATCAGTGGATTCAAAAAGACTACAAAAACATTGTTTTGCCCAAATAACTTGCATAGCGACGTTTTTTACTTTTTAATTGAAAATCCAGTCCTTTGCACAATTTTCTTTTAAACTTGGTGTCTCTGTAGTCTCGAAAATCCCTGTCGGGAAACCCAGTTTGAACTTCGATGTCTGTGTAGTCTTTAAAAACTTCAATGCGGTTTTTTTCGGCCAATTAATTAAGGTTGTGATTAATTTCGTGCTTAAATAGGATTTTATTATTCTGAAGGCTTATCAGTGGATTCAAAAAGACTACAAAAACATTGTTTTGCCCAAATAACTTGCATAGAGACGTTTTTTACTTTTTAATTGAAAATCCAGTCCTTTGCACAATTTTCTTTTAAACTTGGTGTCTCTGTAGTCTCGAAAATCCCTGTCGGGAAACCCAGTTTGAACTTCGATGTCTGTGTAGTCTTTAAAAACTTCAATGCGGTTTTTTTCGGCGAATTAATTAAGGTTGTGATTAATTTCGTGCTTAAATAGGATTTTATTATTCTGAAGGCTTAGCAATGGATTCAAAAAGACTACAAAGACATTATTTTGCCCAAATAACTTGCAAAGAGATGTTTTTGACTATTATTTTTGAAAATTCAGTCAATTACACTACTTTAAACAATTTTTTTTTGAAAACTCGGTGTCTCTCTAGTCGTCAAAATCCCTGTCAAGAAACTGTTTAAACCTCGATGTCTTTGTTGTCTCTAAAATGTCAATGCCGTCTTTTACGGACAATTAATTAAGATTGTGATTAAGCTTGTGCTAATTTCAATGAGATTTCACTATTCTGGAGGCTTAGCAGGGGATTTGGAAAGACAACAGAGACATTATATTGCTCGAATAACTTGCCTAGAGACGTTTTTTACTCTTATTGTTGAAAATCCAGTCAATTATACTACTTTAAACAAATTTAAATTATTCTGAAAACTCGGTGTCTCTGTACGGCCTTCAAAATTCCTGTCAGGAAACAGTTCGAACCTCGATGTTTTGTAGTCTTCAATACGTAGTCTCTAAAATGTCAATGCAGTCTTTTACGGACAATTAATTAAGATTGTGATTAAGTTTGTGTTAGTTTCAATGGAATTTCACTGTGCTGTAGCCTTAGCCATGCATTCAAAAAGATTATAGGTACATTATATTGCCCGAATAACTGGCCTAAAGTCGTTTTTTTTTTAATCTTTTTGGAAATTCTGTCTATTACACTACTTTAAACAAGTTTAAATTTTTTTGAAAACTTGATGTCTCTGTAGCCTTTTGTCACAGTAAATGTGTGAATCTTGGCATTTTCAACTAGTTTCGTTTTTTAGTCAAGTTTGTTGATTGTACTAGTTTTTGATCAATTGTACTTCTGTACTCTAATATAACCAAATATGAGTTTTTGAGTACATAGGCGTAACATTCCTGGCACCTTTATCGTGAAGCTTTGGGCTGTTTCTCCAAC